>JAFMSR010000007.1:2855423-2905052 GCA_022818135.1 Saxidomus purpurata
GCTCAGGTGAGCTAAAATACCTCTACATATTGACGAATAACCTTTTAGCTAGCTATCTGACCTTGAATTTTATCAGTTGAAAAAGAAATAAAAACATTTCCAAGAATACATAGGGAGACCAGGTATATCATGAACTGTTTATCTCCTTTTCTCGGAAATCTGCAATGAATCACATAACTGAGTGTATATCTAGAGCGGGGAAATGATGCCATATAATTACCATTTGACTTAAAGATGATTGAAAGGAATGTGAGATATGTGGCCACAGTTTGATTTTGATTGATGTTTGAAGTGAATTTTATAAAGGTTCGTCCATGGGAGCAAATGTATTAGTTTTATTTCTTGGATGAGACCCCGGCATGTCTTCCATCATGTCTGCTAACAAAAAGTTTTTTGAGTCCGAAAAAGGAGAAATTTACCTGACTGCAATTTCCAGTCAGTATCTGCCAATTTTCCTGGTGAGATTTTCAATGAGTGATCCTTTCGGCGTGTCCCAGAGGTAGTGATCGTCTCGTGACTTGGCCAAGGTCACTTCACACAGCAGGTGCTCCAGTATCTCTCGCGACAGAAGTTCGCTGTCTAACAGTGAATGCAAAGGTTTTCTAAGGAACAAGTCCCCCACATTCACTACCGAGAGACTAGGGTGGGTACACAAACGTTTAAACCCACCCAGGTGGGCCAAAAACATTACTAGGCGTAATTTAGCACACCACCCAAGTCGTGGGTGGGCACACAGGGCCCAGAGAGACCTATATATATTCTCAGTAGGGGTCTTGCCAATGATAGACTAGCTTCTGTTTTTCATAATCTGCTACTGCATAGCTTCTATTATTTTAGGTAAAAGTTGATAAATGATGATGTAGATTAGAACTTCTTATTTGAAAAACAATGAAAAAATGAAGAAAATTAATCTTTGGGTTATTCTCGTCAATTATATATAATTTTGTTTTCTCAATTTCGGAAATTAAAATGATGCATGGAAATATTGTAACAGGGTAACGTCATACCAATAGTTATATGTTATAAGTATAATAGGCTCATACGACAGTGTCTGAGAGTGCACTTTACCATAATGTTCTATAATATTCACTTGTCGCTCTTTGCATACCTCATACTCATAATGTTGCGAAACTATGCTAGCAATTATTGCTTGCTGATGAAATGTCAATCAATATTGTGGAACTACCAACACAAATATCACCACGAAGTAAAGGCTTTAAAGCCATTCCACCTTTACTCAAAATGATCCGTATCTTTTCTTTAATTCAATCGAAACTGCCAGTTTAGATAACTACAGACTAACCTGTGTTAAAGACTCCCCTCCGAATAAAGGCCACCCTCAAAATAAAAACTACCCTCCGAATAAGGACCAGCAGGGAGATCACAGTGTACAATTAATTTACAGTAAAACACCTGTGAATAAATACCACCTGCAAACATAGACACAATTAGTGGTCTTTGTTCACAGGTTTGACTGTAATAATACTTTACATATGTGTATTTTTCTGTATAGAAGTAAAACTGATCGATTGAAAATGACAAAGGTATTTTTAACGTAATGATACATTATAATTAAGTTTTATAAATAATTAGACAAACAATTTGACTATTTTAAAAGAATCTACTGGCAAAGGTTCAAAAGAATTGTACGATGTAAAATATTTTGTAATTGCGCAATACAGTAGTGTTTATTTTTCTCGCATCAGTGTTCATTTTGTAATGCTTCCAGTAAATTTAAGGTTTCGATTAGCAGAAGGTGCATAGTCTTACCTGTATATTTTGTATGGTTTCCATTCTTTAACTAGATGACATTCGTTTTAAGTGTAGATAGAATATAGTCACTGTGATTATTTGTAATTTATTATGCTTATAGTATCTCCTAATTCTATTATAGAATGGTCATTTGCTTGATATTATCTGTGATTTCTATGCACACATTTATAAATGCGTACATTGTATTATGCAAATGAATGAGACTGACATAAACTATTAAACTTTATGTTAATCTACATGGAAAGTCATTATCAAATATTGCCATTATCAAATATTTTGTTCTGTTAATTAATTGATATAATGAATTAATCAATTAATTTTCACAGACTTAACGCCGATGAATTATCACAGTCAATCTACACTAGCAAAGTTCCTGACATTTTCAGCTTTGACTCTATGAACACAGTCACAATACCTGCTGAGGCGGATTTCTCTTTGAACCATTCCATCATAAAGATTTGTCATAAAAACACTGAAAAGGCAGCATGCAAACATTTAACACAACAGCAATACATACAATTGATAACGTTTCGGTTTACATGGGGGCAGCTTTAAGATGATGATATCGACTTTTTAAACTATTTTCTAGGTTACACGACCCGGAAATTCTTGTTGAACAGTGTGAAACCTTATGAGGGTATATTTGATCAGTGAATCCATCGCCATCATTGTAATATTTAAAGGACAATCAACAAAATTTTCACATGATGTCCTGAAATTCTATTTAGTATTCACATGCAAGAAAAGTTTTATTCCATTCTCAAGCCCTAACCACTAAATTGGTTGGACAAAAACAGTATCAACAAGGTACATGGTCATGTTTTAAGCACTTTGTTCTAAAATACCTGCTTAATCGTTTATACGTATGTCTTTGTCCGTTCTAAATCGGTTAATACTATGGTGTGCAACGTGAGCGTAAAAACGTACTAGCAGATAACCTTGCCAAACAAAACTTGAAAACAAATTCTTTAACGCAATTTAATAATTAGTGAAGCTTACTGGGACTTTCTTACAGATATTTCCTGTACAACTGCCAGGTATCATAAAGCATGAGTGAGTAAGTTTTCTTTGCATTCTGATTGGACCGTACCAATATGTATTCACTTCTGCGCACAGTATCAACCATTTTGCAAGTACAACTCGAGAGCTTAGCAAGTAAATATTAAATACAAGGGATTATTATATTTTTTATCACGTACTGCGCATCTGTTAAAACATTTTAGCGTTGGACGGGATATATACAGACGCACGTACAAAATGGATTTCGAAGATATGTCTAGTATTATCGTAGGATTAATTTTAATGCTCGGAATAAGTCATGGAGGAGAACACGGCGGAGTAACATCTTTGAAAATGAATCAAGGTAACTATAAATCGGCGGAACAAAACAGTAGCACTAGAATCAACTCCGATTACTGTCGCAACAAATATGAATGCGATGCCGTAAACCAAACCTTTCCTGTAAAGGGATGCCATTGTGATACACTGTGCGGTTTAATGGATGATTGTTGTAAAGGGTTTACAATTGACACAAAGATTACTAAAATGAATTCTCTGACGAAACAACAGTTTTCATGTGTTGATATGCATGAACTTACTAACGAATCTTACTTTGGAGCTCTTATGGTAACAAAATGTCCGTCCGATTGGGAAGACGAGGAAAGTCGAAAACTGTGTGAAAATAAACGAAAGACAAATTCTCCATTTTCTAGTAACTATATAGCTATTGACGGCATAATGTTCAAAAATGTGTTTTGCGCTTTTTGTAGTGGCGTTATACACAGAAAATATGATCTAAATACTGTAAAACTGTGTTCAAACGATACACTTGGTAAAAAGATCGATAAAGCTGAAAATTGCAAGAGTTTGTACTTCGAAATGGAGCACAAAGTTGCGTTTCGCTGGTGCTCGTTGAAGGAAGTTATCGAAATATGCTATGGTAAAACAACCGATGATTTAAATGAGAACTGCACTGCTGGAGAACATGCCGTGGTGTACGACTCTTTAGGCAATGTGTTCAAGAACAAATATTGTGGCCTTTGTATATCTAAGAAAGAAGAGAAACTCTACTGTGATCCGTCAAACGGAAAGGTGTCTGTAGGAGAACCATACGACTTTTCAATACTTTTTAAACTGACTGAATATTATAACAATGACCGCACATATGTTGAAAGTCACTGTCCATCTATTGACCATACCAAGACAAACAGTAATCTAACAATGGGGCATTCTAGGTACAACAAAAACGAATCAGGAGAGTTCCTGTGCCTTACAGATCAGGGAATTGAAATATCAAAACCAAATACGAAAGAAAAGGGCAAAGCGTATTTGACAATGCTGTGTCTAATCATATCAGTGATTTCATTGACATTGACACTGTTTGTTTATATTTTGATTCCAAAGCTGCGGAATATCGGCGGGAAGATTACATGTTGTTTAGCATTCTCGCTTCTGTTGGCACAACTTTTGTTTTTAGTGTCATCGGAAACGGAAAAGATCAACTGGCTATGCATTTCAATGGCAGTGCTGGTGCATTATTTTTTCCTAACAGCGTTCTGTTGGATGAACGTAATAGCTTTTGACCTGTTGAGGACTTTTTCATATCCTCATCATATTATCGACGTTAGTGATAAAAGACTGTTTCTATACTATGGCATATATGCCTGGTGCGTACCACTAATCTTTGTCGGTGGTGCAATCTTTTTGAATTTTTCTGATACTCTTCCTTCTTTTAGTCCTCGGTATGGAGAGTACAGTTGTTGGATTTCTTCTAAAAATGCTTTATTGCTCTTGTTTATTGCACCTTTGGCGTTATTTAAAGTGTTTGATATAATTGCCTTTGTCAGCACCACAGTTTATATCGCAAGAAGCAATAGAGAAACAAGAATGGCAACGGGAAATAGAAATGCATGTTCGTTGGTTCTTAATATAAAATTGTCTCTGATAATGGGCCTTACTTGGGTCTTTGCATTTATCGCCACTGCTAGCGATGATGTTATCATGTGGTATCTGTTCATCATTTTCAATACCCTCCAGGGTTTATTTATATTTATTTGTTTCATTTGTAAGAGAAGCGTGTTCAAAATAGTCTCGACGAGATTTCTTAAAAAGAATTGAATGATAGCAGTACGATGTTGTTACCTGGTTTAAAGTGAATAAGTTAAACGGAGATATGTTCTTGCTTTTTGTTGTGTAATAATACAGGAAACTGTAGTTTCTCGGCAAGTTTTATCACTTTCCCTGACAATGTCTATGAATACATTAAATATATATATATACAGGTTGTTACGATACAAACTACTTCATGTAATTAAGAGGCATGGCGTTTGTTTTAATTACAATATCATAAAGAGTCTCTCGAAACATAATTTGATGGGTTATGTTAAAGTGTTGTTAATACGCGGCTTTACCGATGAGAGGCTGCATATCGTATAAAAACAGTTATATACTGTTATTAATAAAGTGACTTCATATTACGATTTATTTTTCCAATACGTCTGCCCGAGTACAAATAACAAGGCCAATATAAAACACTTGATTCATAATAATTCTATTATTCAACTTTACAATATTGGCTAAAACAAACAAGAAAATAAATGTTGTAACAATAATAATTTTGTTTGTATTTAACTTAGTAAAATAAGATATAAGCAGGAGTCTAAAAACAAAATGGCGACGTTTAAAAATCTAACGGAAATGACTTCTCCGTGTTGGCCCTCTCTTTTAAATCAATCAGAATGCTTGAATTCCATATTGACCCTGTATTCTCGTATTGGCCCTGCTTTTCTCATATTGGCTCAGTTATGCTTTGTATTAGCTCTACCTGTTTCATAACATGTGCGCAATTGATCTAATACAGTTGAATAATGATATATAATATGACAAGCTGTTCATATATTTTGTAACAGGAACACATGTGTGTGCATACGTACTTTGCTTTTTGTTCTTTTTACTGTCTTGAAATGTTCAAATGTTTAAAAGTATTAAACATATATATTATGTGTTTGTGTTTGCTATCTTTGATATGTCCAGTGTGAATGTGTATATTCTACAACTTTATTATTCTTCCAGGAAATTTTCAGCCGTTTGATATTGGCTACTATAATGATCCGTAAATAGAAATTGATATTAACTGGCATGCCGGTAATATACACTTAGCATTTCCCGTCACTGTGCCAAACGCTAAAATCATGGGTCGAAAGTTTTAAGGTACGCAATATATCCCTTTGAGAAGTTCCTAAGTCAATGTTTATTTCTAGGGACGTTTGATCCAAAGATCACTCTAGATGTGCTCATATCTTAGTCACCTCTAACACCACTGGTCCAACGCTGATGACACTTGACAGGGTTTTTTCTTGCACAAAGCTTTATCAAAGGTGTTCAAAGAATTCCATTCCATGCTATGGCAACAAATTGGAAACAAACTAAGAATCTTCTTCTCTGAAACCGGAAGGTCAAGGGCTTAGAAATTACACGAAACATTGCCTAGTGAACCTCTTCTAAAATTATTCAAATCTTGACCCCCGGATCAATATTGACCCGTCTTGGGGTCAGTTGATTTTACATAGATCTAGCTTATATAGGAAAAACTTTAAAAAAAAATTCTCTGAAACCACACGGCCTACCTAGAGCTTAGGTTCTAAGCATGTAGCATTGTTTAGTTGGACCTCTACCACGATTGTTCAAATCATGACACCCATCCTTCTCCCCCTTTTGAAAACTGAACGCGTACTTGGGTCAATTAGACATAGGCTTATGTAGGAAAAACTTCATAAATCAGCTTTTTGTAGAACCACAATGCCCAGAGGTAAGCTATTTGGAATGTAGCATTATGAAGTGGACCTCTGCGAAGATTGTTCTAATCAGGACCTCAGGTAAAATTGACCCTATCTATGACCCGATTGTTGACCTTGTATTGTAGCCAATGGTAGCATATAAAATATAAATAGTAAATTGTGATAAATAACAAGAGCTCTCACTCATAAGTGACGAACGCCCCCGAGGTGGTGATGCTTTTACATGGTTCTTGTTATTATTATTATAATATATTTTATTTACGTCTCATCCATATACATCATTTACACATATATATTAATCAATATAAAAGTAGTACATGGCCGTTCTTTATAGAACTACAAGAGACTATATAAATTACAATACATATTGCACAATACTACACATTTCACATTTAAAAGACATACAGACAGCGTTAATCGTACCATGAGTTTAAACATGGTTAAAAACTGCTATAAAATGTAACCAATTTAAGACTATGAAAGGGAAAATATTAGACTACCGCCACATTACAATTATGCTTAAAACGCTTGCCTCAGATCTGATCTGAAACAACCTGATTAACACTATCTGTATGCTCAAATGTAAAATACCAAGTGTTAACATAGGATAAATAAGTTAGGTTATGTACATATTATTTAATACTAGTATCTGATTAAGAATAGTATTACATATTTACATATCACTCATCTAAATACATGAATCACACTTTAGTCTATGTAAATGAGCTCTGCTACATGAAAACCCCACCCACAGCATGGCTCATACACAGTTAAACTGTATCAGAATTTGTATACAGTAAATTTCTTCTTTTCTTTAAAATCATAAAACAGGATTTTGCAGAAACATGAACCATTCTAGGGTCGGAGAGTATAAAATTCAATTTTTCAGTATCTGTACATATGCTGAAATTGTTATCACATGATAGGGCCTTACTCAACAAATCTTTTCTAATAGAAGAATACTGTTGACAGTGTAAAAGAACATGTATTTCATCCTCTACAATACTAGCGTTTGAACAAAATGGGCAAACTATATCAGCCACATCTAACCTTTCATATCTGCCTGTCTCAAGACGGATTGGTGCCACACCACAACGAAATTTTGCCAGGGCTGATCTGTGACTCAACGGCATTATAACTGATACATACTTTTCCGTTTCAAACCCTGTTTTAAATAACTTATACGTTCTTAGTTTATTACCTCCTATATCATTTGTACCCTTGATGGCATTAATTTTATCTAACCAGTTTCTTGTGCATTGCACTACTATTCATTGCCACATATTCAAAGTTTGGTATAGAATCATTGCACATTGAAGCAAGGTGATTCGACAGAAAAAATACATAAAGAAAGGTGGTTTATTCCCAAATAAGGCAATAAAGATGTCTAATTTCTTGTCATAGCACTTCCATAAAATGTCCTCATTTTCTGTTTGCAGTTTGATAAATTTTCTACAGTACCTTCAGAGTTATGCTCTGTACAGGAAAATGTAACAAAGAGGTAAAAATTAAAAATAGGCGAGGTAGAGTTATAGTCCCAATATACTGTATTTCCTCTCATTGTGCTTTACCAACAGTGTAAAAGCGGCAGAGCAAAGTGAAAAAACAACGGTATGAGATAACTCTCGGTAGATGAAAATAAAGAGCAACGCTTAAAAAAGGACAGCGATATATTTTCTTTTGCACGTGTGACGCGCAAGGACTTATTATCACAGAGCTCACAGAAGACTACATGAATTTGAAACTTTGAAACTACGTAATGTTTTGATTTTTCTTGATCATGTTGTGGGTGCAATAAACGTATTTGTTTGTCTTAATTTCAAAAGTATTTTTTATTTTTATTTCTCAGTTTATATTAACCGTGGCACTCTTTATATTATTTTGGCCGTATTAACTTAGTAAACTTTAGCAAAAAAACAACAACAAACAACACCACCACAACAACAACACAAAAAAAGAACAACAATCCGTGCTCCATGTAACAACAGTTAGTGTTCTATACAAATCTATCACAACAAAGTTATTTAGGCATATTAGCATTACAATACTTCTTGCCTCATGTCGGATAACATAGTGTATAGAAATATAATTCCTTAGTGAGATGAGGTTGAACACGATTGTTCAAAATAAAAGGACATGTTAGGCTTTTGTAAGGGAAGCAACTGTGTTTTCATTTAAGTGGTGAGTCACATGAGCTACTTCCCTGAAAGAAATAAAGACAAAGTGATAGACTAGACTCCTACACTTTGTCAGAATATGCAATAATTTCGTGACAAAATCTAAGTGCAAAAAGGGGCATATATGTCAAATATGACCTTGACCTACAAAAACTATGGGTCTCCCGGGATATTGTATAGGTAGATTACTGTTATAATTTGGTGGCATCACGACCCTTTTGTCATAATCAATGCAATTTGAAAGTTTAATGAAGAAATCTTAAGAAATGGCAAAGTTATAGCCAACGTTAAGTTTTCGTGACAAAAACTAAGTACAAAAAGGGGCATAACTCTGTCAAATATGACCTTGACCTACAAAATTTTGCAGCATCACGAGCCTTTTGTCATTAGCAATACAATTGTAAAGTTTGATGAAGAAATCTTAAGAAATGTCAAAGTTACAGCCAACGTTAAGTTTTCTGACGGACAAACGGACAAAGCTGTATATCCGAAAGGGCGACACAGAAATTAAATAAAATAATCTGTTTTCAAGATACATACCAATGTGCTGAAAGCAGATAAATCATCATCACTATGAAATATAAGAGTAATGTTAAAAATTCAAAAAAAACCTCACCAACTTTGATTCATTAAAAATCCACGAAAAATCGTGACATGTGCATTGCTAGTTTTTTCCTAATAGAAGCAGCACTTGCATTGAAAGACGTATCAAATAAATTTACTCAAAATGTAAACGTGAAGTAAGTATCATAGACATTAATACACTGCTGAGCTTTTTCTCTAATTAACCATTGTGTATTTCGACAGTGTAATTAAGTGTGCGTTTTCCTAGCAAAATGTGTGGTCATTTGAGGTCCATCTATTATGCAGGGTGCACATGTTCTCAATAATTTGTAATTGCAGTTTAATACAAGTGTTGGCATGGATTTATGTGGTTATTTCCTCATTCTTTTGTCTATACAATTCAATTTTTCAACTTATGTTTGTATTTTTATTGTATTAAATATCATTTTGGATGAATTCAGCCCTTTCTACTTTACTTTATATTAACAGTTACATGCGGCATTTCGAGTTGTGTGATGAAAAATGTCGGATCCAAAATTGGATTGCAATTTATATGAGTATTTGAAATATATGTGTAATGATTGTTTTAGCTACTAATGTATATGTACAATTAGGAATATGATAAAAAAGGAACATGTTTCCTTTTTATCATTAATGGTAAATTAAATTTATTTAAAGCTACTGGATACATTTTGTTAACTAAAGATAGGAACATTATGTTAATGTGCTCAAAGGGAGGTTTTCATGGAACAGTTATCATGGATTATGTGAATTAAATACAGCATTTATGAATTTTACCGATTGTTTGAGCTATTGTATAGAGCGCTCTATAACATATTTCTTAGGGTAGTTTGGTATTGTTTATTTCGAGGGCTTGACTTATATACTTATACTCTATAAAATGCTCAAACGCACTTAATTTTGTATCAAATAGACTGCAATGAATTAATATTCAATTTCAAAAAACCTCCTGAATTATTTACCACATATGTTAAACATAGAAACTTGTGTGAACTGTAATTATTGCTGTTGTAAGTTATTGTAGAATCCTGAATTTAAAATTGCTCAGTTTTCCAACTGTTTTTATTACGCTGTCGATTGTATGGCGTTTTTACTTACCTTCCCAAATGTGTTCTTCCCCGTTTGGAATGTTTACGATATAATATGATAAGCACATTCTAGTGAGAAATCTATGTACTTTGTCTCTGCAAGGTGTGAAAGGCATATACCTGTTAACCAACAAAAGAGTGATTACACTGCTACTCTTCATAGTATCTGATAAAGTGATTAATATTAAGATATACAACAACTTCATATTCTATTTAAGTGTCACATGTAAAACAGTTCATATAAAATTACACATACAGTGACTAACAACATTTAATAGTTTTACACCCAGCCAAAAAAGCATTCGGAGACACTAGTGCTATTACGACTTCTTAACATAGATCTATAGTCTCTTATAATGAAAAATACTAGATTAGAACATTTTTCTGACCATGACTTAGGAGATTGTTTGACTAAAAGCATTTACTTAATATATGACTACTAAAGAGGTTTTAAGATGGTACAGTAAAAGACGGCATTTTTTCATCTAGTAAAGGTTTACAACTCTTATTTTGAACAGTAAAAGAGTAAGATTGCCAAACCATTTTCTTTAACAAATATTTACATTTTTTATTTTGGACAATACAATGTATATGAAATGTTTCTTTTCAGAAGTGTTAAATGTGGACGATAATCAATTTCTTAGTATTTATTGAATACGTGATCAATGGCAAAACTCAAATAATGTTTGAGGCTGGGTGAATATGAGAGTCAGCTCGCAAGTCAGTATGTTGGTTTCAGAAGTTTTTATTTGCGACTACAGACCTCCTGAAACCATGAAAGATTTTCATAAAACTTCAGTTAATGATCTGCAAATCAAATGAATTTGATACATCAAGTGTTATGTATTGAATTTAGTGTGCTTGTCACCTCTTGTTTCATCCTCTGCTGCTGGAAAACCTGGTGCTAAAAAAGGACCGAGTGCGTTAGTCTCACTTGACTTAAATCCAGGAGGCGAGAAAGAAAATTTACCGACTACAGAATGACACGAAAGAAGACAAAGCGAAACTTTTTCAACGTTATTCATTTGAGCGCATAACGACTCTTCAACAAAAACAATTGAATTAGAATTATCCTGTATGACATTCAAATGACTCACCCTTCATTTTCAGAGGTCATCCGTAATCCCGTTGAGACAGGTAACAAAAGGAGGAATCCTTACTCTGGTAAGAAATAATTATTGTGTAATGCAAACCAGACACAGAATAATAGGTTTTGAGAATTAAACTGAGCGACGAGGTGAAGATTTTTTTCAACCTCTTCTCCGAAAATGAAACACCTATATACTTAGATCCCATCCATGTTAAAGATACCAACTTCCTTATTATTAACAGCTACTCTTAGGTTGGGCTATGGCCTCATAGACAAACGCGGAGAAAAGGCTTTAGCCTGGCAAGATGAACAGAAACTGACGCTGATCCATGACCATAATGATCAGCAAACTTTTTACTGTAGACGCTAACAAACCACTTCTAATCCTGACATTGGTCTCTGCAAAGAAGAAATAAACAGTCATGTGACACGGGAAGTAAGCAACTTGGAGACAATGATCACCGCCCTCTTTATCTCACCATGCAGTAGAAAACCAGACATGAGCCAAGTTTCCCTCGGTGGAACTACAAGAAATGGAGTTCATACAAGGCACTTACCGATGACCTTTGCAGAAATATACAAGTAGATGGAAGAGGCATCAATCAAATAACCAAACACTTCAATGAAGCCATTCTGAAAGCTGCACATAAGTATATTCCTCGAGGGAACAGGATAGATTACAAGCCAAACTTGAGTAATGACTTGCAAGATTGGGAGCATCAGTTATCAGACGTAGCGAATAAGACTCAAGTTATCTCCCCATCAGCTTTACCAGTGTGTTTGGGGAAACCCAATGTTACCCCATGTGAATCAGCAAATGAAGTAGCACCTTGAGACCAACCAAATTCTGGCTAACCAACAAGCTGACTTCAGACTCTTCTGCTCCACGGAAGACCACACCATATACCACACCCAGGAGATCAAAGATGCATTCCAAGAAAAATACATACACTTATTTCTTGGATCGTTCTCTAAAGAGCATGCGACAAAGTCTCGACTGACGGTCTCCTTATGGATTTACTACGGAATGGGATCAGAGACATAATAAACAAGTAGATTAAGTCCAGGAAGGATAGAGTCAGTGTTGATGAGATACAAAATCGTAAGTTCTTACCATGACAGTGCCACATAGGTGATGAATTGTCATCTACTGTCATCTTTTCATCAATGACTTGGTGTCCGATCTTTCAAATAGGGTAAAGAAATGTTGGCTAATGCCAAATTTCTGTCTCTTACCAAAGGCTCAGCGATAAGCGGAAAATGGCCCCTCAGTGGATGCCAGCACACTGTGTTACACATGACTAGTTGGCAAAACAAGGAGTTTGGGTGACTAGCCACTCAATAAAGACACTTACAAAGAAATACGCACTGTGATAAAGACTCGAACAATAGTGAATCACATGTTGTATTTTGTTTAAAAATAGACAATACTTCACTGCGCATGCTCGTATCTTTAGTGCTCCTGATTGTATGTGAAGGGCCCAGTCTTAGAATTAAACTACTTAAGCTTCGCCTAGGACACAACAGGCTCAATTGTATGAAAAATTGAAGCTCTCTTAATCATTGAAATTATCCTGTGGTCTTTCAAGCCCCAAAGGCAGAGCTTTTAGTGCAGTCATGACTCCTGTACAATTAAAAAGAGTACGGCCCGACTGTAACCTGGAAGCAAGTTGTACGGCCGGAGGGAGGAAATAGAGAATTAAAGAGGGAGATAGAGAGAGATAGAGAGAGAGAGAGAGAGAGAGATTTGATGTGGCATGTTTCGTTTGTTTAACTACTTTTTGTTTATTTTTATAAGTACAAACATACAAATGTGCTGAGTAATTACTATAGTATTAGTCTTACGTTTGGAAAAACTCCAATATATTTGATGCGGCAAAGTTAACTTTGATAGGAGACTTTAGTAAGTTACAAATTATCTCCCTCTTTAGATTCATCCTCTGACTTTGCCGATGTTTCTCATACAGGCATTCATGTAACGAGACAGTATATGAAAATTCTTACTTCTTGGCATTTTATTTTGGATTGTCAACAATTGATTAAAAAAAGGTATTGAAAAAGCATCCTGCCACACTCACTGTTTCATCTGATTATTATGATTGTAATTATTCTTAGAACAAACAAAACGGCAGTAAAAGCAGAGTTATCCAGATGAAAGGACCTACTGACTTTCAAATAACGATCATGGGAGACAACTCAAGTCTCAAATGGATAAGAATGGAAAAGAGCTAAGAAAGATATACGCCGGGGGTTTTCTCCGTCTTATGCTACGCAAAAATCATACACAGGATATTTTAAATCAACAATAACATTCCCTACTGCATCAAACATAAAACTATACAGAGTTCATTGTTCAATTGAAGAAATTTACTGCAGCACTGCTTCCTTGTAAGTCATTACCGTGAAGGGTGCTGTCATTGACATTAAAAAACAATCAGTAAACAAACGGTATGTATATCACAACATTTCTAAATATTTTGTTAGAGCAGAGCTGCGTACATTTTCGTTATATTCAGCCTCCTGTCTATGAAGTAGTATTTTGGTAGAAAAAAAGCAACAACTTTTGTTTTAAAATCCATTTATTATGTTTCATCAAACAGAAAAATAGGGAAATGTAGCAGAGTATAAATATAAAACAAGAAAAACTGTGATACAAAGTATCACAGCGGGCCAACAAACAAAAATCCCATGTAAATATTTTGAAAATTGGTGATAATTGATATTGAGGCATGGCCCCAAAAGAACTCGAGGGAACCAATTCTGGTTGAACAAGCAAAACCTGAAACGACACCACATCTACGGACTGACCTGTAGTATCGAAACTTTACTGTTATCAAATAATATTTATACAGTATGTCCAGGAATGCTCTATAGACCGTTTCTGGTATGTCTTAATTTTTCATTACCATTATCCTTATTAATTTGACATGAATGAAGATTTTTATGATTATTTGCCGTAAAATATTCTTAAAAAGTTAAAAATGATTATTAAAACAGCAGAAAAAAGTTTTTAAAAAAATTGGGTGTTGATGGGATTCGAACTCATGGTTTCTAAAAGTAGACGTATATAACAGTGTTTGAGCAATCGGGTTTATCCATTACACCACGGAGGCAGACTTATTACGAATGGGAAAAAAATAGATAAGGCAATATCATATATGTCTAAAAAGGCCATAAAAGAATATTCAGTCGACTCGTTTCGTTTCTATAATGTCAAAGGTTGTGTTAGTGGAAAAAGCAATCATATATCACTTTTTTCTAGGTGTAGATTGCGACTGAAACGTGAAAAGCGCTTTTTTTCTTTTTTTACCAGCGTATATTAGATTGCGCCCTCTATGAAACGAACGACAGCTCAATTACAAACGACAACTCTTGCTTTTCCAAAAAAAATGACTGTGTCTACAGTTTTCATCTCAGAAGTACCTCAATTTTATAATGAAGAGAGACGCATATGTTCGATCTCCATGCATCTTTTACTCACCACGTATTAAATATAGCGGGCCGCTGCTGCGGCCCGCAATATACTTTTGGACGAACCTGAGATTTTTAGGTATTTTATACACTCTACGTTTGTTATAGTCATTATGATGCTTATGATGTGCAAAATAAGGCCAAACTTAGTCCACATAGTCCAGTTAGGGTATGCACAAAAGTTATTGTTTATATATCACATGATGTGAAATATTCAAATACTTAAAAACGTCTATTCTTCGTTCGTTAAGTTTCCCTTTTCCATTATTGCGTTGCGCCTCAGCGCAACGCATGTTTGGGGTTACGTAACTGGAAGTCACTGGTGAGGTGGCAATGATCAATTTATCACCGTATCGGTAGTAGTGAATAAATTCGTTTTCGATACTGAAAAGACTTCGTTGAAGTTACTGACATTGAACTAAATTCCACTGGTAAACAGTGCAGTATTCTAAATTTGCTACAAAGGCACAGAATAGTTTAATGATAAAAATGATGAATAATCGTGTTTTATATTAAACTTTTTTTTTCGGCAAATAACAGTTCATTTCGGTGAATATTTAGGTATGTGGTAAAACCCTGACCAGACCAGACCAGAACACACAAAAGGCCGATCGTACCAGAAATTTTCGCCGATATGACTTACACACAATAGCGTTATTATTTCGGTATTAAAAATATCTGCATTTGGTACATGTGTAACCAAACTAAATTTTTCATTGTTAAAGTAATACTACTGAGCACTAAAAGCAGTATCATAACGTTTTCATCTGTAATAGAAACTATAAAATTCAATGTTAGTTCACCGAATGGATTTATTTGTGTGTATATAGGCCCGCTCATGTTTTACCGAGTTCTGAGTATTCTTTGTTTATATTGTTTTGTTCATATCGGCGGAAATTTCCAGTACGTTTCGTGCTTTCCGTGGTGTAGTCTTTTACCCCCAACAATTAAAATTTTCCAAATTGAAAGACCCGCCATTACGATCTTTGCGGGACTGTTTCTCCCCATTATGATGGTCAGGAAAAATGTTTAAAAATTTAAAATTCGCATAGAAAGTACCGTAACAATGCATTGAACATAGCCTATGCTCACTACAGATGACCAAATATACAATTTACATTCGTAAATATCCATCTTTACAGGTCAAGTTTCGATTATGGCCACATTTGCACTTAATAGTTCAGAGAAACACATGTGTGCACCTGTATGATAGTCGTTATACATTTTCATACTTGCATGTTACTGAATAGCACAAAGCGAGAGCATCCGTTTCCTTTGGAAACTTTCCTTTGGAAACTTTCCTTTGCACACATTTCTAGATTTTGCTCTATTACTCTAGGTAGAAAAACTCTGACATATTGTAAAACAAATGATTAAATAGAACACCATCTTATACTTACTACTCTGGGAAATATTACAGTCTGTATGCCACGAAGTTTTCCTTGCAAGAACGGTAACATACACTTCCACTTAATATACTTGTATAAATTTTGTATATATGTCTTTGCAGAGTTATTGCAGTCATAAGCAATTATTATAGCACTCTAAACAATGCAACCAGGGAATTGACGGGTATATTGTCGTAATTGCAAGACTCAGTGTAATTTGAAAATTAAAAAAACTTGCTTCTTTCTATTCCTTGGTTTCAATCGATCGGCCCCAGTATTAAAGTTGTAAAGTATATTAAGAGTATGCATGTGATTGCAAAACATTTTGAAATTCTGACAATACTTCTGGCATTTATTCTTGTTTTCATAGTATTAGCTCACCTGATACAAAGGATGACTGTCGACCTTGAAAACATTCTAGAGACTACCATCATGAAAATTGGTCAAAATGTTTGTCTCAATGATTTCTAGGTCAAGTTTGAATCTGGGTCATCTGGAGTTATATAGAAACTAGGTCACACAGTAGAATTAAAGATGAACCTTGTAAACTTCTAGAAGTCACATTTTATAGCCAATCAAATGAACATTGGTCAAAATGTTTGTCTATGTTATATTGGAGTGGTGGTCACCTTGGATCCAAAACTAGGTAACAAGATCAGATCAAGAGATAACTTTTTATTGCTCTAAAAGTCACATTTTATAACCAATTTTTATGAGAAATAGCCAGAATCTTCCGGTCTTGATGATGACCTAACTAAATCTGGAACACATATAGATCAAGGTTGATTTTGATCACATTGTGTAGTAAGTAGGCCATGCACTCAGGTGGACGATATAGGTTCAAGATGGCTACTCTTGTTGGCAGTTCTGGTCAAGTGAAGAAAATCAGTTGATTTTATATGTCTCTTTCTTGTTTTTTTAACGTCTCAAAATCGTGTTCCGAAGTCTAATACAGTTCTGCCTTTAAAACAAGTCATCATCATTTCCTTGGGCAACGCTATCTTCTTTGCTGCTATCCGCAGCAACTTTTCTACTTGTTTCGAATTTATTTGCCGTATCGGAAAATACGCATTCGCCTCTTTACAAAATACGGCCTCTTTTTTATTATCTTTCCCCAATGTGTTCTTTCCTTTTTAGCACAATGGCAGTTTAAATGTCTACGATGTATGTGATAAGCACATTCTAGTGCGCAGTCTATGTGTTTTGTCTCTGCAAGGTGTGATAGGCATAGACCTGTTACCAACAAAAGGGTGATTACACTGCTTCTCTTCATAGTACCTGTAAAAAGTAATTAGTATTTAGTTATATTTACTGTTTCCTTTTTAGAAGTGTTAAAGGTGGACGATAATCAATGTCTTAGTTTTTATTTGATACGTGATCAATAGTAAAACTAAAATATGTTCTTTTTAAAAATATCATGAATGGCGGACACAATATTTCAAATTACATTTTATCAGTGGTGGAAACGACACTTTGAAATTTTATCAGTGACCGCTGATAGACATTTATCAAATCTTGCACCTACCGAAAACGAAGTTTTCCAAAATTTTGTAAGTTTTATAGTGGCGGAAACGACATTCCAACAAAATAATATCAGGCTTAGAACAAAATTTGTAATTAATCAGTGTCAAAAAAATTGTTTTAAATTTTATCAGTGGAGGAAACGCCATTTAAAGTGATTATAATTTATATTATAACGACTGGAATGATTCAGGCTATAGTTCTCCTATCTACAAATTTATACAGCTACAGTCTGAAGCATTAATGGTATAAATAAGAGTTCTCAAAAATGCCTTTTACTGGTTTGTATTTGAAATTGTTATATAAGTGACAAATATGAATTCATTATTATCCAGACAATAAATCAATTGCAAGTTTTAGTTTCATTATTTCAAAACAAATTGTGTAAAGTTCCTTTTTTCATTAGTCGCGAAAGATGCAAAATGTGATAATTTTTTTATGTTGTAATATTTTATTATTTTCATACCTTTCTAGGTTTAAAGTGGTTTCCAAGTATCCTGATAGAGCTCGTGCCTTTGTTCTTATTGACGAGACAGATGACACTCTTATATAGGCCAGGAACTTAAGAATGACGTATGTGAGTGATAACAAAAATTAACACAATTATTGCGTCCGTCTAAAATAACGTCAATGTACCATGATCATATAAATGTAAAAAACTGCGAGTTCATTAAACATTTGGAATATATTGGAAGCAAAGCCTTTATTGGTTAGGTACTATACAGTAATGGGTTACTGAGTATTTATGAATCAAGGCGTGTATATTTCGAGATGTTGCACCTGTAAATTAAAAGCATGTTAAGTAAAACATTTTTCATCGATTTCTAATTTTTTCGACACATTGTGATATGTTTTCGCCGTTTTTCTTTGATGGTGAACAACGAAGCGTCGCATTCAGTATAACAGGTGTTTACTTCACGTAAAAGACATCAAATGTGCTGGTGTGAAATGATTCTATGGTCAAAGTTATTCAACTTTAAAAGATGCAAAAAGTGATCGGTATCAGTTTTGAAAGCAGGCCAAATTAAATGTCACAAGAATGTCTTTAAACTTATGAATTGTTCATTTCTGTAAAATTGCAGTAATGTAGCTATTTTGTGATATTGTCTCGGTGTAATGTGCAAAATGTAGTAGCCAAAATCGGTATTTAATTAGTCATAACGAGAATGTCGATCGACAGTTGTCAAAAAACTTTTGTAGAAACATTATGTAATAAGAAAAAGCCCCACATGAACTTTAATTCTTTTTACTGAGTTCAAGTATCGGTTCTATCGACACAGGTTACATGAACTGTTTTTAAAATGAGCAAACTAGACCTCTATCTATAACCTGTCATGCTTACACTAACCCCGTTATGTGCTCAGTTTCATTATACTTCGTGACACGCACGATCTATCATATTTATGTAAGGAAGTGTTTATTGAGTATTTTTTCTGTTAACAAGTTCTAGGGGATCTAGATTCAACGTCAGTGTTTAACACCTTTGCAGTTTTATTTTAGCGTGTAAATTTAACACACGTCACAACAGTTACGTGTCGTTCAAGTTTTTATAATGCATGATCTATCATTTATCATATGTAAGGAAGTGTTTATTGGGTGTTTTTTAGTATTAATAAACTGTAGGGGATCTAGCTTCAGCATCAGTGTTTAACACCTTTGCAGCTTTATATTGTCGTGTACTTTCATTACATTTCGTGAAGTCCAAGTTTTCTTCTTGAAACCAAGTGATTGACAGCTTTTTTGCGGATGATTTCGATGAAAAAGAAAGTACATCTGGATATAATCTGCTGTCATATCAAAGAAAACTAATGAAAATTACAAAGTAAAACATGATATCAAAATTGTTCTTTTAAAATAATTTAGTGCAACTGATGCCATAGCTAGGCTGTAAATAGAAGGGACATTGGTAACGACCTTGCCAATGTGGAGAACTGGGAGAGCTGCTCAGGCCAAAGGGCCCTTGTAGACTGTCTTCCGTTCAATCTAAGTATTCAATTCAATTCAAATACTTCATTTCAGTCTCTTTCATTTACAAATATACATTTCAACACATATTACTGACATGCATAATACAACACATTTGTAAATGGCCATTCTTTAAAGTGTTTGATTAAACATTTCGGGAATGTATTTGTTGGAGCCGAAACTCCCTTAAGCTCGCTAAACGCATCACATCGTATTTTATAATAATAGCCACTATGTGATTAGGAAACATATTTATTTTTGAGTGATATACCGGTTAGTATCTCACTGTGTGGAGTTTAGATGCGTAGTAATCTAATCACGAAGGCCTGAGTCATTAATTACGAAGCATCTAAACGACAAACAGTGATATACTAACCGGTATATCACTCAAAAATAAATTTATTTACTTTCTAACACGTTAATTTAAATTTAAAAAATGTTCGAAGGGGCAGATCTACTATTTGCTGCGCTAACAAGAAGTCGCTGCTCTGAACTCATAGTAGTCCGTGGATTCAGTGTACATATTCCGTTAAAGTTTTGCTGTTCATTCTTACTCCTCCATTAAACGTTATTCGTCTTATTTTGATTTTGCTGATATTGCAGGCGATACCGAAAGTGTAGAAAATTATAATGCGATTTGTTTAACATCACGTGACTTCATTTAGAACAATGCCATTACATGTGTTTTAGCGCATGTACACTCTTAGATCTTGTGTGAAAATTACACGGGATGGACTTTTAGCAGTCAAAAATAATTCCAGACGCCTAAAGTGATATATCCTTCACTGTCCTAAAGTCGAGACTGTCCGAATTTCGAGGATGATTTGTTGTTTTCATTCTTTCGCGCGAGAATTTTGACTGCACATGTCTGATCTTTGAAAATTGTTTACAAACAATAATCCTTACGTGAAACAGTCTTTTTATCCAAATTCAATGTGATATTAAGCTTCTGATGTTGAGTTTATGCAAAACATGTAAAAACAAATGATTTTTCTTATTACTTTTTATTGGTTCACTTCTGATCCCTCATTTGAGCCCCAAAGATGTATTTCTAGAAGTTTCACTCATATTTGTGTTTTGTTGACATCTTGTCAATGGGGGTTTCCCGCCGAAATTCAGAATGCACTGCTAACTAGTTTATTTGAAAGGATCATATTGGCAATGGTTTTTAACAATCACTTGTGATATGAAACCAAATTTCCTATACAATTTTTATCTGTTTTGAAGGAAACTAATTATTTGTTAGGTACAAATTTCATTTTAAAACATCTAATGACCCTTGAAAGAGAACTGTTTCCGGTTGGGTGCGAGATCTTTCATTTCAAAATGTTATTTCTGTTATTTTTATGTTATCATGAAAATATCTATCAAAACTACAAGAGAAATTCAAATTTTCTAGCCTTGACCTTCACTCGATGACGTAATGCATATACTCTCGTTTTAAGGTAAATTCCAAAATGGCGGTTGTCAAATAGCAGACGAGTAGGAAAACATATGTTTTAAATTGTTTCTTTTGGAATTTGTTGAATAATTTGAATTTATTTAGAGGGAAAATGAATACTCTTTCCATTTTACATGTTGTTTTGATTTTATAAGTGTGGCCTTTAAAAAAAAAATGACACCAAAGTCTTACGTCCGCGACTATTGGAAGAACGAGGATAGTTTGTAAGGTATATCACGCTCAAACTACAGCTGGCCTTTGAACGCTGATCTTGATAAAATCCACACCTGGGCAAAAAAATGGTTTTTGACTTCAATCCATCTAGAACTATTTTCATCGAACGTAAATTACACTTGCGTACTACTCACCTAGATTTTGCCGTTGAAGTTTCCTCCCACAAACGTTGTAAAGACGCTATTTCAACTTGACTTTCATTCATGAAAGATGTATATGCGAACGCCGGTGTTTCAGATTTTTCATCAACGTAAACTACAGTATCATAAGAAAGAAAAAACTTTAATAATTTTCAAGTAAATGTAACAGGAATTTCATTTCAGAAATGGTTCGAATTTTCAGGGGACGCAATAACGGTTAAAGTTACGAAAAATATTGTAACGAGTATAGATAAATGACGTCACAGTCTGTCTTGATAAATGACGTCACTGTGTAAACAAAATCAACAACAATAACACTGTAAATAAAGTCAGTGTAAACGGTATCGTAACAGTAATCAAGTTAACTGGACATGTGCCATCCATCGGACCCCCGCTTTACCTCTGATCGGGACAACCAAGTCATCCACAGTAGGCCATGTAAGATCCTCTAAACGTCGGATAAATTGAACAGTCTATACACGATGCGCGCGCAGCGTCGTTCAATGTCGGTTTATTGCAGAATACCCAAAATAGATTTTGTTCTACATGTATGTATATATACTCTTTATTTCCACTTTTCAGTGATTTAACAAATATAAACTGGTGCGAGCAATACAGTAATTGTGAAAAGTATGCATGCATAGAACAAAATGTGTCAGATACAACATAATATAAAGTAAATAAGTGTTTGTACACATTCAAATAGATCTATATATGTAGTATTCAAGACATAAGTCACGAATGTATCTACAATAAGCAAATTTTGTACAGACAACATATTTATCTTAACACGTTAGGAAAGTAAGTTGTCCATGTACTAGTATGAATTATTTAAGTCTTAGCACATATGAGTAACAAACTTGACGAAAGGCGAAAATTCAAGTGAGTATTGTTGTGCTGGGGATTTAAAATCAAACATCAATAGTTGCAATATTGAAGCGGTAAATGATTGTCACTTTATGAAGCACTCACTGATAAGTCTTACATAGTTACCGTCGAGATTAGCTTTGGTTAAGTAAAGTGTGAATGTAAGAACAAACTTTTCGTTTACTGACCGTTATAACATGTGTTTGTATGTCATTAGTCAATGCATTGCAATTAAAACAGGTAGTATACTCTATTGCGCGAGTGCAAACTAAAAATTTCACAACTGTGGTAGCGTGTAAATTGTCCAATTTTGAGACAGCAGCTGATCAAAGAATCGATGGTTCTATCGCCGGATGGATGCACTTAAAGCGGCTGAACTCTGGGTCGTCGTTCATTCGTGCTTGCCTTTGTCTCTATTGTACAGTGCTATTTCTTTTTGAACTATCCGTTTCCATGCTGATTTAGGGGGGAGAGACGAATTGTCTTTATATTGTTCTATATATCCTTGTAAATTGTACTGCTTTAAGATGTTGTATATATCAGGTATGAAGCCTTCCTGCTGTTTGAATTTTCGAATGAAGAACAACTGTAGTCGATAATCGAACAGTTTTCTGGCTAAGACATCAGTTCGCATCGTGCAAAGTTTATGAAAAAACATGAGTTTACGCTTGTCTATTTGCGCTAATATGGGGAGCCACCCGAGAAGGCTTAAAGACATATCCGTGCGTGTGCGATAAGGTAAATTTTGGCAACATTTAGCAGCTAATATAAGGAAGCGCTCTATTTTCAGAGTGTCAGTGATTGTCAAATTGTGCCATAATTCAGCACCATATAAAGCTACTGGTATTGAAATTTTCTGAATAAGACTTGATAGTACTATCGGATTAACATCATAGTCTGAGTCTCTGATAGTCATAACCGAAAAGAGAGATGCATGAGCTTTTCTAACTCTGGTTTCTACAGCGCTAGCACATTTCATAGATCATAGGTTATTCGCTAGTCGTGTTAGAATATATCAAAAACAACGCGGGAATCGACATGATGTCAAAATGACGTCATATTGTGCCGCATGACGTTAAATAAATATTGGCGTTCAAAATGACGCTTTGCATTTATTTACCTTTTGTAATAATTGGTCATGTTAGAATTGAAATAGCATCCTTTTCAGCGTTGTTATCGTCTAATAAACACTTCTTTATCGTTCTGATGTGCAATTATTACGCATCACAACTTCAAATAATTGTTTCTTAGACGATGAACACCGCTGGAACGGATATTAGGGAAATAAAGATTGTAAATGGAAATCACATACATCTTCTATAACAGCTAAAGTCGTGGCAGTGTACAGGAATATTAAATTTTTGAAATATTTGCTCAATAGAATTCCTTCATACGGCCTCTACTGGAATAAAGTGAATCAGTCAGGAACAAATGTACCTAAGAAAATATTGTGTCAATTCAAATCGATGCATTGTAACAGGTGTCTACAAATTGTGTGACCCAGTAGAGCCTTATAATGAACTAAAATGGAAAAAATGGAAGATAGAAGGAAAGAATATATATAAGCAGCTTTCTACAAGACAAAGAACAATCTAGCTCAAACTTATCTATCTCGTTTGATTTCTGGTCAAACACAATTGCGTTACATTCCACAAGTAAATGCCAGAACAACTATAATAAGATTGTTCCTCTCTAAATATGTCAATTATTAGGGATGAAGTCTAAAAGGTTGTTCATCATATGGAACTCGATAAAGGGAGCGGTGATGTAGACGTAAAGGTGTCTGCCGTTCATCCCGGAGGTTGCGAGTCCGAGGCACATTTGGGTCACCTCCTCATATGACACCAGTACTGGTTTTTCCAGGAAACGGACTCGAGAGTGACTCGATAAGCTTCAAGCTTTCTTCACTATCGAGCTAAAATACATTAGATTAAACTAAACTCGGTGAACCTACGGAGTTTGATAAGATACCGTCTGAAATAACATGTTATTTCATTTAAATTACATTTATAAGATAAGCTTATAAAAAGGACAGTATCCCTCATGATTGATACAAAAGGGAATAATAAACCCTATCCCAAAGAGAAACGATAATTCAACAGATTCGTTAGAATATAGACCAGAAACCTTGTTGCTCATTCCTTGTAAAGTTTACTAGTATTCACATAGTCTAATTAAAAGACCGATGCTTTGGGTTGAAGTGAATGATATTCTGTGTGAAGAACAGAATGGTTTTTGCAGACAGAGTAGTTGTTTAGACCATTATATATTTGCTATATTCCCTATTAAACAACCGTAAACTTTCATTTACATGCTTTGTGGACGCACGTATAAGGTATCGATACAGTCAATAGAAGCTGTTTATGGTTTAATATAATGCAACTTATTATTTATGGTAAATTTTTGAATGCAGTCGAGTCTCTTTATACATAGGTATGGAGAAGGGATGTGTTCTCTCGGTGTACCTTCATTCTATATCTATTAATGATTAAGTAGCTGAGATTTAAGATCTGAATTGTGGAATCAGTGTGGAAGGAGTTATGCTCCGGTAGAGACCGTTATCGAGTCCGTTCTCTTTTACTGCAATTGAATTTTGGGGTACAGAAAATTTGGTGTAATTAGGTCAGTTTACATGTGATACTTATAACATAAAATACAAAATTTTAAAATTGTACTATACATAGAGATTTTTTTCTTCCACTGGAAAGCACTTCCGGACTCAGTTGAGTCGTCAACATTTCTCTCAAACTTGAAAAATAGAATCAATGTCATCTGTAGAAAACCTCTATCTTACAATGATAAGAATAAATTCTTCATACCATCCATAAAAGCATACGTGTCAGTTTCAGCATTTTGCTGCTCAATCAGCCTATCTAAATTCAATGAACGGCGATAAATAGAGAGGAGTGTGTCCTCTCGGAGGACTTTTTCGTTACGTCTACGTTGTCAGTTGCGTTTATTTCACGTGCTGACGGTCTGTCGTTGCTGCATAACTGGGGCGGGTTGCCTGGAATTAATATGTCTTAATATGAATTTTCTGGCACGCTTGCAAGTGTGCAAATATGAGTTATTGGCACACTTCGTCACGTGATCGTTTTATCGGCCCATAGAGGCAGATTTGATGCTATATATAGTAATATATACAATAGTTATCTATATGCATGATTTATGGCTAAATTCGTAGCATGCGAATGTGTGTTAAAATAATTCGTAGAATGAAGCTTTTGAAATAAAATAAAAACAAACAAAAAATTGACACAAGTTTTTGAATATGTAACGATCGGTGAACGTAGTGAAAACGTTCGGTCGCATATGATGATAATATGCAAATTTAAAACCCATGTACATGAGATGGGGATTAGGGTAGTAATATGTAAGGCACAGAGACCCATTCAGGGTTGAGTATACATCTGCTGCGTCTTAGGCCATCGGCTCGTTACAAATACATCTTGCACACGGAAATTTTACAGGATGTTTTTTATTCAGAACGATTTTTGTGTATCATGATGTATAAGTTTCTCACATATTCTGTAGATGTCTCTCTACGAAGTACAGTTATAATGTATAGTTTTTTTAAATGTCATACATCATATGTTCGTACTTTCTTTCTTGAAATAAAACCTGCTTAAACTCAGGGTACAACTAAGCAAGTAACCAACATAATTCTAAACACCTCCGGAACTCAGGAGTACAAGTACTGGTTCTCCCCAGTTTGGAATGGGTGTTAAACTTCTACAAAAACATAACCTCCATCGCATGATTTAAGAAAAGAGCAAACTTGAACAGGAAAGTGCAATGACTGGCTGAAAAAGGGTCCAGCCCTCAAACATGTGTTTAAGAATGTTGACACTACAGCCTCTCTTAATAAAGTGTTTGATTGTTTTACGAAATGGTCGTGGCTTTTATTCTTAGGAGTTTGTTAATAATATCTCCATAGTAACCAGAATTTGTAATACCTAGCATGAGAAATTATCTAGGCTACTATTGTATTTATTCAGAAGAGCTGTGGACCTGTTGTAAAACTTGGTTAATATTTTGAGCAGCTTATGGTAGCGATATCCGTATTGCAATAACCTTTTAGTCATGTATAGTATTCTTATATTGAAATCTTCTAACTTGGAGCATGTTGTTCTAGCAAAACGAATACGCTGTGATATATAGGCTCCGCAAGATGTAGCAAGTGGAACATCGTCATCTATATGTTCATACTTTATTACATGTATATTGAATTTAAACTCTATACTCTGCCAGTCTCCGGTCAGATAACTTAGCAGACATTTACCGGATGCAAGTCTTGAAAGGAATCTTCTTTGTCTGATGTGTTGCGTTGATTTAGTTCTGGCTCCTTGGGTTTATGTTTTAACCATATCAGAAAAAAGATGTCATTAATGTTGAAAATGTAATTCCAATATGCCTATGTGTTGTTAATTTCATGAATTACAATACGTCGTTGTTTCATTGGACAAACATAACTTATGCACTGTCAAGCGATTCTGATGACCTAGAATGTCACTTTTTTCCTGTTACACTCAGTCTGTGAAAAAAGTCGATACCAATATATGACTGCAATTATTGACAAAAACACGTTTTATTTAAAGTATATGAGTATAACAGTAGCAATAAATAACAATCAATTTTGAATTTAAAAATGCTAGTTTTTGTGATTCAAAGCACTTTAGTTGATAGGAGATTATCACATTCTTATTGACTCACTTCCCTATTGTTCTGTTTAGTTCAGTGTGTAACATGTTTTCTAACTCAGTAACAAAAAAAGTATACAATCAACATATAGTGAAAACTTGATCGTGATACCACACAGAACACATATCAAAACAAACAAGGCTTACTGTCTTCAGGTTTTCATTCAATGTCAAAAAGGGCAAAACATAAATGTTTCCTGTTGCTTGTCCAATGAAGACAAAACTAATAAAATATAAACATAAGAAAACAATTAAAAAATAAGGAATGTGAAAAAAGTATACGTGAGTATTTTAATGATAATTGCCGATAGTTTGTATATCCAGGTAACACACTACTACAAAAGAGTGAGGTATCTTTAAAACTAATTGAAATGTAATAGAAAATTGCACTGTTTCTGGTGTATGTATTGATTGTAAGTACAAGTAATTCAAACAATCGATAAAGTAAGTTCAGTACATTTAATTACAAAATGATTAAAAATATCAACTACAATAACGTTGCAATCCCATTACGTTAACGATGTTATCTATTACATATTACTTGATTACGCATGTTGAACAATTTTAACCGTATATTTATCTCTCACAGAAGTCGAGAAAAGCACTAAACATGTATAACTGCGACCGGGCGTGTTTGTTGCTTTCCGTCTAGCTGTATTCGTCGTAAGACGCAGTCAATGTCGATATTTTAACAGCTTTTCTATTACCTTTTTATAATTGGATAACTTAAAAATATAGAATCTTACCATAACCTCTAGCAAAATATTGATAAGGGGCATATATTAATAAAGTAATTAAATGTCACAAAAATGTCAACGTTACCCTAGAATGTAATACTCCCTGTATGACTTTAATAACATTGAACATTTACGTGGAATTTTGTTGAATTACTTTTAGATAGGTACCAATCAACTTGCAAGACGTTTGATAAAATATTTTTGCATACACTTACCATAAAACTTATCTTTAAAAATTATCACGGTGTCAAAGTGCTAGACCAGTGATTGTTTACTTTCAATTAATGTACAAATGATAGATATATATATACTTAGTTTATTTTCGAAACTCTCAGACAATGCCGAATACGAATACGGACTACAAAAATGTAGCGTTTGCAGCATTTGAGTAGATCATGACCAGCCAACTTATCCGTTCAGTATAATCATGGTCTGCACTTTTCATTATTTATATAAAAAAATTGTAAACTTTCAGTAAGCATCCCTTTGAACGACAAATGGTGTACTCCAAACTAACAGATTGTCCAGTTCAGTTTTAGCAGAGTCAGGGTTGATTTAAACGTTAAAGGGGGCCAAATTTCTCTTAAAATATCTTAACAACTTTACACAGTTTGAAAGTAAAATGATTAGGTTATAAGTACAATCCATTAAGTAACTTCAGTATATTGAATTTCATCAGGAATATGATCTAACAAATCCTGATATCATTGACAAAATAGATTTTATTGGAACCGATTACCAATTCAATAGCAATCTATAACTTTTCTCCAAAACTTAGAACTTATAAACTCTTCAAAAGTAGCTATGAAACAGAAATGTGTGTGAAACTTAATTTGCCAAGAAGCGAACGCTCAATTATGGCACAATTTCGCTGTGGTGTACTCCCTTTAAGGGTTGAAACTGGTCGTTTCACTGGCGAAGAACTAGGAAACAGATTGTGCAGACAGTGTGTACGAAATGAGGTGGAACATGAAATACACTTTCTTCTTAAATGTGATATGTGTAATGATCTAAGACAGAGACTTTTTATGACACTGTGTCACATCTAAATGTACAGTCAGATGAAGAACTTATGAAAACTTTATTGGTGAACTTTCCGAGAAAAATAGCTAAACATCTCTTGAGTGCGTTTTCTAGGCGAAGGTCTTTAACCCATCGCTAATTCAAACCGAATTTACATTTGATGTAACAACATATTCTGTAACTATTTAAATTGTCCATTTATTGTTTTTCAAATAAGAAATTTAATTTGTTGTGTTAAAAAGTGACTTATAGGCCCAACGGGCCGGTTGTATTATATTTAATTGTATGGCGTTGTTCTATTTGCTATGATGTACAAATGTCACTGTAATAAAAGATATATCTATCTATTTATGTATTACCATTACGTTACAGTCCATTAAATTTACTTTGAAATGTGTTTGGTACAAATTTTAAATATTTCACACTACTTTCAGTGTGGAACATAATAAAAGTTATCAAACCCTAATACACAACCCTAACGCACATTCTGTTTATAATAGACTAATTGGCTACGTCATTAAAGTCGTTATCGATTTTCCAACACCCGATGGTAAGTATCTTAGATGAAGTAGATATATTAAAGAATGCATGTTAATAAGAAAATATGCCCCGCACAGTTTAACTGTTTCTTAAATATATGCATATGTGTATATACATAATGATTATTCATTACAATGTGTATTTGTATTTGTGTCTTTGCCATAGTAATTTTGTGTTTGTAAATGGCTAAAGGCAATGCGTTTGCTGACCAATATATTTGAATTGAATTGGTGGTAATAGTTGGGTATCATTACTCCGTATCTTCTGTCATCGATAGAGTTAACAAAATGTATGACTGCTATCGTTCTAACTATATGAAAACGTTCTACAGGCACTTATGGTATCCACCGTTACAATAAATCACTGTTCTTTAACTTTTATAAGTTTTGTCTTATCTGACCGGCGGTTTTCAAACAATTCTCTGAGCTGACGGGGAACTGGACACACGATCGTGTTGTTGTTTTTCTTTGACACTGAGAGTAGAGTATGTAGCAAATTAAGCTGAATAGTTGCCGGGGATGCAGACACAATATCAGCGGCTTCCTTAAGTGCACGTGATGCACGGATTTCACCATCTGCAGCTAACACCTGTAATAAAAAGGACATTGGTAGAAATATAAACAGTTATTATCTCCAGTTAATGATAACAGCGTTCTAGAAGATCTATGACTTCAGTTAAGACAACATTAAAACAAACATATGTTCAGTCTTAAAACGGCTGCGAAACTGTTACTGATATTATTAGCTCATCTGGCTTTGCCAGATTGAGCTTTTCGGATGGATGATTGTCCGTCGTCTGTCCGTCCGTCAATATTTTTATTCAAACGACATCTCCTCTAAAACCACTGGGCCAATGTTGATGAAACTATGCAACGATGCTCTACCAAAATTGTTCAAAGAATTCCATTCGATGCAGAACTCTGGTTGCTATGGCAAATCAAAGGACTGAAAGTGCTTGAGGATCGATTGTCTCTGAACAACACAGTCTGCACACATACATGTGTAAATATCAGGACAACATAGACTGTACACATACATGTGTGAATATCAGGACAACCCTTGCACGAGTAAAGTTATAAACTGGAGACATGTAACTGTCCACAAATTTTGACCTTTCACCATTTGTGTAAACTACTTTTGAGATAGGAACCCATGTGCTTACATTATGTCATTCAGCGACTATGTTCAACTACCCTATGAAGTATTAAGCTGTGAATCGTAACTGAGAAATGGATTTTGACAAAACTGAACTGAAAATTTATGGTTTGAACAACTTTAAATGTCATTCAAAAGTTATGGGATATGCCCATAAGGTTGATTGTATTGTGCGAATTAATTCGGATTTAACGTCGCACCCAACAGCTAAGGTCATATTGCAACTTCCGGCTTTCATGGAGGAGGAAGACCCTGGGTGCCAATTCCCTGTATCAGAATTTGGGGGTCATTTAGAAACTCCGAGGGTCATACCCTTTATTGTAAAAAAATAAAAGGCATGACTATATGTTAAAGAAGTTTTATTCAGTTTACTTCTGTAAAACTGCATGTGATACATCACAAAATGGTGGGTAATCAAAGGGTTGGCAAGACAACAGGTGTTTCTCTTTGGATGCTTTCCATTTTGTCACTGCATCTCAAAAGTCAAATTTGTCCACAAAGCGAATTTTTCATAAGTGCATTCAACCATAGACATTAAACTTGTATGTTATTTGGCACACTTAAACCCCTTTCCATAGTGACAGTCTGATCGAAATGACTACAAAATGATCATTAAAATCGCTCAGAAAGACGTTTTTGTTTCCCCTATTAAGGTTCGTCGACCATCTCTTGTTGTGCGTCTACGATCTATGATGACGGTATCATAGGAATCAACACACACAAAAACGCAATGGTACAAAATGCGGGTCGATCCGAAATCAGACGACAACGACGACGCAATAGGGTCAAAATTAGACATATCCCATACCGGAAGCGTATTTTATCAACAATTTATCTTGCATTTCGAAGCGTTTTGAGAGGTTTTGAAATGTTGTTTTTGTAGTAATTTGATCATACACATTTTAATTGCGTCATAGAAGACGCTCTTTGCTATTTCTGTTGCGTCATTGACAAAATGAGTGCGTCAAAACCGCAGAAAATGCGTTCTCGCGAAAACACTGAATTTAGTGTATCCGGTGTAGCGATACGTATTTCACGGGTTTTGCATTTCTCATGTCACACCGGTCTGACGATAAAAACTGCGTAGGAAAATAGTTCTATACAGAACAGATACCTCGTTGATTTAAGTTACAAATTATAAGAAAAACAACAATATAATATTATGCTATTTTGTAATGTTTTGATATTATTTAGATCTGTTACTATATAATTTTTAAAACAGAGGACAGTAGTATAGAACTACTTTTCGGTCGTATTCGACAAAAATTTGTGTTAAGAGTTCGGCCGTAAGGGTCTGAAATACTCTGTTAACTTTGGATACGATTGAATAAATTCAATCGATCCAAAAATTGGAAAAACGTTAAAAATCTTCTCTGAAACCACAATGCCTAGAGCTTAGATATTTGGCATGTAGCATTGTCTAGTGTACCTCTACCAAGATTGTTCAAATTATGACCCCGGATCAAAATTGACCCCGCCCGGGGCGTCACTTAGTTTTACATAGGCTTCTATAGGAAAAAATTTAGAAATCTTCTTCTCTGAAACCACAAGGTCTAGAGGTTAGATATTTGACATGTAGCATTGTCTAGCGGACCTCTATGAAAATGTTCAAATTATGACCCTCGGATCGAAATTGACCCCGCCCGGGGTGTCAGTTAGTTTAACATATGCCTATATAGGAAACACTTCTTCTCTGAAACCACAGGGCCTAGAGCTTAGATATTTAGCATGTAAAATATGTAGCATTGCCTAGTAGACCTCTTTAAAGTTTGATAAAATTATACCCTTGGGGTCAATATTTGCGCCGCCCGGGGGGTCACTTGTTTTACAAAGACGTATATAAGAAAACCTATTTGGTATGTAACATTGTCTAGTGGTCTTCCCCCTACTTTGTTCAAATAAGGCATCTTAGGTCAAAATTGACCACACCCACCAGGCAAGTGGACTTGTACTAAGGTGATCGATATAGGGCCATCATGGCCCTGTTGTATATAGTGTTTTATTGTGTGGTCTTTTGAACTACTATATAAATCAAAGCGCTGTGAGCGATGAAGGCCTGGGGGCTATAGGTTAACTCCCCGAAAAAAAAACAACTTTTGACCTACATGTTTTGCGCTGAACCTTACCTAAAGCGCGGGTCGAAATGTGCAGAGGACGAAATTCAATATATGACACAGAATAAATGATTCCAAATATATGGGTGGCAGGAAAGTTTGTTTTATTATAAAACGTACGTTAAATGAAAAATAATCACTTAGTCAAGATTATAAATTGTTTAAGCCAATAAAAATAATTCGATCTGCGCTTTGTACAACTTCAAGCGATATGATCTGATGATGTGGATCGAAAATTATAGTGTACCAAGGACAAGACCTTGAAACAGAAATAAACAAAGCAATACCAGCAATGAAATATAAATACAGTACTGTACAATGTGTATAACAGAGAAAACCAAAAATGATTCTGGGTTACCTTGTAGTTGTAATCGGTGAAACCTTTCACGGGGCCTTTACATGCAGCGTCCTCGATAAATGGCGGGTGATTTTGATCGCGTAAGTTCCTTCTCGGGAATGTACGTAAATTATATCTTTTTTTTAGAGAAAATTATTTTTAGGTAAATATATATGTAATCGTTCGTAAATAACAAAGTTGTCAATGAAATAACATCGGAAATTTGAAAATCAAACTACAAATTCTTATATCGAGCTCCGTACATTTCCGTAAATATCCGTACTTTTCCGTGATATGCATATGATTATCTTCCGTAATCAGCTGACAGCGCATTAATTTCTAAAACAGAAAAAATGTGTAATGCAGCCCGTAAGCTATATACCTTCCTGCAATCGTTTGAAGTTGTATGTACCTTTTTTATTTGTAATATGTTCTTATCATATGCTACATTCAAACAGAAGATTGATCTGGTCTGTCTTGCACTACTTTCGCAGAGCGCATGTTTACAGTTGTTATTCGCACACAGCACAGTTAAATTTCTTGAAGTGTTTGAAATGTGGTATGCTAACTTAGGCCTAGGGGACTTTCAGTCCCCAGGCCAAAAACCCAGAAGTTACATAGAACTTGATATGAATATAATCTGTGATCATTATGCAAAATCTTTAAATCTTGCTTTAAAACTTATCATCACGTCAAAATGATAAATTACACTCTTGAACATCAAAAGTAGTTATTTTCACTCGTTGCTGTGCCATTCGTGGAACTAACACTTGTTGTGCTCACTCGGTGAAATTATAACGTGATAGTAACACCGATACCAACAATTATCCTCAATGTAAACGTGCTCCTTTTTGCCTTGTGCACTATTGTTTCTTTTATGTGAAACTGTTTTTAAATAACTAGTGCTTAATCGTTTAGCAATTAATGTACATTTTGTACTTTAAAATTCATATAGTAATTAATGGATGCATCATATCTACATGTGCTTGTGTAAGAGGTCAGGAATTTGAATGTACACGTTAGCTATTAGCTGGATTATATAATCTATGATTGTATATAGTTGAGTTATTTTGTCATTTAAAGTAGTTTGGATTTGATTTTTTTAAATGCCAGGAATTTTGTTATGCCAGATATTGCCAGCAAAGATGTGTATTGTTTTGTTTCTTTGTTAATTTGACATTATTGAAACTGCAGAAGCTTGGAGTCGCAAATATAAGATATGTAATAAAATTCTGCACATCACTGCAAAAGAGTGGCTTTGCCATATCCAAGCGCAATACATGTGTATGTAACAGACTTGAAATAAGGCGTACAGTTTTCAAATTTACATTGAATAGACATTACCGCAAACAAACTGTCTAGTATATTGAACCTAAATGAACACATGAATACCAAATCAAAGTAGATAGTTATTTTTCAAGTCTCTTCCAAACGCGTTTTTGCCTGGCAATATTATTACAGGACGTACGTTTAATTTCTCTTTTGTTAGCTTGTTAGCTGCCAACATAATCAAAGAGGGCACACGAAGTTTCATTGAACTTCAGTCAATGGTTTTTCAGAGCTAATTGCAGTGATAAGACTTTGTTTTTCTTTGCAATACTTCAATACTTACTTTCTACGTCAATTAGTACATGTACATGTAAAGGTAAAGTGCTTATTCATTATAGTGTCATCCCTACTTAAAGGGCCAGCCATTTCTGACTTAGGAGACACCTTTTTTTCAGCAATCCTATCCTTTTAATGCTAGGCATCAGGCGTGTAGTCATACGGTAACCCTCACTTAACTAACTGGCGGCTCACCAACCGACCATTACTAACCTTAGCTTTAGCCTGTCTAACACTGATTGCTTCACTAGCCATCGCTCTCTCCATATCCTTTGGCATGCTTATATTTTTACTGCAACAAGTAAATGTATTCTTATCTATGGCATTCTAAATTATGTATAAGATATTCCAAATGTGTTTTGAGCAGGAGTTAAATGTTGTTCTTTAATAGTATTTGTACACTTAACAGGTTTAGAAACGCAAATATTTCCCCTGTTGAACATTTTTATTTGAATGCCGCTATTGTTTTTATTTCTATTTAAGTCATTTTTTGCGATGAATTATTGAAACTTTTACAATAATTCAATTTTATATTGTTTTTGTTGTATATGAAATTTGAATAAATTTGAAATACGATAACACTATCAAAATTAATATTTTGCCACTTTTGCGTTTCTAAACCTGTTGAGTGTAGTATGCATTGGTGCTCCAGGCCGTATACGAGTGGAAGGGCATCCACTTAGGCATAATTCGACAGCAGTCCGTCGTGAGTAACCTCGTGTAAAAACATGAAGACTTTCATCTCTTTGATATATTAACACTGTCAGATACATGTTCTCTTCTGGGTACTGCTAAAGAACTCTGGGGAAAAACTCAAGGTTTGACATGAACATTTTTAATTGTGAAAGATCGTTTTAGTATAAATATTTAACCTGCTGCATTCAAATGGAATACCTGAACAATTGAAAACATTGAATATAATACAGGACGTAAATAGATTTACTTACATTTCTACTCTTGTAACTTCGACTGATTTACCCCACCGCTTTTTCATCATAATCTGTTGCAAAGACAAATTAAACACATATATTCAATTTTCTTTAAGCATTAAGACATATCAGACACACATATAAATATAGATCGGCGTCTTTCACCTCTTTATATGTTAGGAATTGACAATGTGTTTAAAACTGATAGGACGCTATTTGTTATTGTTTTTCCATGCAGACGACCCAAGTTACTTGATGCTACATGTAACGTTCAGAGTTTCGACAATGGTGTCGATGGCCAGTTTGTTGCCATTGACTGCCAATAACGTCACCAGAACTATGGTCACCATGACAATCTTGAACTCATAATCCTCGGATTGTTATATAAATATTTATCTTCAGATTGCTTACTTTCTTCTATATGAACTACGCTACACAGTTTAAATAAATGTTTCAATGCAAATGGTGAACAAGATAGATTAGGTTGAAATTACAGAAATGCAATACACTACACGGGTACTGATCACAATCATAAACTTGGATAATTTAACTTGCCTACAGATTGAACCTGCACCACATCACACGTGAATTTTTGCAACTGATGAGATTTAACTGGTAATCATCACTATAGCAACTTACATCACACTCTTCTAGAATAAGCTTATACATGTACCTCTTTTTCCTCAATATTGGACACGGACATGCATCTTATTTTAACCATTCAAACTGAGATAAAATCTAAAAACGTTAACATCTGCACATTTAACATTGCTTTTTAGCTTATCCATTGATACCTTACCAAGAAACGTTTTAAAGACATTGATATCTACAACGAGTTTTCAAATGATTCACAATAACAAGACTAATTAATATAAAATGTTGTTTTGTAGTAAACTATTAGGAAACGAATGTGTCCGTCTTTATCTGTTCTCACCTTTATCTGTTTCGCTACTTTCTCTCTGCCCTCTATGATTTCAGCTAGTGTAAGTTTACCGCATATAGCCCTTAGTGAAGTGAGGGCCCTCCTTGTGGACATTCCCCTCACTATGTCGTTGCCTTGACCAACCAGTATACACTGGTATGGTTCGCGTACATCCACGGTTAATGCAGCATTTACCTCGATAGAAACTGAGTCTTTAGTTAATACCTGAAAACGCAGATATATCACTTAAATGTGCTACTCTTTTTGTTTCGGCCAAAGCGCAAGACTTATTAATTAAATCTCTTGATTTTTCCAGTCCAGAAAAACAAGGCATTGACTAAAATGATTCAAGTACATGTACATAATTTAATGACAAGAAAAACTCTTGAAGAATGGACTCTTGACTCTGTTGAGATGAGCTTTGATAGAGACAATCTTTTGATAAGAGATATCTTCCTAAAAAGAAAATAAGGCTTCGACAGAAAAACCACCTCTCAATCTCAACAGACTTTCATAAGTCTAATCAGCTGAGTAAATGTTTACCATCGGCGTTTACCGTATTGTTCTCAGAAAAGAGTACCAGCTGCTTTGTTGTTAGACTAGAGCTGTGTTAGAAAGACTAAGAGTATATACCAGCTGCTTAATTGTTTAAATAGAGCTGTGTAAGGAAAGAGTACCTGCTATTTAGTTGTTTAAATAGAGCTGTGTTAAGAAAAAGTACCTGCTGCTTAGTTGTTTAAATAGAGCCGTGTTAGGAAAGAGTACCTGATGCTTCGGTGTTTAAATAGAGCTGTGGCAGGAAAGAGTACCTGATGCTTCGGTGTTTAAACAGAGCTGTGTTAAGAAAAAGTACCTGCTGCTTAGTTGTTTAAATAGAGTTGTGTTAGGAAAGAGTACCTGATGCTTCGGTGTTTAAATAGAGCTGTGTCAGGAAATAGTACCTGATGCTTCGGTGTTTAAACAGAGCTGTGTTAAGAAAAAATACCTGCTGCTTAGTTGTTTAAATAGAGTTGTGTTAGGAAAGAGTACCTGATGCTTCGGTGTTTAAATAGAGTTGTGTTAGGAAAGAATACCTGCTGTTTCGGTGTTTAAATAGAGTTGTTTTAGGAAAGAGTACCTGATGCTTCGGTGTTTAAACAGAGCTGTGTTAAGAAAAAGTACCTGCTGCTTAGTTGTTTAAATAGAGCTGTGTTAGGAAAGAGTACCTGATGCTTCGGTGTTTAAATAGAGCTGTTTTAGGAAAGAGTACCTGATGCTTCGGTGTTTAAACAGAGCTGTGTTAAGAAAAAGTACCTGCTGCTTAGTTGTTTAAATAGAGTTGTGTTAGGAAAGAGTACCTGATGCTTCGGTGTTTAAATAGAGCTGTGTCAGGAAATAGTACCTGATGCTTCGGTGTTTAAACAGAGCTGTGTTAAGAAAAAGTACCTGCTGCTTAGTTGTTTAAATAGAGTTGTGTTAGGAAAGAGTACCTGATGCTTCGGTGTTTAAATAGAGTTGTGTTAGGAAAGAATACCTGCTGTTTCGGTGTTTAAATAGAGTTGTTTTAGGAAAGAGTACCTGATGCTTCAGTGTTTAAATAGAGTTGTGTTAGGAAAGAGTACTTGCTGCTTCGGTGTTTAAATAGAGTTGTGTTAGGAAAGAATACCTGCTGTTTCGGTGTTTAAATAGAGCTGTTTTAGGAAAGAGTACCTGATGCTTCGGTGTTTAAATAGAGTTGTGTTAGGAAAGAGTACTTGCTGCTTTGGTGTTTAAATAGAGTTGTGTTAGGAAAGAGTACCTGCTGCTTCGGTGTTTCGTAGCATTTAGTCCTGATGTCCTGTAGCCACAATGCATCCACGCATGGAAAAACGAAAACAACCCCTACGAAGACATTTCAGTTATACAACGAAATAATGAAACAAGCTATAAATGCATATTTAGTCTTATCACAATATATTGTATATATGCACACATACAAAAATTGTACATTACATTTATCCAAGGAAACAAATCAGTTCTACATACAAAATGGACGGACCAAATCTACTGCATCTCGGAATGATTAGCAAGAGAAAATCTTCAAGTGTTTCATTATTTATTTAATTTTTCTTTATTCTTAAAATTCGTTCAAACAACATTAACTATCAGTTGCAACTATGTCAGCCAATCTTGATTTTCAAAATAGGGACAACTATAAAATCCAAAGTATTCAAAATGGTCATAATACAGGGGAACTCATTATGTATTGAGTATGTTATGTTCATATTTTGTAAATGCACCGAGTGAATGAATAATTCTTTATTAAATAGATCAATCGATACCTTAACTAGGCAGCAGAACAAGCAAACAATTACAACATATAACGCAACATAGATTTTCATACCTGGTTGTAAAAGTTTCTTTGATCGATCTCTCCCGAGCCGGACTTTGACCCCTCTCTCGTACTGCTGTATAACCTGAAGAAATAAAACTGCATAAAATGTCATATAAATTATTTCTGAACCGACCTCTGTCACTCTATTACCACTTATCACTCTTTTACGACAAAAACCAAATAATCGACAAACATATGGAACTTTCAATTTTTCCAATAATCAATGTATCGGTACTTTTTCACATAAAACAAAAAAGGATAAAATCGGTTTAACTGTCATAACTTTTGAACTGTTTTTAAATCGTACATTGCTTTTATCACAAAAGTTAGAAAATTCTTTCATTTAATTGTTAATATAAATTTTGAAAAAATTAAACAGGTATTTTACTTACCCATTTTGATATAAAACCTACCACCCCGTTTTCTCAGTGAAATGAGTCTATTATAATATTGCTTCAGAATTAGTCATTTTGTTGAAAGATTTCGTCTTATATAGAGAAAACTATTTAAAGGATCGCTTTTGCTATTGTTGCATCGGCAAGAGAAAATCTATTGGGAATAAAATGGTGCAAAAATTTAATGAAATAGCTTCCGATTTCACTTACTTATTTAATGATTTTTACACTTTTCAAATGTAAAGTGTGACGAATCGCGTGCTTCTGTGGTTATCACGGACGTTATCGAACACCATACGCAAATCGGGCTGTTTGAATTTGATTATTTCAGGGTCCGTGAAAAAGTTTTTACAGGCTTGTGTTTCTATAAAATGAATGAATATGGTAAAAGTGCTACCTTTTATCTACCTAGTTAAATAAATATAGACATTTTGAGAGCATTTTTCCAGTTTTTATGCATATATTAAAGTGACTTCTTTAGAGGTGTATTTGTATTTTGACATCTTAAAAGTCCAATTTGGATGGCTTTTTTAATTAGATTTGGCTACTATCATTTGCACCATACGTACATACATACATACATACATACATACATACATACATACATACATACATACATACATACATACATACATACATACATACATACATACATACATACATACATACATACATACATACATACATACATACATACATACATACATACATACATACATACATACATACATACATACATACATACATACATACATATATGTGCATATTTTAATTTAAATTTAATGCATCATATTTTTTATTTTCAATTGTACACTATTCCTCTTTGATTTGTGTTTTTAAAATATTTAAGGCCGAATATGTAAATCATCACCACCAAAAAACAGAAAGATACTGGTTTTATTACGCCATAATTTGGTTTAATCTAGGGGGAAATAAAACCCCCTCGTCTGATATTTTATGACCCTGTTTTGACAATCCCTACAGTTTCCCTAAGGACCTGTATGTTTGAAAAAAAATGCTCTAGTTCTTTTCAGATTTTGTGCGATATTCCTCTACATTTGGGAATGTGTTATCATTTTTCTCATAGTAAAACAGTCTCTATAAAAAGAACAGACTTACCTTTATACACGTTGGGAGTGTCAATGGGAACGTAATAAGGACAAACAAAGCAGAGAAACAAATCGCAATGTACTCGCAGATAATTTGGAATGTATCTGTATCTTCGTCTTTGTTATCATCTGACGTGCCTTGTAGAGCTTCCGCTGAAATTTACAAATCTGACTCTTAAAAAATCAATACCCACTTTAAAAGATAGTCCTACTCCAGTTGCGAAGATAATGTTAAACTTTAAAGAAACTAAGTGGAATCAGGTTTAAATGGAACTAAGATGACCTTTAAACTGGTTAAACTGTACACTACGTACATCACATGATAGAGTAAGCTTTAAAAGTACAATTATCAGCCATGTACTTCCGTTTAGAGTGTTGACAATATTGAACACTGGGCGAGCTATTCTGGCAACCCCTTGTATATTCGTCCATATACCTGTAAAAAGTTACATTGTTTAATCAACAGCAACCACAGTTTAACTGAAGGTCAGAATATATACCGGTATACTTTGACCATTTAATTCAACATGTATAATATAATCGAATCCGGACCGGGGCTTGGACATTTCAGAAACGCTCATTAGCTCCCAGAGGTAGTCTGTATTGGTGCCACACCGGGCACATTAGAGAACCAAGAGATTTATTCACAAAGACTTAGGGCCTGGTACCCGTATTCACTATGTATCTGTATCTGTTTCTCCTGTCAGGGATCTTGGTAGTTTTATTATCTTTGCAACTCGACTGTGAAGATTTATATGTGTTAAATTACAACACTGAATGTAGAAAGATTTTATTAATGGACAATTATTTATTAAGAGTATGGCAGTAGAGAGTGAACAGAATTCAGTGAGAAAAGAACTACATGTATTTATATTCTTACTATTCTTCAGTGACTTTGACAATATGATTACATTTGTAAATTCATAGAGGAGCAATAAAAACGTTAAAACTCATCGTCCTGTAAGTTTGTTTTAAAAAGCTTGCAGAATCTTAAAGCATTTCAATATCATAAAAATGCATGTTATGCACGAATCATAACATCAGTTATGCACGAATCATAACCTCGCCCACTTTCGTTTTTTATCGATCATAAACTCTTGCACATTAAAACACCTACTTTCGTTTCTTTCCCGAGATAATTTCCACAGTTTAACAGACCAAAATGTAAATTAAACTAGAAATATTACGTATATATCTACTCTATTATTATTCAATAATAAGTGTTCCTTTTTTAAATATTTTTTTGTTTCACCACGTAAATAACGTACCGTTTTTGATGCAATCAAACACTATGTATTTAGCGCTAGATACATGCACAGTGGTTAATTCACGTGTGAACCTACCAACTTTTAACTACGCAAAGTGGTTCCATGCAGGGAATTATATTTAGTCAACATGAAGTTTTGATTTACCGCTCAGCATAGTATAAAGCAGTTATCTCGTAGAAACTGCAATGAAATCAAATAAGGCATGCAAGAAAAAGAATATTGCATGGCCTACTGTTGGTTCCTCCTATCCCCACCCCTGGCCGACTTTCCTCTGGTCGGAACAATCCAGTCTTCCACAGTAGGCCAAGTAAGATCCTCATAATCCGTGGATACGACAGCGGTGTTTATTTACTTAAAAATCAGTCATACTTATCATTCCATAAATAAATTGTATGAACATTTATAACACACTGCAATGTTCTAACATTAATTAAAGCTTTGGCTTTGCCATGGACACATTACATTTTTAAAAGCTAAGCATGTTTAGATCTAGATTATTAACGCCTCGATAGCCTAGTGGTAGAGCGTCCGCTTCGAGTGCTGGAGGTCGTGGGTTCGCTCCCTGGCCGCGTCATACCAAAGACGTAAAAAATGGTACGAGTAGCTCCCTTGCTTGGCGCTCAGCATTGAAAGGGAAACTGGCTTTTCTTCTCTCATACCCTCACGGCGATGGATACCATCAGGAATGAGGTGTCGAGAGTGATTAATATAAGTTGGATAACTTGTTTCACAATCGACCTAAAATAAATTAGTATAAACTAAAGATCTAGATTATAGCAAATAATAAATCAATACTGACCTGCATCATCCTCTCCTTCTGCCGACATTTTATAATCTTATCTATAGATCCAATTCGATATTCGTATCTGTTTCAAATGAGATCATCATTAATTTTCTTCTTTATAACATGTCAAGGCAAAAAACTATTACTAAAGTATTGTAGCATATATTTAACCTGTCACATTGGTACCCGTTACGAATTCATCCATAACAATCACCCATAATATAAACATGAAACGCACACAAATAGCGAATTTTACCTATACTAATTAGTATAAGTCCTTATATGATAACTTGAAAGTTGCGTCACATGATGTTTACGTTTGCTGGTATTATGAAAACACCAGAACAGGTAAGACAGCATTTTGTCAATACAATAAGTATTTGTTTTTCACATAGTTGATATAAAACTAGTCATTGGCTTAGTGGTAACGGCAGTGAAATTGCATCATTTTATGACAAGGTCGTTGGTTCGAATCCCAGAATGTTAGGGTTTCTTTTTTTTTGTCTTTTTTTCTAAATCCCGTTTAAATTCTTTCATATTCAAGACTTAACCCATTTCATGGAAATATTAACATCTGTTCTCGTAAAGTTCTAAATAGGAATGTGAGCAATGCATTAAAATTAATTCATACATTTGTATAGGGTATGAAATATCTACATACAAAATCTGGCAAAACGAGTTCTGTATTGACGAAAGGTTTACATATTAGACATGATATAAATGAAAAATAAAGTATCCAAAATAAGAAGAAAAGAAAAAAAGATTCATGAAAAATTAAATTCACTTGGATTCGAACCTGAACCGTCAAAACTACGATGAAATTGTCTACGCACTTACCAATTGAGCTATTCAGGCAATCATTATTTTCCGCGATTTGTTAACTATTTATGTGATATTCTCCATAACAAGTACTAAGATAACTGTTATACCTGATTTACCAGTCAAGTTGAACCTAATCCTATGACGCGCTATCAAGTTATCATATAAGGACTATACATCCTAATGTCTTATTTCGAAATGCATGTTTACAAATTTAATGTTTACATATCTAGGCTACTTTTATACTGAATGAGGTAAATCCCGTATCGATCCGTTACTCTTTATATAACCATAACCTGAATATTGATTAACTGTTAGTATCCTATTTATATTGTATGAACGTTTGTAATAGATTCAGTCTGTGCTTCACGCTTAAAAGGCCGGGGTTAAAAAATTGCTTTGCATGGTTGTCTATAAATAGTTCAATAAATGCCAATATTTCAATCTATATCAACTTGTTATTTCCTTTTCCTTAGTTACACGTTCACATAATGCAAACTATGAGAGATGCATAATTATTTTATTTGTCTTCTGCATTAATGCGTTTTTATAACTTCCGCTAACGTCAATAACGTTATATGTGAAAATGTAAAACAATTTGTGTATTTCATCTACCGAAGAAGGCAATTAGGCCGAAATATTTAGTAAAGACTGTATAACTATGACTTTTGAGAGCTTTTTGTCTCATGAAATTATCCAATTTTAAATAACATTATCTGTCATTTGTAACAGTTAACATGACGTGTAGAAAGTTTTATGCGTAAGCATTTTTTTTCTAAACTTTACCTACGAACCAAATGTTTTTCCAAGACTGTCCGCTATAAAGATATACTTTTTTAAGTGTTGTATTACCTTTACAAATAAAGACAAACGCTCGATAATTTCTGTTATACAAATGTATAACACCTGGTTATGTTCAAGTTGACATAAAAAATAAATTATAAAAATATAATTTTAATCGCTGGACAACGCAGTACCAGTTGAGTAACTCATTTATGAGAACAAGTTCTTTTCTGACGTATATTTGCTGTGTTTTTAAACACGAGCATCATCATTTACTAAGTACTCTCCAGCTCTCGGTACTAATGAATGACAAGATGGCACCAAAGTACCGTTGCTCCAAGAGACAAGAAGTAGGTCAAAAAGTCATGACCAAGGTCAGCCGAGGACAAAGTAAATTTCCTTGCAAAAATGTACACACAGTCGAAATTTAATTATTGTAGCTTCAAAAACTAGAAGTAGGCCAAAAGGACAAAGTCAATGTACCTAGTGACCTAACCTTTGACACAATGTTACTAAGTTTCGATCTTGACTAAAGTTCATCAAGACAAACATTCTGACATATTTTCTAGATGAGATGACTGATGACTGGGTGTCAGTTGCGGCTTCTAGAGTGTTCTAGAGGGTTTTCTTCTGATTTGACATGAAGTTCTAGTTTTTAACACCACGGGACCTAGTTTCAAACTTAATTAAGAAATAATAAATGTCTCCCTGTATTTTATCGTTGAATTAAATATAGTCAGGAGATTGGATGCGTAGTAATTAAATTACGAGTGCATAGCACGAGTAATTTAATTTTTCGCATCCAAACGGCTGGCTGTATTTTATTGAACGATAAAATATAGGGATCAATTTATTATTTCGATTCTTGTAAACACGTGATTTTCTTTGAAAACTATCCGGACCTTTATTTGACGCGTGCACTGTAAATGAAGAGAACAACGGACGCGTTCACATGTGTTCAATTTTGGAACATTATGTGTTATACTTTGAATATCTGTGTTCAGTACAGGCGTTCTCTGGACGATTTGAACACTTATAACTTGAACGCCAGTGTAATCAATGATAGTCCTACAGACTAGACAACATGCGATACTTTGACTGTTTGAGTACTGGGGTAAGTTCTTTTGCCAATAGGTTGTCAGACAATATTACATTTACGCAGCTTGTGACATAATTTTTACTTTAATAGATTATTAAAACATTATGGGATGGAACATAATATAAACAGTTGCATTCATCGGATGTTCTAATCGAGAACGCACATGTTATGTCTACAAATAGATTCCTCAGACAGCTGATGACGCCAGAATGTACGTCAAGTAAACATGGTCGAAAATACAAATTCCAAGCTGTTGTGAGACCTACACCAAAAGTAAGTTGTTTAATTAGTAACCATCTATATGATGTCTCATAATTAAAATGTTAATAAACGCTATAGCGTCTACTAGGCGATTCTAAGCAGAATTTGAGATTAACAGAAACTCAATAATTACAGTACACGTTGCATTTGACAAAAAGCCTTTGACTGAATGTTCATATTTGCAGGAATTCCAATTAAGAGGAATGGAATCACTGGCCCGTTTAATCTAGAAGTATGAACCATAAAAATGTATTTCTAAATGAGACGAGGGCATATCGTAGTCATCCGCTTAAAAAACACAAGCCACTGCTGAAGGAAGCCGTAAACATGCTCCCTGCTTTAAGATTTCCCAGTCTTAACACCCATATCTTTAAACATGTTCTAGGTGTTCACTATATGTTGCATTGGATTTGAACGCGTCCGGCATTAAAAAGTAGAACATATGGATGTTCATAACATGTTCATTAAGGGAACAGTTGGTTTTAACAACTTGAACACTAGCGTTTAAGTTTGTACGTGTCCGGTGTTTAACTACAGAACACAAAGTGTTCACATATCGAATACTTGAGTGTTAAAAATTGAACACTAGAGTTAAGATTTTGAACGCAGTGACGCGTTCAATATCTGATGCAAATAGGTGTGCATACTGTGTTCAATTCCTGAACACTTGAATTTACAGTGTAGTAATACTTCATTGTAACCTTAAAACGCGAAATACGATTGGACGCGCTTGTTTACATACGACACGTCGTTACGTCATTTACCGCACGTCGTCCTTGGAAAAACGTGCTGTATTTTATCGTAAAATAAAATACAGGCTTTTCCCTATATGTGTATATAGAAAAAGTAGCTGCTTGTTTTAGAATAGTTCATCAAAGCAAACATCCTAACTAACTTTCTGACTAACTATATGGTTTGGTTCAAAATGTGAATTATAGACTGTTGATGTTCAATGATTTCACCTTTTGACTTAGATTATGATTCCGCGAGACCCAGTTTCAAACTTGACCTAAGATTTATCAAGACATTCATTCTGACCAATTGTCGATATGATTTGGTGCAAATTTGGCTTCGCAAGGTTTTCTTTTGTTTGACCTGGTGACCTGGTTTGATTCAACGTAATTCAGTTTTATTTTTGACCTACATTTTATCAAGAAAAGCATTCTGACCAAACTTCAGGATGATTGGGTACAGAATGTGGCTTCTCTAATGTTAATTAGGATTTTCTATCATTTGACACGGTGAAATAGTTTTTGATCACACGTGACGCAGTTTAAATCTTGGCCGAGAGGTCATCAAGACAAATATTCTGGCCAATGTTTATAGACTTGAAATGTGGCCTCTGGTTAGTGTGGACTGACAGACAGACAGACAGACAGACAGATATCGGACGATTACAATAGCTCATCTTTCGTAAAAGATAACATTTTCAGTTGTCATCTACTCTAGTTTCACTGATGTTCAAGCTAGATATTAACTCATATTCGGCATCTTCAGGCATGAATTATGTTACACAAGCTAGATAAATCTTCAATTACTCTAACGTTCAAAATGATTTTGCTTGCTGTTTCTTAAGCAACGAATGCTACATTTATCATGCAATTTCTTCCATTATTATATCGCAGTTCTTCATAAGATTTTAAACATAAAACGATATTATCGCATTATATCTACCTAAATATCTAGCAACTGGCGACCGTCACGCGCTTCCGTAGAGGTCTAAATCATTCTAACTAAACATGTCGCCGTATGTTTTAGGTTCGAATACTAGTTACTTTCTTATTGTATTGAAAAAATCCATAATAGGAGAGTGAGTTGAATGTCGTGACTTTTGTCAATTTCCCTTTTGAAAAAATAAGTTTAAAGTCATTTCTACCATTATCAAGCAAGTAATGAAAGAACTTCTTTACAAAAGTAAAACGAATGAATTCAGAGATAATATTTTGTAAAGAACATTAACCTGTTATCACAGTTTATGGCCGCGCTTGATTAGATAATATACTGCTACATAATTCGAAATATGACAAAGTCAATTATGTCTATCCGGTTAGCGTTATCGTCTATTAAGATTTATAAAATCTTTACTTGAAAACCACATTATGTAAATTGCTTTTGGAATATTTTGCAGAGATTTAATATGAAACATAAGAGAGAACATGTGATAGAAATTAATACGTTAAGTATGGGAACATCGAATCCAGTAAATAATATAGTACTTTCAACAACTCTTTTAACTCAGTCTTTGAGCTTTCTGTTTCTTATAGAGGATTAAGTATATTTCTGTAAGACCATTATTATCCCAGATTAAGTTAAAATTTAAAAGTTAACGCCGACTGGTATCATCAGTCAACAGTTTTGCGATATACATACAAATAAAAAAGTTACATACCCTCTGGAGATTATATAATTACTTTTAAAAACTGTATCATTAAATCACTGACAAATAAGCCAAGGAAAAAACTAAAAATCGTAACATCGACCCTCTCCATGAACTACAAACAGTTTTGTACTGCAAGTGTAAGCAGTATGTCATTAAAAAGATCAGAGGTCCATTTGGGGGCAGAACAGTCAGGGCTTGGTTCGTCATCCAATCACGATTAAGGTTTACCTGCTAAATTACAAACAACGAGCATGTCTGATAATTGTTTTCAATTTTGAGTAGATTTTTGCTTGATAATACGAGTTCCTGTGATGATATCCTTGTTCCAGATAAATGTTTTAAGTAATAATTGCGAAGGAAAAAAATTAAAAATCGTAACACCGACTCTCTACATGAACTGAAAACAGCTTTGCACTGCGAGTGTAAGAAGATTGTCATTAAAACGATCCGAGGTCAATTTGGAGACAGAATAGTCAGGGTCAGGGTCGTCATCCAGACACGACGAATGTTTAACCGGCTGCTAAATGTACGAAGTACGATTGCCATCTGAAGATTGAAATATCATTTGTGACTCTAATTAGCCACGTATAATCTCCTATGACCGCTGCAGTTCCATACTTAAATGTGTTTTAGATTTCGGATAAAACATTCGCCAGAACTAGCCCAATACAGTCTGACAGTTTTGCCGTTTTCTACTTGCCAGAGGGTTGCTGTTACGGATTATTCTCCCCTAGCTCAATTTGACGTAGCCTAATTAATTTGGCGTTTCAGTGTGACCCCTTTCACAGATCTGATATTTTATAACTGTCACACCTCTACGCCTAATTTTAAAGTGCTCATAACTGGGCAGAAATCCGACGAGAGGAATGACCCCGTTTGTAATGAATTTTTTAAGTATCCCCGATATATATCACATTTAAACTTTGTGTACGACAAGAAAAATCATTTATCTTGAAGGAAATAACATTGCTTTACTGATGAAATGGATTCAACATAAAATATTTGACGGCGAAACTGTTACCACTGTCTTTGTATATAACGCAAATAAACCGGTGCAGCAGTAATTTTCAGCACTGCCGATTACGCACACACTGTGTATAACCGTGCAGTCAACCGATTTCGCCAGCGCGTACATATGATTGTGCAAAACTTGCCGATGCTTCTCACTTGGAATGTAAGGTTTATAACGCATAGCGTAATTTGTGTTTTTTTCTTCTCATATGAAAACAAAGAATGCATACTGAACAAAAATATGTATATATAGCGTATTATACAGTTTCATTAACTTATAATATGGTAGTGTAATCTGGTCACCGAAAGTGATAAGTAATTTCAAGTATATCATTGATATTCGGGAAAGGTGATTCCTCAGCCTTTATCGCTGATGTCTAGGCGTCTTTAATTCTAAAAATTACAAAATCCTCTAATACCTTATAACAATTTTCAATTAAATAATACGTTTATGTTGTTTTTTTTTTTTACTTTTGTTTCGTTTGAAATAAATTTAATCTTGCATATGAGTCTATGGTCAAGACTGAATTTTTACTTTTAACTGAATGAAGATATATGAACGCGATCTGATAATCCGATTGGTTAACTGGCTAGTATGCGAAGCCGAAAATCTGCAAGCATATATTATAGTAATTTTGATCTTTAGAAAAGTTCTCCTGTTCTTTTCAATAATGATTGCAAATTGTAACAATTTCCTAAGATGGTACTTCGATTGATTTATTAAAATGTGAAATTCTGACCATCGTTTAAACCTTCTTAATTGTCTTCA
>JAFMSR010000007.1:2905552-2925289 GCA_022818135.1 Saxidomus purpurata
TTGCGATCACATGATCAAAAACAGTTAACCTGTAAACCACAAACTCAATATCTTAAGAAAACATTTGGTTACTTAGGAATGGCTGTATGGAATGCATTACCACTGCAAATAAAAGAGCAAAAAACACTTAAGCAATTCAAACTTGCCCTACATAACTTACTTTTTTCAAATTTATACGATGATATCCCATCGTTTACAGTGCATGAGTCATTACTATAAATGAATAAAAAATATATATATACTACTCAGTAAATGATTGATTGTATATATAATAATGAAGTTCTGCTCAATATTTTTAGTGTGTATGTGAGTGTACGTGTGTGTGTGCGTGTGTGTGTGCGTGCTTGCGTGCGTGCGTGCATGTGTTGTGTTAGTTTTTCTCAATTGTGTATTATTATTGTTAATAGAAGGCCTCATGGTAGATAAGAAATATGTTGCTTTATGTACATATGCTTAATGAGCTAGCTTCTTTAAATAAAGAGATTATTATTATTATTGACAAAGCGCTGAGGCCGGTCTCTAAGAAATAACGGTACTTCGTTTGAGTACTTTCTGCTAGTATTCCTGGCTTCAACACCTTTAACAATATTAGCATGATTGCATTAAACTTAAGGAAGGCCTACACCTTGCGTCTGAATTTGTCAACCTCCCCAGAAAACGGTCATATTTTGCATATGCAATCTACGGTGTATGTACTTTAATGTGATGCCATTTGATAGGAACACGCTCATGAGACGTTGACGTCATAACGTCTTCAAGCGGCCTGCCCAGTTTCTTTGGGCGCTTTCATACAAACGTTCGTATCTCTTGTATTTATGAACGGATAAGAAGATTAAAGTTTTATTTCTATAAAATAATTTAAGCCTAACTTTGTATTGATTAGCTTTGAAATAATAAATATATTTATTTGTAATACGAATGATATTGCGCCAATTATGACGTAAATAACGTAGTATTTATCAGGTTTTGTTGTTTAACGCAAAAGTTTGTCCGGAGACCCCATCCGATTTTTTAATATATTACTTCCATAGTGTAGATGGTTCAAACTATCAAAAGAAAATCAATAGGTTATCTAAGTATATTTTTAAAATAATTTAAATTTAGTTAATGTTATGCGTTATATTTGTGCTTCAAAATGTAACATCAACGTCGTTATTTCAGCTGTAATATCGGGCAATTGTTTATTTTTTTTACAAACGGGCGCTGTTTGAATAAATAAAATAACATTTTGTTAAGTCATACATCTATTTAATATTCTAACACGACCAGCGAATTACCTACATACATGTAGAGCAAATTCTATTTGAGTAATTCTGCAATAAACCGACCTTGAACGACGTCGCGTCGTGTTTTGGCTGTTCAATTTATCCGACGTACACCGCGTATACAATTATTATGAATGAAAGACGCGTGATGTTTGCAAATACAAATACTATGTGACCGTGGGAATCGTAGTAAAACCGGCGCACAACAACAAGTTCGGCTGCAACATTGAAAACAATGTCGCAAGTCACAATTATGGTAAGAATGGGTACCATTTGTGAGGTTTGTCGTGGTTTTGGGGACTGGAGAGGCATAAATGCAAGATTTGATGGGATGTGATGCAATACCTTGTGAAATCCCTAAGCAATGGGGCCACGACATGGAGATTTCGTCATGAGATCACAGAGAAAAACAGCTCAACTTATCAAGAAATAAATGACTTTCTGAGAAACGTAGCAGATGACTTTAATGATAAAATCTTCGAAGAAAATGTCCAAAATAATGATGATGGTCAATCTGCATTGGTAACTATTGACATCCAAGAGGTTAAAAAATTGTGCAGAGTCCCGGAGCGTTTCAAACAGGTGTCTCAGTCATCTCTTGACACACCGAAAGCAAGTAACACGGAAGCTACCACAAATAAGCAGACAAAATGGGCCGTGAAAATGTTAAAAGGTTTTTAAATCTATAATATCATCACAAAACACTCAATGAAAGAATATAAACATTAAAAGCTATTATTGATTGTTATTTCTATGCATGCAATCCAACATTTATTCAATCACTTAAAGCTGCTCGTTCTCAGATTTTGGTAAAAAATACATTTTTTCAAACTGTATGAAAATAACGTATTTTAGAACATATGGTAATATAAAAAGTATAAATTCATGTCACGTACATTCTCTAAATTTCGAAAACTACGCAACGCTTTTGAAATTTCAATATAAACATATAGTGTAGCGGTGCCGTGTAACCGACCTTTCCAATCGAATTCTGCAAATTCCTGCCTAGGTTTTTGCTTATTTTTTAATCCAGCCTTTAGTTTTATATTTATGAATAAGAACGTCAATTTTATGAAAAATATTTTTTCTGCGGTAAGTGAGAGCGAGCAGCTTTAACTGAAACATTTAAACACTCTGACTTCAGTGAAACACACTTTTTTGTAATCTTTTCTGGGAATCTAATTTAATGTTCATCCTTTTAAAATTAGAATAGATCTACACTTCAGATATTTTCATTCAGGCTCCCTCAGCTGCTGTTCACATGTATGAACAAAATGAATTGCTCGAAAATATGTTTTTTCTCCTCGTCGCCAATGATATAATTCTGATTGTTTAAATTTTGTAAAAGCTGGTGAAGGGTTTCTTTTTTTTGGAACATCTGCATCAAACTGGTATATTATTACGGAAGCCCAATAGTGCCACTTTGTTTTTTTTAATGGATTTTTTCAACATAATTGTTTTGAAAATTCAACTTACTAAGTTGAAAATTCAAGATACTAAGTTGAATACTCAATATACTAAGTTGAAAATTCAAGATACTAAGTTGAATATTCAAGATACTAAGTTGAATATTCAACTTACTAAGTTGAATGTTCAAGATACTAAGTTGAATATTCAACTTACTAAGTTGAATGTTCAAGATACTAAGTTGAATATTCAAGAAACTAAGTTGAAAATTCAACTTACTAAGTTGAAAATTCAAGATACTAAGTTGAATATTCAAGATACTAAGTTGAAAATTCAACTTACTAAGTTGAAAATTCAAGATACTAAGTTGAAAATTCAACTTACTAAGTTGAAAATTCAAGATACTAAGTTGAATATTCAACTTACTAAGTCGAAAATTCAACTTACTAAGTTGAAAATTCAACTTACTAAGTTGAATATTCAAGATACTAAGTTGAATATTCAACTTACTAAGTTGAATATTCAAGATACTAAGTTGAAAATTCAACTTACTAAGTTGAATATTCAAGATACTAAGTTGAATATTCAAGATACTAAGTTGAAAATTCAACTTACCAAGTTGAAAATTCAAGATACTAAGTACTAAAATCAGTAACTTGAATTTTCAACTTAATATCTTGAATATTCAACTAAATATCTTGAATATTCAACTTAGTAAGTTGAATTTTCAACTTAGTATCTTGAATATTCAACATAGTAAGTTGAATATTCAACTTAGTAAGTTGAATATTCAACTTAGTATCTTGAATATTCAATTTACTAAGTTGAATTTTCAGCTTAGTATCTTGAATTTTCAACTTAGTAAGTTGAATTTTTAACTTAGTAAGTTGAATTTTCAACTTAGTATCTTGAATATTCAACTTAGTAAGTTGAATATTCAACTTAGTATCTTGAATATTCAACTTAGTAAGTTGAATTTTCACTTAGTATCTTGAATATTCAACTTAGTATCTTCAATATTCAACTTAGTAAGTTGAATTTTCAACTTAGTATCTTGAATATTCAACTTAGTATCTTGAATATTCAACTTAGTAAGTTGAATTTTCAACTTAGTAAGTTGAATTTTCAACTTAGTATCTTGAATATTCAACTTAATATCTTGAATTTTCAACTTAGTAAGTTGAATATTCAACTTAGTATCTTGAATATTCAACTTAGTAAGTTGAATTTTCAACTTAGTATCTTGAATATTAAACTTAGTATCTTGAATATTCAACTTAGTTATGTTGAAAAAATCAATTAAAAAAACAAACAGAGTGGCACTATTGGGCTTCCGTATATTATAGATGTATCGGATCTGTCAAATAATTTGTGCAAAATCTTTGTACATTTAAAAAAAATATTTTGTCTGCATTCTTCAGATAACATGAAGGAAGCTGGTTTTACTGTCACAGGTTTGATATTATTTTTGTTTTGAAATGATGCCAATGGAAGATCTTGATAAACTGCTGGAGCAGTTCTATGCGGCACTTCTGTCCAAAACTGGGAGTGCATACACCAAACTAACTCTTGTAGCCATCCTTGCTGGACTAAATAGACACATCACTGGTTTACTATTCTCCAGGAAACTCTCACTTATGCGTGATCGTGATTTCGCGGAATCAAACAAGATCTTCTCTGGTAAAATTAAGACTGAAAGAGAAGGCAAGGATGTTAGCCAGCATAAGGAGCCAATCAGTGATAAAGACTTGGAAAAAACTATATACTAGTGAGTATTCTCACTTGATCACCCGGTATCATAACATTACTTATTTGAAATTATTTCTCAGTTTGGGCGTAGGGGTAGGGGGAAATTGTTATGCGGTAAATTTTGAAGAAATTTGGTCCGGCCAGGTCATAAGTAAATTTTTAGTTTTTCAACTGGGTAAATTTTTACATTTTCTTAATCATTATGCAGGACTTGTACATTTTTCTTTACATCAAAAAAATTTTGTATCCATAGGGTAAAATGTGTCTATCTTGTGTACTTTTCTCCTTTAATAAGTTAAGTACTGTAGATGTCTGCGATAAGAAATCAGACAATGGTGATTGGAAATGTTATAAAAACAAAATAACCTCGGGCTTAGGCCATATTTTTATCGCTGTCAACAAGAATCATGTAAGTCAACGCTATGTCCCCGGACAGCCTAGAGCCAACACTTTTCAGTTTCCTTTTGATTTGCTGTTAAGGTACGGTATCTTTTGTAATAACGCTTTTTGATTGGTTCGAACCCCTTTTTTAATTCCTTTAAATTAATGTGTCTTTCCAGTGTAAGGTCACTCTACTGTAGACTTTACATGTGTAACTTGTTCTTGTGATTATTATTATCATATTTGGATTTGTAATAAAATAAGGTATTTTAGATACCCCGGAAGTAAGTTATAAACAGTACGAGACCGGAGGAACGGCACAATATTAGGGGAGGGACTTAAAATTTACGAAAAGATTCTTTTTTGTAGCAGTTGATGCCGGTGGGGGTAGATACATAAAAATGGCATACAATGAGGCCGATAAAACTCATCATGGGGTTGATGCAAAAGAAAATGTAAATCATCCTTGTATGTATGAGCAAAAAGGTTTCTGGTACGCCAATGCACCAATCGGGGTCAATACTATCAATAACCTGATGTCAAACTTATCAAACGAAGCTGGTCTAAGTGTGCGGTACATAAACCATTGTACTAGGGCTATGGTCATGTAACATCATTTATCCGCATATGGAGATCCGGAAGCTCCGCATATGATTTTTACCGAAGTGCATGTTGCACTTCATATGCGGGATCCTCCGGCGTGATAGATGAAACTTTTAGATTAAGTTATAATACTTCTAAAGAAGATATTATTTATGTTTTGGAGGTAATTTAGTTTGACATTAGTTATAGGGTTTGTTCCTTTTTAAAAAAAATAAAGTTCTTCAAACTATATGTAAATAACGTATTTTTGAACATACGGTCACATAAAAAGGCCCCAGTATATATTCCTGTCACGTATATTTCTCAATTAAAAAAAAATACGCTACCAAATTCAAAACGTCGCAAACGCTTTTGAAATTTTAATATAAACATATAGTCAGTAGCGGTGCCGTGTAACCAACATAATCAAATTTTGCAAATTCTTACCGAGATTTTTGCTTATATTTTTATTCTAGACATTAGTTTGATGTTTAGAATTTGGAAGCGTATTTTTTTTTAAATTGAGAGATATATGTGGAATGAATTTATACTGGAGCCTTTTAATATGATTATATGTTCTAAAAAACGTTATTAACATATACTTTTAAGAACTTTATTTTTTTACCAAAATCTGACAGCGAGCAGCTTTAAATGTGTAAATTACAGAAGTAATCCAATTTTATTGCGAGGGAGCCTCAGCGAACCGAAGCAATACGTGTATTTATTCCTGTAATATGGACCTATGACCGTATGTCATATGTACTGACAATATTTATGAAATATATAGCTAATTCGTGTCAACATCAATATTATTGGCGTTGTAGTTCTTTACCATTTTTTTCTTCAAATTATAACCCCGAGGTTAAATTAGCTCTGCCCCGGGGGTAGATGGAGCTTGATAGAGCTTCATGCAAGAAACATCCCTGCAAAGTTTCATCAGTATTGGCCCAGTGGTTTCAGAGGAGATGTCGTTTGAAGGAAAAGGTGGACGGACCGTCCGGACGGAGCGTTATCCCATAAGCTCACTCTGGCACTTTGTGCCAGGTGAGCTAAAAATGTTGTGAAGGCTGTAAAAGATGGGTCTATGTCTGTCAGGAAAGCCACTATCCATTTTGTGTACCCAAGAGAACCATTGGTGACCGCATGAGCGGAAAAACACGATTTACATGTACATAATGGTAGGCATCCTTGTATTCCCCGTGAAATCGAGCAAAAAATCGTGGATACTTTGAAAATGGCCGCCCGTCGGAGGATTGGACTAACTCGAAAGCAAGTGCTGGTGCGGACAAATGTATTGTACCAGAGATTAAAAATTGGGTCGAGCTATTCAAAATTTCGGACTGGCAAGGACTGGTGGGAGGGGGTGAAAATACGCCATCCTGATATTGTAGTGCGTAAGCCTTTTCAGCTCACGATGAATAACATAACAAAAAGTGGCGCAACTTTCATATGCGATGGTTCTGCTGTCATCACTCCAAAATGAGTACTTGGCACCAATTTTAGACATTAGTGATCCACTCTTAACTCCAGCTGGCAATGCCGTGATCATTCCGGAAACCACCGACAAAACCTGCGTCCAAGGCTCGTTCTTTCTGCCATCCCCGTCTTGTGAAGAAACTCGGCTAAAGTAAAAAATACAGAAAATTCTTATTCAAACGCAAGGCAATAACATTCCTGGCCCCGATTTCACGAAAATACTTAAGTATGGTAAGACTTAAGTCCATTAATTTTCTTAGAATTTGACTGAAGTTAAGTCTGTTACTTTTGTTGCATTTCACGAAAAATAACAGACTTAGTATCATTCTTAAATATATGACTTAAGTACGTTAATTTGGCCGACTATGAACGCCGTCTTCGCCGAATTCGTCGTTTTTTTCGTATTGAACGCATTTTCCGAGACAGATTCAACCCATTAGAGAACATGGGTAGACAGGAAATCTTCATGCGCTACAGATTTATGCCAGAATCCATCCTTGAGCTAACAGGATTGCTTTTCAACCAGCTGGAAACGCCAACTTCGAGGTCTCTGAAAAGACTGACACAGTTCTCAGAAAAGACTGACACATTTGAGCTCAGCTGTGCAGCCGTACCGTAGGCCTAACGACGAACTCAGACAAGTCAATATTCTTTAGAAATCTACATTCTTATACATCTACGTATGTCAAGTGATCGAGTACACCTCGTCTATTTATAACCGTCTACATCTATAAAGTTAAGTAGATCTATCAGTTAAAAACTTGCACTTAGTTAACAGTTAACTTACGCATTTAAGTCGTTCGCAATCGCTTGCCAACACTTGTCCTTTTCCTTCGCCCCCAAGCTGGCGCCCCTAAATTTCCCAAATAGTTTGACAGCTTGCTGGACAATCATTTTGATGCCAGCAAGTCTTTCTCCCTCCGTCCAGTTGGCTTAACTTTTTTCATGTTTTTTGTCTTCCATATTCAGAGCTGTCACTTGTGTCAGACGACTTTGACAGATGGCGCGCGCGCAGGAGAGTATTCGGCGTTACTACCGAAAACTAACGGAATGAGCGAAAAGATAAGACTGTTAATCGTACTTAGCTAAGAATTTACTTAAGTATTTTTGTGAAATGCGGAAAATGCAACGTTCTCTGCTAAGAATTATAACAGACTTGAGCATGCTACTTAATTCTTTACTTAGCACTTAAGTATTTTCGTGAAATCGGGGCCTGATGTAATTCAACAGAAAATGAATCTGGAAATGGCAAAACTTAAAAATGAAAAGAGAAAGAACGAAAATAAAAAGCTTCCGTTACAATCAATTTTGAATATCGTGCCAGCGCGACATATAACATTCGACATTCAAAATCTACAAAACTGTTGAAGTTTTAATGTCGTGCAAGTGCGACATCAGACATTCGACATTCAGAATGTAGTGCCAGCGTGACATACGACATTCAAAATCTACAAAACTGCTAAAGTGATATCACCTAATAATACATACGTTACTATATATAGTAACAAATTTGTACAGTATTATGATGATTACCTTTACGGTCAGGGCATAATAAAAAAATCAGCCCGCGCGTGAGGGATAGTCGGCCCTTAGAAAAGGGCCACGCGACGTCAACGGTTACGTAAGACGTCACCAGCTGATTCTAATGGCGGACGGCGATGGAAGTACCTTCGAATCGTTTGTTAGATTTAGACAATGTTATCGGTAAAAGAAAAAAAAACAAGCAGAAGAAACATATGCATTTGTAGAAAGTAAAAAAGCTAATAAACACTAAGTAAAAAAAAGTGATGTTAAAAAGTTTAAAGAATGGTTGTGTAAAGAGGACGAAGAACCAAATTTGGAAGCACTGCAGCCTAAGCAGCTGGATATGTGCATAGCTAGATTCTTTCTTAGCGTGAAAAACAGCAAACACAAAATGAACTTGAGCCTGGAACTTTAAAGGGTATTCAAGGAATTATTGCATATGCTATTATATATAGTATCAAATTTGCCTTGAGTTTCGGTGATATTGGCCAATAAAACGATCACGTGACGTAGTGTGCCGATAACTGATATCGGCACACTTGCTAGTGTGCCAGAAAATTCATATCGATGCTATTTCCGGTTAACTGTGCAGCAAAGCTAGACCGTCAGCACGTGAACACGTTGACGTAATTGACAGCGTAGACGTAACGCAGTGTTCCCACTCAGTATTTTTTTCAGGGGTATACTTACCCCCTGGACACAAAAATAAGGGGTAAATCTCGATTTTTGGGGGTATGAAAATTACATGATAGTCAAGCGGCGACCGTTTAAAATTTTTACAACCCGCGGCAACCACTTGTTATAAAACAGTTTCGGGTACTTTTTCCGACTTTTAACACTACTCGTAGTTGTTTCAGTACTTGTGGATGGTAACTCTTCACTTTGTTGTTGGGCATCATTTATTTTATTCGCCATGAAGCAAAACACAATGGTTTGTCTGCATTCTTTTTGCAGACGAAGCCCGGATCATTAGATTGGTCACACTTTTAAAGTGCTAATATTAATTCCCAGAGCATTCAAATATGAAACCCGTCTTCATTTCATGACGTCAATGGTAAATCACCAGCAGTTATGCCGACCGATTGGCCGAGAAAGTAGAATTTCCATGATCTATTTTTAGAACATACAAAGGGATTCCAGCTGAACCTATTCGTCCTCGGCATTTTCGTACGCGCGCGATCTCGCACGTGGTGAAAATTATTTGCGCGATATTTATTTTTTTGCGTGATTTACGTAATAATTTACGAGAGTGGGAACACTGGTAACGGAAAATGGCCTCCGAGAGACACAGAAGTCTCGTTCTCACCGTTTATTCCATTTAGATGGGCTTATTGAGCAGCGGAATGCTTAAACTGACACGTATGCTTCTGTGGATAGTATGAATAATATATTCATTTATTGGCTTTAATTTTTATGAAATAGAATGAGTATTACAGGAATGTGTGTTTTGTATCTACTTGTCTTATTTCCCATTTCTTGCAAAATCGATGTTCAACATATGCAATAAAAAGGTAATTATACACGCTGCCCCGTATAATAACATCTACGTATAATAAGATACTGACCAAACAAAAATTACCCACATGATATATAAGCTAAAGCCCTCATGCCATTTAGATAGTATTATAACCAATTCAAACAGGTGGAATTACTTTTAGAAATAGATGATATCACCTACTGCATCCATGGTTCTATGACAAATCATTATTGAATAGATGATGTGGTGTTTTGATATATCACCTATATTTGACACGCTGATATCACATTCTCCCTTTGACATAGGTGCTATAAATTTTGAATAAATGATATCAACTATTGAAGATTGATTATTTTGATTTACTAGCTAACCCCTTGTTAAGTGAAAAAAAAACAAAAATAATATCAAACAGGGAATGCCACTTACCAAAAACGCAGCCTCCCCAAAACGAGCCCCACAGCACCCAGAAGTGCACACCACCAACCCATACACACACACACATATACTACCGACACACACTAGCATACAAAGCAAACACACGAGGACAAAACGAACAATTAAAGGAACACAGTGGGGCACCGCCTTGGAACGGTCAGTGGCAAAAACACCACTGGGGAGCTTAAACCGGTTTAGTTTAGAGTGAGGTTGGGTGCGCACCATAAACCGTGTGCACCATAATCGTGTGTTTGCTTTGTATGCTAGTGTGTGTTGGTAGTGTATATGTGTGTGTGTACATGATTGTGTGTGTGTCGTGTGTGTGTGCGTGTGTGTGTGTGTGTGTGTGTGTTGGTGGTGTGCACTTCTGGGTGCTGTGGGGTTCGTTTTGGGGAGGCTGCGTTTTTGGTACGTGGCATTCCCTGTTTGATATTATTTTTGTTTTTATGGTGCGCACCCAACCTCACTCTTACCCCCACCATGTTCCAAAGTCACAGGACAGTGTAAATAAAAGTAATCCCTGCTAGGTGAATCTCTAACACACGCAATGGAAACAAAAGGCATGGTATGTAAAACACAAAAATGCTCGTGTATAAATATATAAAAAGCAAACCTTGAGAACCAAAAAACGTATGTACTCAATGCCTTTGCAGAAGGCAGAGCACCAAGAGAAACACCCTTAAGGGCCCGACGAAACAGGCCAGAGGACAAAATCAAAACAGTTTCGTCCCAGTGGGATTTAAAAAAAGTATTATTAGTGGGTGCTATGTAGAGTTTATCAAACGGCGCAGGTATGCCTTAAGGAGATATTGGCACAATCGGTGAAAAAGACCAATTGTACCGATAACCGACAAGCCACAATTGATAATTTTTTTAGAAAACAATAAATCAATATGATAAAGTATTGCGTACAATGTCAGCTCTAAGGAGCAGGAAATCGTCCGATTTTTTGTAATTGGAAAACTTACAGAATTGTTAAATTAATACTTCTGAGCATATATATAACTTACTAGGCTGAGCAAACATTGAAAAAACATAAGCTCTCGAATATGGTGTTATGCCATTTCTAGTATTTGTCAGTCTCTCAGTGAAGGCCACGTATTCCATGTCGGATGATGTAGACTGTAGGCTAAAATTGTGACAGGAATTTGGTTTTCGACGTGGTATATGGGGATATAATACTCGGCAATACTTTTATTACCCAAGCCGTTGGGCGAAGCTATTATTATGTCGAGGCGGGTAATGTATCCCCATATATCACGTCAAAAACAAATAACAATTTTATTACCATTCCTTTCCTCAAAGCTGCTCGCTCTCAATCTGATTAAAATTATGTCCTCAAAACCGCTACGCTATGAGCTACGCTTCATTTCAGAAGATCGTGAACTTTAGTCAGATTGCTCGTTCTCAATCTGATTAAATTTATGTCCTCAAAACCGCTAAGATCGTGAACTTTAGTCAGATTGTGCTCGCTCTTAGATTTTGGTAAAAAAATAAAGTTCATGAAACTGTATGTAAATAACGTATTTTAGAACATAATAATTATAGTCATATAAAAAGGATCCAGTATAAATTCCTGTCACGCATATCTCAAAATTTCAAATAATACGCTATCAAATTCAAAAGCGTGCAAACGCTTTTGAAATATAGTGTAGCGGTGCCGGGTAACCGACTATTTCAATCGATTTCTGCAAATTCCTACCTAGATTTTGCTTATCGTCTGATTCTAGCCTTTAAAACTGCTCGCTCTCAGATTTTGGTAAAAAGCTACCAAATTCAAAAGCGTTGCAAACGCTTCTGAAATTTCAATATAAACATATAGTGTAGCGGTGCCGTGCAACCGACCTTTTCAATCGATTTCTGCAAATTCCTACCTAGATATTTGCTTATTTTTTCATTCTAGCCTTTAGTTTTATATTTTTGAATAAGAATGTCAATTTTTTGGAAAAATATTTTTTCAACGGTAACTGAGAGCGAGCAGCTTTAATGTAGATCTATAAAAACAAAAATAATATCAAACAGGGAATGCCACGTACCAAAAACGCAGCCTCCCCAAAACGAACCCCACAGCACCCAGAAGTGCACACCACCAACACACACACACAATGAAAATATAACAACATTGATTAAATGTACGGGGAGACTTTTTACGGCCGCCACACGGCACAAACGTAAGTATGTCAATTAAAAAAAAAAATTTTTTATCAACTGTAACTGAGAGCGAGCAGCTTTAAATATTGAAAGATTACATTCTTGTTTTATTCATTTAACGGCTGTTACTTCGTGACGTCATTAATCAGCACGTACTTATACATTGACGTACTGTACGCGGCGAACAAGGGGGTACAGTAACGGGATATGTCAAGTGTATCATACCGGCTTGCCCGTATATATCAATATCTATTTACGGATAGTTGACCAATCAGAAGACCGTAAATTTCATGGAAGGGTAATAGCCTGATATATAAATATAAAACTTATTGCTAGAATAAACAGTATAAGTAAAAATCTGGGTAGGAATTTGCAAAATCGAATGAAAATGCTGGTTTTACAGCACCGCTACACTATATGTCTATACGTGATGTTCAAAAGCGATTTGGTAGCGTATTATTTCAAATCTACAGATATACGTTACAGGAACTCATGCTGGAAACTTTTCATATGACTATATGGTCCAAAACATGTTATTTCCATACAGTTTGAAGAATTTTAACTTTTAACCAAAATCTGGTGCGAGAAGCTTTAGAGTAAAATATGAATTAAAAATGTATTAAAACATTAGCTAGTTACTTCACAACTTGTCGGTACCATAAGTTTGTACAATTTTTGCAGAAAAATAATTTCAATAAGCAATTAAACTTTGATTTATCTCCAATTAACATTGATTGACAGCTGTTAACCCTAAACGTCTCTAATTCCGTTACGTCATAAGTGTCTAATATTGGTAAACATAAACTTGAAAAGTGGTGAGCACATTTTTGTCACCAGAATTATTTTGCTCGAAAAAACACTATTAAACGAATTTAACAAAAAGAGACGTATACATGAGTGTACAAGGACCATACAACATATACATAAAAAAAGCTTGTTTATGGCATTATTTTGCTTGGTATGAGACGTTATAAAATCAAAATTCACGTATCTAAAAATTCACGTATATAAATTTTCATTTATTTTTGAAAATCAAAATTTTGCACTGTCCATTCAAGTTTAAATGAGCCATCAACAAACATGTTTTAAAATCATGTAATTTAGCAATGTAAAAACAATAAAATGAAAAAACTTACAATCTGTAATATATTACAATCACAAGGTATTATGGAACAATGACGAGGTCCTCGTTTTTGTAATCGTCTAGTAGATTATATGTGTACACTACTGATCTGTCACAATCATATGTAATGCTTTCCCATTCTGGATATCCAGGGACCTGAAACAGTGTACAATGTTTGTAAGAATGAGTTTTAAAATGCTTAACCCTTTGCATGCTGATAAAATTGTCGTGTGCTTAATTTTTAAATCTCATCCAATTTTCTCAAAATTCAGAAGAAATATTGTCTGAATGTCAAACAGCTGGAACCTGATCAAACACCAAGTTAATACACCTTTATTATACCTGCTTTGTCGGTTAACCAGTGGAATAAAAGAGGAACAAAACATCTGCTGACTTCCTTCACAGACTAATCATATGAGTATCAACACCATATGGTGTAGGATTAAAAGCACCCTTTCACTGAAATCATGGTTTACAAAGATTCCAATTGTTTAAATTCTGAAAATGATGCATGCAGGGCAGCATTCTGGGAGAGGAATGCTGCATATATAATATACTTTGTCAGCACTTAAATGCAAGTGGTAAAATTCCTTTGAAAACTTATATTTGAAGCACTTAATAAAGTATTATAAACACATTTAATGCAATTTACTAAAATAGTAAAATATAGCTATGTGTAATTTTATTAATTTATATTAACATTATGTTGAATACTTCAAAACAAAAATAATATCAAACAGGGAATGCCACGTACCAAAAACGCAGCCTCCCCAAAACGAACCCCACAGCACCCAGAAGTGCACACCACCAGCACACACACACACACACACACGCACACACACACGACACACACACACAATCATGTACACACACACATATACACTACCAACACACACTAGCATACAAAGCAAACACACGAGGACAAAACGAACAATTAAAGGAACACAGTGGGGCACCGCCTTGGAACGGTCAGTGGCAAAAACACCACTGGGGAGCTTAAACCGGTTTATGGTGCGCACCCAACCTCACTCTTACCCCCACCATGTTCCAAAGTCACAGGACAGTGTAAATAAAAGTAATCCCTGCTAGGTGAATCTCTAACACACGCAATGGAAACAAAAGGCATGGTATGTAAAACACAAAAATGCTCGTGTATAAATATATAAAAAGCAAACCTTGAGAACCAAAAAACGTATGTACTCAATGCCTTTGCAGAAGGCAGAGCACCAAGAGAAACACCCTTAAGGGCCCGACGAAACAGGCCAGAGGACAGAAATCAAAACAGTTTCGTCCCAGTGGGATTTAAAAACTGCCCATCACAGAGTCCTCCCCCTCTTCCGTCAGACACAATCAAAGAGGGAAGCATAGCGTCCAACTGTAAACGGGTTGAACACCAAACATGCGGTGTGTCTCAAAACAGTTGGGTCGTAACCTCTTTTAACAAAACGTTTTATAATTTTAGCAAATACAGTTGGAAAATTGCCATGACCCAAAATCTTACGAAGTTTGTAAACCACATCAATACTGCTCACGAACTTACTAATCAAACCAACCTTACTTCCATTTTGTAGTGCAACTGTAATGGACACCTTTCCAAATCTAATTTGACATATTATTTTCATTATCTATATCATGTCACTGATTTATTTGCAAAATTTCAGGTAGGCTTACCATCATTAAAAATTTTTTTTTTGAATTTTTCCTTCGAGACCCCATATTCCGCTTTCTCTTCAAATAATTTGACCCCTAGGGTAGATTAAAGCTGTATAATTCTCTGACATTTGTAAATTCTGTAACAATTTTGGTGTCTATAAAACAAGTAATAGTGACAGAATTATAAATCAGACATTATAAGACATTCTTGTAAACCAACAATCTACAATTGCCAATTATCCATGGCAACCCAGCATAAAATGGAAGCGGTCCCAGCTGAGAAAAAAAGAGGTTGTGTAAAATTAAACGAGTCTCAAGTCAATAATATGAATACTCAATCAGTATTTATGATTTATTTTTATTAAATAACCTATTTGCAATTAAAAAAACAAACAAAAAAACAATTTGCCCGTCTAGTTTTTGAAAAAAATAAGAAAAACTAACGTCTACGTCAGATATTTCAACCATTTTATTCCAATTATGTCACCCCTAGGGTTTTCATAAGTTCCAAATTTAAGCATTTGTTAAGTAATTGTATCATATTTAATGTGTAACTATTACAAATGAATACCAGAACAAGTTTTAAACTGCAATAAAACAGTATTATGAAACTACATATATCACTGAAGTTGATTCATACCCCTGCAAAGCCACCTTGACACAAGCAAAATAGAAATTTATATGCAGTTTTCAAATTTAAAGTACATATTATCACATGTTCAGTGATTTCAGAATTTTTTGTGCCTAATTATTATAAACAAATGCCAGAATTATTATTCAGCTAGAATAAAACAATTTTCAGTATGTCAATTTTTCAAAGAAAAAAGAAGAATGTATTGTCACAGGCTTGGCTTATGCGCGTCTGCGTGAGCGTGCAAAAGTTAAATATTGGCCATAACTTTTCTATTACAGGATGGATTTAGTTCATATTCACACATAGCAATCCTAGTGACAAGACCTTCACACTGACCTAATATATAGTGACCCTGACCTTCAGGTGACCTTGACCTCTTCACTTACAACAGCAAAAAACATCAAATGTCAAAAACTTTATTATTATCAAATTGGACATTTTTGGTTCATATTCAATCGTACGACAATCCCTGTGGAAAGACTTAAACAGGACCCTACCTGAAGCAAAATGCAAATCATATTTGTGTTACTTTTCTTACTGATAGACAGTTCAGCACTGAATATGTGTTCCAGCTTATACAATGGACATCACCGAATTGAAAAAATGAAAAATCTCACAGAAATATACAAGTGTAATTCACAATCACATATGAAATTACTATTACAACATTCATTTCATATGCATGCAACATTAATCTGTCTAATTACTTTTTTTCCCAAAATATTGAGAGCTTTTGGGAATAATTTCTTCCAGCACTTTCTTTGCATTTGAGACTCTGGGTAAACCTTCTGAATTCTTAGCAGTGAAAACATCTCGTATTTTATCTTCACCACCACGGGTGTGTAACATTCTAAAATGCATTAGACTTAGTCCAGGCCCAACAATATTTTCAGCTGTAGGCTTTTTTAACACACCAGTGAAGATAAGTGGATGTAAAGGTTGGCAAGTTTAATGTTTTAGTATTGTTGAATTCCAAGTTATTTGCTACTGCAAATGGAGTGAAACTGTGTGCCATCATATCTTTTGTTGGGAGATTCACAAACTGAAGCAATTTTCCTCAAGCCATTACATTATGTGCATCATAGGTTTCACAAAGAAAAGATGACACAAGATCTACTTGTTTCAAAGACTGCCTGGCATATAACTTTCTTAAAACAGACAGTGAATCAATACAAGCACACTTTAAAAATTTATACAGAGCACCAATGTTCTTCAGAGTTGAAACTAAAATCTGTCAATCAAAGCGCCGTCTGTTATGCGCAACTAAACATACTCTTGTGAACTTTCAAAGCCAGCTAATCATTTTATTAAAAGCTGATGTGATTGGAACTGATTCCACAACTTTTCCATTCACTTTCATTTCTTCTCCAAGCATGGCTATGTCAGTCACATTGGTTGCATCTTCACTAATTGGAACTGTTACAGTGACAAATGTGTTGAATTGGGCTCCAAACTTCAACCTAGACTGCAGCAATCTGTGTTATATGGAATAAGACTCTTCCTTCGTCTGCAAATAACATTGAAATAAACATAATAAACATGTAAATAAATGAATATTCTTTATTTTATCTAAAGCGGGGTACATGTACAAGTATATGGTGATAAATCGTTAGGCTAATTGACCGTTTGACTTGATAGCTCAGTTAGTAAAGTGACTACACTGACAGCGGAAGGCCCTGGGTTCTAGTCCGGGTTGAGCCACAATTGTTTAACCATTACATGTCCAAAAAGGAAACATTCAAAAGTATGTAACATGTTCTCTCGATGAAATAAGAATACCATCTTACACAAAAAACAAAGTCTCTTTTGATTTTATGCTAAAATACCGCGAGTTTGTTGAGTTTGTTTCAATGAAATGTCAAAAACTGCTGGAAATATCATAAAAAGCATTGGAATGTCAATTTTATTTCACTGAAAACCATAAAATAAACTTTGTTATTCATAATATTATTATAAACAAAAATTTCAAAAAGCATTTAATTACTTTACTGCTGGTGATGCATCTAAAGATGGACCCATGTCTTCTATCAATCCACTAATGTTGGCTCGTGCAGCAAGAGAATCTTGACTGGCAATTTTCCTGAAAAGTTTCATTTTGATAAATTCAATTATTATTATTAATCAAGCGAGCTTATCAAAAGAAATCAGCATCATTTACAAGAAATAATCACCCTGGTTCCGGGGCTACAGTACATCCCGCAATTATTTACTTCATTGTCAACCATGTACAGTAAATAGCGTCATTACACGGTGTATAGCCTATAACAATTAATTGAATTATAACAAACTCCTTCTGTGTGACAGTGTCATTGACTTCTTCTACTTTTACACTAAAACTTATATGCTAGCCGTACAGAATTGCCATACAGTACGCAATATGCTGTCTAATTCTCGGCTTTGCCAGGATGTCATTCTGACTAGTTAACCAATCGGATTATAAGGTTGCATTCATTTCTTCATTAAAAGTTGTGAAAGGTGAAAACTCAGTCTTTACCGTTGACTCAAATGCAAGTTTAAATTTATTTCAAACAAAACAAAAACCTTTTAATGACACAGAATTGTTATAAAAACAATCGGATTGTTTCAAAATAATGGAAGATCTTGGTCTTCTTTCATTTCTAATCTTGGTTATTGTATTATTCAAAGTTAAAGAAGCATAGAGACCAGCGATGACAGCCAAGAAATCACCTTTCCCGAATGTAAATAATTTATCAGTACCCGGATGTGCGAAGCCTAGCCTCAATATTTCGCCCTGGCGCACAATTTGTTGGGCTAGTGCGAAGCCGAGAATAATAATAATAATTACAACTATGTGTGCATGTACATAATGATCTATCTATTGCTGAAAGCGGCAATGAGTACAGATTGTATTTCCTTATTCAAAATGCAATTATTTACAAATACACCATACCAGTTCCAAGTTTGGTGTTCAATGCGAACCATGACATCCCTCGGCATCCCTGTTTAGATGGTTCACGTTTAACTGGTAAGTAAGCTGGTAAGTTAATGGCACTGGCCCAAGTCCACACTTTGACAACATCAATAAAGACAGAAGACAGAATAATTTTCACTCCACCAAATTATTTCCTTCTAAATTTCCAAGGTCAACATTCATTAGAAGCCGTAAACGATATCAAACAATTAGGAAACATAAGCATGATAAGGTCTGACAGAAGAACCTGTCACTCCACCAAATTATCTTCTTCCAAATTTTCACGGTTCACATTCATTTGGAAGCCGTAGTTTCTGTTTCCTGGTTTACACAATACATGTGATTGTTCTTGATATGCTTCCTTCGCCATACAGTTTGCTTGCTTCGTAAAAAACGTCCTTTTTTATCACGATTCATCTTTGTTGTTTTTCGCGAAAACAAATTACTTTCGATTCGCACTTATCACTTCCGGTTTGATTTTTATTTTATTTTTCAACATAATTTGATTATTCAAGCGAATAATAGTAGTTAAATTCAATATAATTTAAGAAATTAGTAACTTAATGAAATATTATTTCGTAATAACAAAATAAATCACATGTAAAAAAATCTCCGGAATCTACGGAAGTTTACCGACATTTACCGATCTTCGAAATTATGGCGGGAAATTTTTACAGTCGTCCTACCTTAATAAGTCTTTACCGAATAAATTTCTAAAATGGATAGTCTGTAATTTAATTTGGACACTACCATTAACTGTTTAAAGGGATGTTCAGTGATGCTTCAATGATTTGAATTGCAAGTAATGCGGACCATGTACAACGCTGACCCTGATCAGCCTGCAGGCTGATCTTGGTTTGCACTGGTGGCAAAGGCAAAATCACTTACTGCCAACTGAATGAGGTTAAATGACTCTAATTACTGTTAAGGTTTAGTCATTTTTAAGCA
>JAFMSR010000007.1:2925789-3003576 GCA_022818135.1 Saxidomus purpurata
AGTTTATACCTTGCTCATGTATAAGTCCCTGTTACACATGATACTATGTCTAAATCAAGCATAAACCAATGCATAAGAAGGGCCCCGGGTTCGATCCCTACCATCGCCATATCGGTAGTGTCCTTAGGCAAGACACAAATAATTTCACATTGCCTCTCTCTCATTGAGGTTGATTCAACCTGGTATGGGTCTCTCGAGAGATTAATATAAGTTGTAAGAACTTGTTTCGCAATCGAGAATAAATGAATTAGTATACAATAAAATAATGAGTGAGACGGCATGCGCTTGATTGTTTTATTAGTCAAATCATATATATATAGTTAAGACTTTGCCGTTTTTTCAAGTTGTATTCATTGAGCAAGACATATTTGACATGATAAACATTGTATGGAATTGGAGCATGCAGTTTATCTTTCACATGCGCTGTGTAAATGCTACCATCTTTAATACAACATTAGAGAAGCATGTATTTCCTTCATTGTCTGATAATTCATATGGCTTTTAAAAGACTTTGTAATCTTTAAAAGCAATCACTAAGTTTAACATGACGATGGTCTAAAGAAGCTGCAATCATGTCATTTAGAAGCTACTTTTATCTAAGGGGAAGTCGTTGTGCCGTTCATGGAAGACGCAAAGCATTAAGAAACTACATTGTTTATAATACGAAATCATTATGAAAAAAGGATGTGTTTCCCAACTTCGAATCCCAGGTACCGTTGTGAAAGCAATTAGTGTTTTTGAGAGTGACAGTGACTTCTTTGTACTGTTTGCTTTCAATACAAATTGCCATTCATGAGTCCGTACCAGTGATGGTTCCTAGCAAACATTCTCAACTACATGTGACAAGTTTTCTACGAAGTAATCTGTAAAACAAAACAAAGGTTAGTTACTCATAAATTCAACAAGAGTCATGTTAGACATGGCCATCCCCCCGCCAAGAGCTCTTTCTATGATCAAGAAATTTGAGGTGAGAGGAATGATATGGTATAGTTTCTGATTTAATAAAATATTAGTATTTGGCTGGGGATAATTAGGCAAGGTAGAGTTATGGTTCTTGGGCATGTACTGACCATCATTATGCTCTATCACTGTATGATGTTTCAAGTACTTCCCTTCAGTACTTTTGAAGTTATGCTACAAACAAGATTATGCTCTGTACAAGGTAAATCAATAAAGGGAGACAATTAAAAAAACAGAGTTATTGTCCTTGGGCACTGCTTTTCCCATATGTGTCCTCTATCATTATTTGCAATTTGAAGGAATTTCCTTCGGTACTTTCCCAGTTATGCTCAAGACAAGAAAATGTATTAAAGGGGAATAATTAAAAATTAGGCAAGGTACAGTTAAGATTCTTGGGTACTACACTTTCCCTCATTGTGCTCTATAAATGTATAAAGTTTCAAGTAATACCCTTCAGTACTTTTGGAGTTATGCTCCGGACAAGATAAATCAAGAAAATGTAACAAAGGGGTATAATTAAAAAAGAAAGGCAAAATAGAGTTATGGTTATTGGGTACTGCACTTTCCCTTATTGTGCTTTATCACTGTATTAAATTTCAAGTAATTCCCTTCAGTACTTTTGGAGTTATGCTCCGGACAAGAACAATCAATAAATGTAACAAGGGGAAATAATTAAACAATTAGGCAAGGTAGGGTTATGGTTCTTAGGCACTAAACTTCCTCTCAATGTATTCTGTTTGTGTGTAAAATTTAAATAAATTCCCTTCAGTACTATTGGAGTTATGCTCTGGACAAAAATGTGACGGAGGGGCGGACGGACAGACGGAGCCCGTTACTATATCCCCTCCGCCATGGCAAAAGAGGGTTATGCACATTGATAGAATGTCATAAGAAGCATTTCTAAAAGACAGGATTATTGTCAGAAACACCTTGCTTAGGTGTAATGCGCATCCGTAAATAAACTCAAATTAGGTTCTATGTCTGTATGTATTGAAAGCTACAATGCATATTGCAATTTCACCTTTAAGACTTAGAACTTTTCCCTCTCCAACACTGTAAATCACAGTAGATAGAAATTAGGCACATCTATTCAAGATGTAGGTGTTTGTTATCTTCTATAACAGTTTATTGTGTAGTCTCGTGCTCAATTATTTGACTTAAACTTCAAAACATAACATAGTAAAAACACACGAAGGAGTATAAATAACACAAAAACCTTTATAGTTTTATGAGAATCGCCCATTTAAAGTCATTTTTCATTTTGACCCGGATGAAACTAATGATATTTATGGTGTAATTTTATATAATATTTGGTGATGTAAGATTTAAAGATAATCATAATGTATGCAAACATAAAAGTCATTAACCACCGATAAGTTTTTACATACATGTACATTTTACCTAATCGATGACTGATTAATTTGGTTAAGCCGTGCCGTAACACATTTGAAAACAAAACAAAAAGGTTTTACTATAATATAAATAAATCCAATTCTGCAAAAATACAAACTTTCTTTACCAGCACCGGACATTATACCATTTCACTATTTAAACGTGTACGTTTTCTTGCAGCATATTTTCATGTGTTTGTCTGACGATCTCAATTTATTATTTATTCCGCTGTTTAATTGTGCTTATATCTTATATTTTATATTTAAACGTTCTTCTACATATACTTGTTCGAATTCCGTATAAAACTGGTGAAGAATTACAATCTGGTGAATGGGCCAATGATTGCATGAAACAATTCTAGCTAGGATTGATCACTTTGTGTATACTCAGAATGTAAATGCACCGATAAAATAATGATCGACCTGCGTTGGATTATTCACTCTCAAACAATGTTGACGTATTTCTTTCTTTTGTGTTGTATCCTCTTTAAGGTTTATTATCGTTCTATATGTAGTGTAAATGCTAGGAGTAATGGTAACACCGAAAATGACCATGTGCCTTTAATGAAATGTACTACAGTACTAGTGTGTTCATTGCAACATCCCTAATACAAGAAAATAAATATATGTTTTCCATAACTAGTCCGGTACCTTAATTTTGGCCAGCTCATGTGCTGGAACGTATAGAAATGGATATTGTGCGATCGTGTGGAGCCAATGTGTTAACAAAGCATCCTGCCAAGACGACCCACATTCTATACCATCTTCCGAAACTGCTTGTATCAAACATTGAAGAAAATCTTGAGCAAGTCTAAATAGAAACAATACACGTCAAATATATTAAATGTTCCATAGCATCATATTTTTTTTGATAATGGTTTGTTGGTCATTGCTATATATTTAAACAAGAACTATCTTTAAAAAAGATGGTCGGTGCGATTTTGAGTATATGAATTGGGTAACTAGGGCCCATTGCATATAAAACAAGTGACTCATGCCTGTGGAAGAGCTAATCATGATCCACTTTCCAGGAAGCAGACTCGAGAATGACTCCATAAGCTTTAAGTTTTCTTCACAATCGAGCTAAAATAATTCGTATAAACTAAAGTTAATAATCCCAGGAGTATATTTTACTTGGTGAACTTTTATCTAATTTGTTGTCATAGCAATCAGAGTTCGGCATGGAATAGAATTTTTTAATTACCATAGTAGAAATTCATGCAAGAAACATCCCTGAAAAGTTTCATCAACACTGGCCACGTGGTTTCATATTGGATCTTATTTGAAGGAAATGGTGAACGGATGGACGGACGGACGGACCAGTTGAGCTTAACTCAAATAAAAATTGATTTATCAAATTTGTATATGAAAACTAATGAAAATATTACGTTCAACATACACATTAGTCATGTTTCAACTGCCGTTATTTTATAACCTACGTGCATACCTTTGTTTCTCAACTACTCCTACAGCGAACGTAATTATAACATTCTGATTCAGTTTGCCAATTGCCTCTACTTCCGGTCCACAGCTTGACGTTGTAAGGTTTCCAAACACTTCTGATACTGAACATTCCTTGTTAAAGCTATAGCCAGTCTGTAAGGCTAATTTAGAACATGTTCCAGCGCTAGCAAGTTTAACGAGAGCTATGCGTCTTTATCATTTGTTCTCTCAAATCAGATATATCCTTTTATATTAGTTAATTTAACACAAACTGTTCATATAGTTTATCAAATTTGAAGACTGGTGGAAATAGGTACTTTGCATTATTTGATTGACTGAACAAGAGCAAGTACATGCTTTAGTGATAGATCACTTACAGACAATATAACACAAGTGTAGAGGTTAAGGTGTCTGCCGCTCATCCCGAAGGTTGCGGGTTCGATCCCCACTGAGGTCACGACCGTATCTCCTCATATGACACCAGTACTGGTTTTCCAGGAAGTGGACTCGAGAGTGACAAGCTTTCTTTACAATCGAGCTAAAATTAAACTAATATAAAACTTACATGTTGCTAACCAGGTTGAAACATTGTTGCTCCCACAGAAGAGTGCCAAATGACGGGTAAAATAGCCTCTCAGGTCTGACTCCTGCTGCGGGCATTCGGAAACGACCTTGTTGACACAGTTACGGTATATGTCCTGTGCTGACATATTGCTTAAAAGTAACAAATTATATCAATTACTCAAAGCCCAAATGAAAATCAGATATATAATAGCTTGGTTCATAGGCGTTTATGAAACTTTCATGTATTTCACTGACTGCGAAAATTACTCTGTTATTTTGGACAAATTATTGTGATTAAATGAACCAGCTAGCACTAGTAAACATGATTTATGTGATTTTCCTCAAGGGAAGGTTTACAAAATAATTCTTGATCGCAGAATATTTTCTTTTTGATAATTGTAAAACCTTCCCTTCAGATTTTTTTTTTCAAAGGTTAAGAGATTATTATTTTTATATGAGAATTAAATAAACGTACAATAATGAATAAACTGCTAACGATAAATTATTTAGTTGATACCTGCACACCGCACCTAGCTGAGTTAGAAACTCGTCGTAACTTTCTATTCCTTCTATCTTCACTTTTTCAAAAAAGTTGTCAAATATGTTGTAGTTAGATCTACATTTACTAAAGAAGAGCCATTCAACATGTCCCATCCCACAGTTAAGATATTGGCCAGAACTTGTTTCCATGCCAACCAATAGCAGAAGCAAAACTGCAAATGAAACCAAAAAGTAAAATGCACAGAATCATTACATTCAAAATTTGAATACACAGTATCTCTGAATTGCATCAGTTAGAACATAGAACTCTAAACATACTTTGTGTCATAATTATTTACAGATAACACGAGTCGTTCGAACACGATCAGGGCATACCAAGGACATATGTACTGGAAGTGGACGCTTCACTACTAGACAGATGGTTCTGTGTCTCAATTAAATTAATAATAACAATTTATAGTAAAAAGTGTATAAATGAGTATTACATACCGTAATGCATGACAACCTTTGTCCAACAACGAAATGTTACACTTTCTTTCGCGCAAATATTCCCCTTTTTAAAGTTGGTAATGTAATATATTGTACGAATATCTTATGTTAATTATATTTCAGTCACTAGCAAAGTTTATACCGACTCTGAGATTAGAGTTGAGAGTTCTCTACAACTATGATATTAACGTATTAACTATGGAATGAAAATTACTCAAGTTAAAAAAGAATTATCAAATTATGTGTTATTTCTTCGGCCTAGTGACATTTCATTAGCAGAGAAGGTCATAATAATTATAACGTTTGCTGATGCCCAATCAAAGTATGATTATGTTGAATGATAGTATTATGCTATAATTAAGTGCTGAAGGTCCATGAGGACCCTTTCCCGGTTACCTGAGTACCATTGCCATTCATGCTAAGATCAGAAATACACCAAACACATTTCCAGGTTACTCTGTACCTAAGTTTGTTCGAAAAAATGTCCATCAAAAATGGTTTTACCATTAAATGATTTTGTACCTGTAGTAACTGATTCTTTGTTTTAGAACAGTGACCATAAGCGCATAATTGTGAAATTATTTAGAAAAATTGGGCCAATCCTTTCCAAATAAATGTTTTACAGTTTTTCCCGTATAGGAGAAGTAAACATATGACACCAAAGGTGTGGTTAATTTTGACACAGGGGCACGATTTGAACAAACTTAGCCAAAGACAACTTGGCAATGCTACATACAAAATATATAAGAACTGGGCGTCGCAGTTTTTGACAAGAAGATTTCAAATATTTACATAATTTGCATGTAACCCCTAGAGCGTGAACAATTAACATCCTAGAGGTATAATATGAACATACCTGGTAGAGTTCCACTAGACAATACTACCCAGCAAATATTTAATCTCTGAGACTTGCGGTTTAAGAAAAAACAATTGTTGAAACTTTCCATAATATGCAAAACTCTGTGTAAAACAAGCAGATTAAGTGAATTTATATCCCCTGCCACTTGAAACTGAAGCAGAACAAATGGAAGGTGTATTAATTTGTCTTTTCAGAAAATTTCTCCATCCCACAGGGGCCTCACCTGGGAGGGTATAATTCTTTTCTTCAAGTTACCGTCGCAAAGAGCTACGGTGTTGTAAGTGAAATAAAATTAGTACAATTGATTTCAGACAACAAGAATTTTTATGTTTCTATATAGTATAATTATGTAAGGTAAGCACTACATCCCCTTAAGGGTCTGCAAGAAAAGGTTTCTGTCACGAGACATTGGGTTCAGATGATAGTAAATGGCAGAGCCTCGGTCCCGCGAAAACAGTTACCCTCAGAGATCCACTAGACAAAGCTACACATCATATACCTACTCTCAGTATCCGGTCTAAGGCAAGAAAAAAAAGCTATATGACTCTATGTAAAACAAGTATCCCCTATACCGGAATAATTTGACCCCAAAAGGCATTATTGGAACAGGAGCTGTTTGTAAAATACGTATGCTCCACTTGATGCATAAGACGAACTATGCAGGGAACAGTTTTTAAAGCAAAAGTCACTGTGAAATTCGTGAAAATGGCGCCTGTAGAAATTGTGGAATTAGAAAAAATATATTCAAAAACCAAACAATATAGTAATCTTTTTTTGTAATCTTTCTTTAGTAACAGTTACCTTGACTTTATTTCCCCCCTTCAAACACATTTAAAATCAATTAAAAAACAACAAAAATATATTTTAACAGAATCTTTACCCCCCCCTTACGAAAACAAATATTTTTGAGAACAATTTTGAAATATATATTTTTAAATCTATTTTTAGTAACAATGACCTTGACACCCCCTCCTACATCCCGAAAAAAAATGCTTACGACAGTATAAAAATTTGAATAAAAAACAAAATCTCTTTTTAGTAACAGTGACCTTCATCATAGTGACCTCAAATGCCATCCCAAGCTTCCTCTCCCCGCAAACTGCCTACATACCAAATTGCATTGCAGTTGGTCACTTACTAAAGTTATTGAGCGGAAACCATTATGCAATTGACCTTACGCCAGGAGAGTCATAGCCACGCCCACCGAAATCAAGGGGCACTACTCCTGCGAAGTCCGACAAACACAGGAGACGCTCATACAGATATCTATTGAACTGAGTCTGAAATCATTTATTTTATTTATATATTTGATGATATTTAACTGTCCTTTCATCCTTTTGCTGATTTCAAAAATATTTTTTATAAAAATCACATAGTTTACTTCGAGTGAATTTAGTTTTAAAAGATTACTAGTATCCAAAATGCGTGCAGCATTCTGTTAACAGATTAAGGCTAGTTATTTGCAGACGCGTTGCAATCATTTGTATCGTCATGAAATTGAAATGTTATTTTAATTAGCACCATAAAATCAGTTATATCATATTTACGGTAGCATTATTAATAATAATTTATTATGTCCGTTGTGCATTAATTATCAAATACTCTTCAAATAGGCGTTAATTGAAAAGCTCTTAAAGATTAGATATCGATAAGCATTAAACATGTGTCAACAGTAAAAGTAGCTGTGTGACCATGGTTTCTGATCTGTATTCCGTAGGAGACTTAATTCTTGTATGCAGTTCTGCGAACCGGATCGTGTTATGGGATGTTATGTTTGAAACAATGTGACACTTTTATAACTAAAACAAAACCGATAATATACAGCAAAGCATTTTTAAGCATATGATTTTTTTATAATTTTGATACAACTTCTGAATGATGCCTCCGCATGAAAATCAAATATTTTTAAAGTTTATTATTGGAATTGTTTCTTTTTGTTGTTGTTATTTTCTTAAATGATAAACAACTGTATGCCTAGCTATAGCATCATTTATTGCTGATGGTTGCTCAAGATGTAAATAACTGAAATACTGTTGAAACAGAGCGTTAAAACGTAGTGACAAGAACCACTATTTAAGTCTGAGTTTATTTCGGCAGGATACATCTTTGAGAACCTCTGAAAGTCAGTCTTCTAGCTTTATTTCTTAAAAAAAAATGTTTTATAAGATCATTTTAAAACGTATGAAGAATCACAAAACTCATAGAACATACAAACTAACCCCGTAAACACGATTTACGGTGTGACCGTCACGATAAAACTTGTTTATTTCAAAGAAATACTCTTTCTTACATAGAAAATGCCTAATATTGCATGTCCGTCAACGGAAGCATTTTGAATGTTTGACGGACAAAATGGCGACTAATAACCACGTTCGTCACATGTTGTATCAGCTAGCTGTTTGATTGGTCTGATAAGAGATTCTTATCTGTCAATCAAGAACCTGGCGTAATGTCAATTGTTTTTGACGGCCGCAAGTGAGATAAATGATGTTGAAATTGTTTATTGTGTAACCGTCGTTAAATAAAGTATATTGAATTGAATTGAATTGAATTCCGGATTACCGTGACCTTGACCTTTGAGCTCTATTGACTGCAAAATTAAAAGGGATCCTCTTCTGGTTATGATCAATCTCCACATCAAGTTTCAAGATGCTAGGCCTATGCGTTCTCCTGTTATCGTCCTGAAACCGTTCTATACCATTACGGGTCACCGTGACCTTTAAGTTTGACCTACTGACCTCAAATTCAAAAGGGATCATTTGCTGGTCACACCAACCTCCACATGAAGTTTCAAGATGCTAGGCCTATGCGTTCTCCTGTTATCGTCCGGAAACCGTTCTATACCATTCTGGGCCATCGTGACCTTTTTGTTTGACCTACTGACCTAAAACACAAATAGGGTTTTTTTCCTGGTAATGACCAACCTTCACATCAAGTTTCAAGATCCTAGGCCCAAGCGTTCTTGATTTATCATTCGGAAACCAGTTGGTTGACGGACGGACAAACCGACCGACCAATATACCCCTCTTCTTCTAAGGGGGCATAAGAAGCTTTTGAGAGCTCCACACATTAAATCTTAGATCTGGGTCTTGTGGGTTCAGACAAGATTTTTTTTTGAAAAATGTCCCTAAATAGCTCAATGTAAAACAAGTGATCTACCGGTGGTTTCTATTTTTACTCAAGGAGCATGATTTGAATAAACTTGAGAGAATACCACAAGGCAATGCTATATATCAGATAGTCTCACTATTTCCACTTCGAAGGCAGACCGATTTTACAGGTTGACAGTCTTCTACGTCTCACTTTGAAGTGCCAATAGCTGGGAAAACATCCCCAACGAAATTGTGTTGGGCACTTATAAGCCCAATAAAATCCAATATTTAAATGTATTTATGATTTAATATGATAGGATTAAGTTTTAAAATGATGCTAACACAATTCTAACTTACATTTACCTAACTACACACCTGCACAATCGTTGTAATCATACCGTGCCTTATGTGTTAACTTGCATGTTTAGGTTTAAACATTCAGATTTTTATAAAGTGGTGAGATTTTTCATAAATTTTAAGGTTTTCATTTAAAGTGATATGTAATTCATCATTTTCGACCGAGAAATTGTTTTTATAGAAGTAGGTAAATTGTGTATTATGCGCCAGATGTACCTAATATTGAAACTACACTTTCTGCCTAATATGCAGCACATTTAAATCAGGCGTCGTAGAGGTGTGACAGTTATAAAATATCAGATCTGTGAAAAGGGTTACACTGAAACGCCAAATTAATTAGGCTATACATCAGATATCTAAGCCTGGGCATTACAGTTTTCAATAGGAATATTTTTTTTAAAGTTTTCACTGTATACGTGAGGTGTTTGATTTTTATTCTTTTGGTTGTCATCGCAACCAGAGTTCTGTATGGAATGTATTTTTTAATGATAGAGGACCATGCAAAGAACGTTCATGAGAAGTTGGTTTAATTTGGTTTTGGGCGGGATTTTTTTTCTGTTTTCTCCGTTGTATCATATCCTCTCGCCAATATTTTTGTTTGGCTCTTGTACACTCATGTCGGTATGTCGCTATGTTATTGCTCATGTCGTTACTTAACGGGGGTGATTGATTATTTTGTCTTCGCTTTTGCCACCTTTCTCATTATTTTTTTACTCATTTGCTGTTCTCAACTTATCTAACCAATTTTCAAACTTATTTGTTAAAACATGCAATATATGTTGTGTATATTAGGGTCTGATCTAATTTTTTCAGTTTTATTTTCACGTGAGTTGACAATACTCTGTTCACTAAACAACAAGAACAACAACAAGAATAACAACAAACAGACGTGAATAATTTATGTGACATTTTCACGAGGTTTTGTAAAGTTCCATGAAGATCGTTGGATTTATTTTAAACATATCTCAACGTCTGAACTCAATTAACTGCCGCTCTTTTAATTAATGCCAACCAACTCCTGCTGTTTATCATTTTCAGCCTTTTCACAGCCAGTAGCGAGTTTGTTAAAATCCTGCCTGCATTTAGTACTTACCGAAAAAATGATCTTTTTTAATGAAACTTTTGATTATAAACTGGCAATAGCCATACTGTATGAAAGTTATGCGCCAAATCGTATTTTTAACTTACAATAATAATTTATACATCTTCACATAATTTAAAATATTCATGTATATAAAGGTTACACCTAAAACACGAAATATTGCTAAGCAGTTCTACGAAATAAGTTGCAGCCCAAAGTGTGACCTTCACCTTGGAGGTAGCTGCATAGGTGTGATGCATGACACACTGCTTGGCCAACAACTTTGTGAAATCTTTTGATATTACTGCAGCTGCTTTTTAATTTTGAAGTCGTAACTGTTTTGCATATTTTTGTTTTGATTGCAGCCTTTTTTTAAACTATAAAAATGCTGCAACTTTTTTATCTTTGAAATTTAAAAGATACGTTTCATTTTTAAACTGTAAATTTGCTGCTCTTATCTCGTATATAGTGTATATAAAGAAGAAATAACCTTATTCATTTATCAGAAATATCTTATGACATAAAAAAAGTGATAATCTAACAATAAAAAACATCTAAAAACAGACTGAATATTATGATATTAAACAATTGTATGATGCCCTAAAATTCTTCCAAGAACACATCCAAGTTTGTACATGTCGTCTGCAGACTGAACGTTCTTCAACAAATTGTCAGGACTCGCTGAAAGTACCACTTGTACCTTTTCTTTTATCTTAAATATTGAACACAGATGACATAACTGTCCAAAACATCTTTTTCACACGATTTGTAGCACATCCTTAAAGTAACTACAAGAAAGTAATATCTTAAAACAGCGCTCTGCATATTTGGCAATACGTAAATGCTATAAATCATATTTCAGACATATATCTTAAGATATTACTTTCTCGTAGTTGTTTTAAGCACCGTATTTGCCTATATTTATAACCAACTTAAAGTCCTCTCCCTTAAATTTACTTGAATATCTTTTTGTTTGTAGTCTGAATATTTTCGTCCCAGCGATATAAAATATATATATCCCTACTGTTCCAAGCCGTCCTTAATCCTTTCAAAGTAGTAGTTAAAGTCACAGGAGCACAATTACAAGTACAATGTAGCTCTTACTTTACCTATAAAGATGTTTTACCGGCGGAAATTACCTTTATTTGTACCAAAATATTCCTAACTTTGCTTTTCGAATCAATAAGTACATGTTAGAAATATAGGCCAGTATTTTTTCAATGATATTGCAAACAATCAGAAAGGCTTTCTAGCAGCTATCTTTCGTGAAGAAACGACTTGAATACGAAAGAAAAACTTATGTCAACATTATTTTAGAATGAAAAGAAGATGGTTTCCTTGGAGACTTAACAGCTATGCAGTATCAGACCATAACACGAGTAGACAAGAGAGCTGAATGATACTAAAGTTTGGTGAGTTTACTGGTAAATCTTTTTTTTTTTGGAGGTAGAAAAGTCTGAATAAATGATAATTTTTTCTTCAAAATATGTTGAATGATTCTGGCAAAATAGAATACATTGTATTCGACCTGTATGCGAATGGTTCCGTGTTCAAGTACTGGACAGGCTGTACATGTTTTCTATAACCACGTGACATATGCATGTGTTAGTTGAATTACTTTGAATACATGAAACATTTAATCGGAATTTTTCTTTAACTGTGCAATGTCATGGTTTAAGAACATGCTGTAGAAATCGACCTGAAAACTGGTCCTTGAAGATTATTTAGCTTTAAATTAAATAACTTGATTATTCAATAAGAATGCTTATATCTATTGCTCATATAACGATATAAAATCATTTGTAAAGACACTAAATGTGTAACTGGTTTAAGATATTAAAAAAGTATGTACTTCTCCTTCAACTATGATGACAACAAAGATGTCCTGTTCGCTTAACGCGCTGAGGGCAAGATCGCTTTCGTGTAGAAAATCAAAAAAAAAAAAAAAATGGTAAAAACCAGAAAATCAATAAATTTGATGACCCGATGCATGATGTAAACAAGTTCTTGCTTTGTCAAGTTTCAGTGTTTCAAAAGGTCGCCGATACTGTAAAGTGAGGACTTCCTTGAACGTCTATGTGTCGGAAGATAGCGTATGACTTGTAGTACTGTCTTCCCAGTTTCTGATATGTAGATAAAAATCTGATACAACACTGTGATAAGTAATGTATGATTACAAAAACTGAAAAATAAATATGTGTCGACACACTTATGACATATGTATGAGTAAATATACTAATATATGCCTATGTGCCTCAACAAACTGAGAAAACATGTGAGCTTCAACATGCTCCTAATAGACATGTGTTGGCGGATACCTGATGAGAGGTTGGACATCGGTAAACGGACAAAACGAAGGAGTGTTCTCAAAATTATCTATTTACATTATTTAAGGCCAATAAACAAAATAAAATGTTTCTGTTATTCATTACAATTATGTTTTTGAACTGTTTGCTTAACTATTGTTTATAAATTCAAGACTATGTGCTTTCTTGAAACTTTAACTTTCATCATTTTGCACAAAATGTTGAAGACTTGTCAGTAAAATAGGTCTCTGTATAAAAATAGGTACATGTTGTTATTGTGTTAGAATTAACTTAAAGGTGATTCTTATGTAACAAAAATTGAGAAACGATTTTTGTAATGGGGTGGGGGGTGGTGGTGGGAGGGGGGGGGGGTTATGGATAAGTATATTGTGTAATTGTGCAAGAATTAAGGCCAAACTTGTAAAACAAAATTAGAGAAAAACAAACATTTGTTTTGGTAAGTGTGTGTGGGTTGGGTCGAGGGAATATTTTTTTAATTGTGTAAAAAATTCGAAGTGTGCTGGGTGGGGGTTAGAGGTAGGTGTGGGAGAGGTAAAGGGGATACATCATGACCATGTTGACATAAGCAATATAATGTGAAAGTATGATGAAGGACTATCAAGAAATGGCAAAAGTATAGTCAAATTTTAGCTATCTTGACGGAATTTTAGTACCAAAATAGGGGCAGAACTTTGTCAAATGTGACCTTGACCTAAATATTCAAGCTGCATCACAACCCTGTTTTCATATTCAATATGATTTCAAAGTTTTGATGGATAAATATTGAGAATGGCAAAGAAATTGCTATGGTTAAGTTTTTTTGACAAAATCTAGACACAAGAATAGGCATTAGTATGCAACTATGATTGGCATAGCTTATGAAACTTCATGCAGGTGTCTATATTGCCAAAGAAAGAAAAAAGATGTATTGTTTGAATGTTCTAGCTGGTGTCAGACAAACTATACTACAGAAACTGTAGTTGGAACAATTTAATTTGTTTACGTCGCACATGTATCTCTTGAGTTGTTTACTTTTAGTAAAAAAAAGCGTTGAAATACATTACAGAAAGATATTATTTGTTTATTGGCCTTAATTGATATAATGAATCTTTTTGAGAACACCCCTGCGCCTTTTCAGTCCTCCGATGTCCAACCTCACATCAGGTGTCCGCAAATACATGTCTATTATACTGAGCAGTCTTAGGTCAAAAGTACAGATTAAGTGAATATATAAAAAGAGACCGTCACAGGCTTTTCGCGAAATATTTTTGTGATATCCACTTATTTATTTCGAAATTATTTCGCATTATTTACTATACTATACTATATATCTACTATATAGAAATAAGTAGATAACGCGAAATATAATAGTGATATTCACTTATTAAGTGGTTACCACGAACATGGTTCGCGTTATCTACTTATCCGCCATTTGTAAATAAGTAGTGGCAGATGTGAGCTGGAATATGGTGGCATATTTCTGCATACACTTAGCCAGATAATTATCATGAAAAGTTTGTCATATTATGTCGAAATATTTCAGTTAACGGCCATTTTGATTCGATATATTGTTAAGTGGTAACATAAAATAAACGTTACTACACTGCCAATTACTGCATACAGCTACTAAGTAAACGTTATCATGAAAAGTAAAAATGTTTCGTGAAAAGAAAAAGTTTTCGTGAAAAGTAAAAATGTTTCGTGAAAAGAAAAAGTTTTCGTGAAAAGTAAAAATCTTTTGTGAAAAGTAAAAACGTTTTCGCGAAAACTTTTTGAAACTTTTACTTTTCTTTTTTTAATTTCCGTCCAAGGGACACCTAAAAGTGAGAACAATTCCGATTATAATGTTCTATTTATAGCTATCTGAAACGTAATTATATCTCAGTCGTTTATTTATTATTGCGTTGCGCCTCAGCGCAACGTATGTTTGGGGTAACGTAACTGAAAGTCACTGGTGAGGTGGCAATGATCAATTTATCACCGTATCGGTAGTAGTGAATAAATTCGTTTTCGATACTGACAAGACTTCGTTGAAGTTACTGACATTGAACTAAATTCCACTGGTAAACAATGCAGTATTCTAAATTTGCTACAAAGGCACATAATAGTTAAATGATAAAAATGATGAATAATCGTGATTTATATTAAACAATTTTTTTTTCGACAAATAACACTCATTTCGGTAAATATTTAGGTATGTGTTAAAACCCTGACCAGACCAGACTGGAACACACAAAAGGCCGATCGTACCAGAAATTTTCGCCGATATGACTTAAACACAATAGCGATATTATTTCGGTATTAAAAATATCTGCATTTGGTACATGTGTAACCAAACTAGATTTTTCATTGTTGAAGTAATAATATTGAGCACTAAGAGCAGTATCGAAACGTTTTCATCTGTAATAGAAACTATAAAATTCAATGTTAGTTCACCGAATGGATTTATTTGTGTGTATATAGGCCCGCTAATGTTTTACCGAGTTCTGAGTTTTTGTTTATGTTGTTTTGTTCATATCGGCGGAAATTTCCGGTACGTTTCGTGCTTTCCGTGGTGTAGTCTTTTACCCCCAACAATTAAAATTTTCCAAATTGAAAAACCCGCCATTACGATCTTTGCGGGACTGTTTCTCCCCATTATGATGGTCAGGAAAATTGTTTAAAAATTTAAAATTCGCATAGAAAGTACAGTAACAATGCATTGAATATAGCCTATGCTCACTACAGATGACCACTATATACAATTTACATTCGTAAATATCCATCTTTACAGGTCAAGTTCGATTATGGCCACATTTGCACTTAATAATTCAGAGAAACACATGTGTGCACCTGTATGATAGTCGTTATACATTTTCATACTTGTATGTTACTGAATAGCACAAAGCGGGAGCATCCGTTTCCTTTGGAAACTTTCCTTTGCACACATTTCTAGATTTTGCTCTATTACTCTAGGTAGAAAAACTCTGACATATTGTAAAAAAAATGATTAAATAGAACACCATCTTATACTTACTACTCTGGGAAATATTACAGTCTGTATGCCACGAAGTTTTCCTTGCAAGAACGGTAATATACACTTCCACTTAATATATTTGTATAAATTTTGTATATATGTCTTTGCACAGTTATTGTAGTCATAAGCAATTAGTATAACATAATTAAAACAATGCAACCAGGGATTTGACGTGTATATTGTCGTAATTGCAAGACTCAGTGTAATTTGAAAATTAAAAAAAACTTGCTTCTTTCTATTCCTTGGTTTTAATCAATCGGCCCCTGTATTAAAGTTGTAAAGTATATTAAGAGTATCCATGTGATTATATTGTTATTGCAAAACATTTTGAAATTCTGACAATACTTCTGGCATTTATTCTTGTTATATTGGAATGGTGGTCACCTTGGATCCAAAACTAGGTAACAAGATCAGATCAAGAGATAACTTTTTAGTTTTTATTGCTCTAAAAGTAACATTTTATAACCAATTTTTATTAGAATTAGCCAGAATCTTCCGGTCTTGATGATGACCTAACTAAATCTGGAACACATATAGATCAAGGTTGATTTTGATCACATTGTGTAATATAAGTAGGTCATGCACTCAGGTGGACGATATAGGGTCAATATGGCTACTCTTGTTGGCAGTTCTAGTCAAGTGAAGAAAATCAGTCGATTTTATATGTCTCTCTCTAGTTTTTTAACGTCTCAAAATCGTGTTCCGAAGTCTAATACAGTTCTGCCTTTAATACAAGTCATCATCATTTCCTTGGGCAACGCTATCTTCTTTGCTGCGACCCGCAGCAACTTTTCTACTTGTCGTATGCAGTAGTGGGCACTATCATGATTTTTTCCCTTATAAATGAAATTTTTATGTAGCTGAAAATAAAAAAGTTTTCGCGAAAACAAATTATTTTTCATGATAAGTTCTCTTCTTTTCAAGATAGTTTTGGAATTAAGTGAGATATTTTATTGGTTATGTTATGCAGAAATATGCCACCATACTGGAAGGACACAATATGTGTTTCGATATTTATCTAACTTGGAAATGTTTCGCGAAAAATATAACTAGATCACATTATTGTCGAGCCGCTTGCGAAAGCTCGATATAGTTGTCCTAATGGCGGTTCGATGTATGTGCGTGTGTGCATCCGTCCGAGTTTAGTTTGTTAGTATTATAAATAGCTTATATTGTAACTGTTTTGTTACTGGTCCATTAGAAAAATCGAGACCACTTTTCTGTGGTACAACATGCATGTTACATCCAATATTTAGGTGTATTTTGACCTATCTCTACTTGGTAAGGAGTTAGTCCTTTTGACAGCTGGCGAGCTCGACATGTTACACGTGGGCATCTAGTATTAAGTAGCAACCAAGATAATTAACACAAAAGTCAGCTAAGTAACGTGTGGCAGTAATATGCCACCATATGATACCTAAGCAATTTGTTTGCCTATCATGACAAAATAATACAGCCTGAATTCGGGCAATGAGCCTTATTTGCAATCTGGAATACACCGACAAATGCCGACGAGAACGTGTGTCTAAATGCTCAAAATCGAACCATACTTTATATTACAGTGAGCGCGTTTAAAATTGTGTAACTGTAAAATATAATAATTTATGTCATTTATTTTTCTAAAAGATTATATGGCTGCAAAACCCATCAGAGAGTAAACCGGCAGCATACTGGACACTTAGAAGGTTGAGAAGGCGTGTACGGGTGTGTCGTGAGTATTCCATCTCGCAAGTCTTATCGATGTATCACTATTTCCCGACGAAAAGAAATCGTATCAAGTGAATGTTTAATGTATAGTTATGTGCTTGTTATTAAAGCCCCTGAAAGATTAACTGTAGTTGACTGTGTTTTAACATGCTGAGAGATTTCAACTTTTGCCTATTTTACAAGAGTAAAAATTTGTTTACCAAAAATGAATATTTGAAATGCATCCACGAATGCTTGCCGTCAATATTACTGTTCAGTCTATTATTTGTTGAACTAAAGTGTTTTAACAGTCAGAGCATCTTGCACGTACCACTAGATTTTTATTCGGAAAATCTAAATGCGGGATTTCATTTACCTGGTGTAATATAATCGCACACGAATAAAAGAATTTCTGTAAACAGATAAATATTATCACAACGTGTAATGCTTGAGGGTGATTGTGACGTTATCAACATTCAGGGTAACTGCGCTCCGCGGTGGTAGCCTTAGTTTCGACATAACAACCTTTATTATTCCTCCGTAAACGAAGTTTAACGTGTTACGAATGGCAGCCATGTTTTATTTTTTATGCTTTCCTGCGCTTATTCTTGATAACCACTTGTCCACTGTCAAAGTTAATAAAATGGAAATGCGAATATCGTCATTTTTGCTCGGACTCAAGATGGCTGACAGGTGGCCATTTTTGATTTTTTGTACTCTATGTTTTGTACATATTGTCCTCAAGAACTGCTTGATGAGTTATATTGAAACTTAATGGGAAGTTTCCGTACCAAGTGGAAATGCGCATATCGACAATCCAATTTTTGTTTTGCTTTCAATGTGGTAGACTGGGGGCTATTTTGGATATTTCATACATAAATTGTTTAACTTCCCACATCGGTTACGTATATTATAACCACTGCTAGTTTAGTTTAATACTATTTTATTGTTCTATGTACAAATACACTTATAACATTTGGATAGAAACATATTAAATACATTTGACAAATGGATTGGGCCACGAGTTATAGCAACATCAGTAAACGGCCTCTCCAATATGATAAATATAAAAAAAATGGCAAGATGGTTGTGAAAACGATTTTGTTTAACCTAGAAACTAAGCAAAGTAAAACAGAAAGGTCATTATCTTTTAAGAAGCAAAAAAGTACAAGAAGAAAGATGATTTAAAATATATAGGAATACGGTACCATCAAAATAGTATTAAAGATAATATTCGTTAAAGTATGAAAGGTAAGAAAAAAAAGGTAAAGAAAAAAACTGAAAATAAGTAATAAAAAGAGAAGGAAGAAAACATTGGTACACCCCGCACATCTCCGCTATGTGAACTTCGCCGCCGATGAAACACCTCGCCAAAACCCACAGCAGAATTTGTGGAGGACAATAGATTTTTAGAAATCATCATTATATGAAAACTTTCTAGTGTTCTTAATAAATTTTTGAAATATGTAAAAGCAATTTATACATACAAATAATTAAAATCTTTCTCTTGGAGAAGCGATATAAATATACAAAAAGACCACATTTGAAACGCATAGGCACGGAACTATTACAATGAGTCCAACTGTGATGTGTATTGATGTGGATTTTTCTGGAACACTGAGATTCGTTACTGCAACTGCAATGCAAATTTGAGATCATCTTGCACTCGTCAAAAGGTAGCATGCGCAGGCAAAATCCGTTTTAACATTGCACGTAAAATCTAAATGAGATAATTGAATAGCAATATACATACAATCATTAACATTATTCTCTGGGAGAAGCAATACAAAAATGATCATATTTGAAACGTAAAGGCACGGAACAATAACGATGAGTCCAACTGTGAGAAAAGCAACATATTCCTGTCAATGTAAAGACAGGTCAAACACTACTCCCATAGAGGGATTCTATCTATACAATATTGCTAAAATTATACTAAGCAAACGGTGTGTACATTGTCATGTGGATCCGATCACTTCTCACACGTACTTACGTTTTAGCATAGTGGGACTGAAACAACGAAAACACAATGTTATGTCCAACACAATCAGACAAAAAGTTATCATTCCTTCTTTTGAAGAAGCGCAAAGGCCAACTTGCAAGAAAGACGTTAACTTTTTCTCGATATTTGTTTCCTCCGCGATGCCCTTCACGAAATTTCCGAAAATAAAGGGGCAAAATGAAGAAAGTAATATATGATACCTTATCACGTGTCCTCAGTGATGTACATGTTTACATAAATGCTATTTTTAAATCTCCTTGCCGAAAAACGAAAGGCGTGTACAAGGAGAAAAATGGCAATACACAATCAGGTCGAAAAGTAAACAACACGAAAAAGTATCCGTTCAAACATATCAGGTCAATATCTTTTGTTTTGACTTAATTATTTTGCTCGTTGATACGGATTTGGTACGCACAAGCAAGTTTGCATACACAGATGGAGCGCCCAATGTTACCAAATCCTTGTAAACAGCTAACATTTCTCCGTCTCCCTCAGAGCCGGCGGTTACGTTTTCGAGCAACTACTCAATTTTGCAAATATCTCTTCCAAACAGTAAAACTTGAATCCAGTCTAATGGGACTTGCACTCTTAGTCTCCAGGTTCTAAGCTGTGATAGATTAACTGATCTCGATAGAAACCAAGACGGAAAACCTGAAAATAGTACAAGAAAATTTTCATAATAAAGAATGAGAACTGATCAAGATATTGATATTTTTCTTCGTAACTAATGGTAAAATTGTAAAAAGGAAAGAAATGTATTTTCGTGTGTAAAGTCGGCATTAAACTATTTATAGCAGTAAAAGCCTATTATCGGGTAGTTTTTTATGGGTACCCCAAATGACTTGTGACGCTCAAAATGAGTCGACTAAAAAACTAATCACATCTTTTCGCTGCCTTTATATACTGAAGGAAAAACGAAATGCAGGGTAAACCTTCGTAATGGTTTGAAAGAATGTATTAGACGTTATCTAAATAGTATAAAGATCTATCTTTCATGAGCAAATTTCCAAATATTCTTCAGTTTATGACCCCTCTGAACTTCTGTTTGCCGTACCATAATTGGAGGAAGTAACCAATCAATATAAATAGTGGCATGTGTATCCTTGAGGAGTAAAATAATATCGCATTTTTGTTATCCTGCGTTTCTTCTTTCTTTCAATATCTACAAATATATTCCAGTTCTAATAATCATGCAATAGATATAATGCAAATAATGGCAGGGAAAAGTCTTACGGTAAGAGTACATGAAAACCAATGCGTTTGTGACTTACAGTGATGATAAGAAATTCCATTGATAGCTCTACAAATCAATCATTCAATCATCCAAATCAATCAATCATTCGATCGATCCATTTATCAACAATTAATCATTTTTGAATAGTGAATACCTCGTAGTCCAGTCAGATCTGTAAGCCCATCCTGACAGCCTATATAAGCCATCTTTCCAGAATTGGTGAAAGTAAAAACATAATTTTTGCATTTGTTCAGTTGTTCAGTATTTACCCTGTTTTATTGCAACCTGAAGCGACACCAACGAACAATTATTAAAGACAGCACAGACAATTGATACATTTTAGCAGCGAACTTATGTATTACATCAAAAATAGAAGCCTAAATGAGAAATTTTTATTGAATATTTGATGAGTTACTTACTCAGCAATAACTGATAAGATACAGAACCAAGTACATACAATCTTAGAGCAGAACTTAGCAAAACAAAGAAATAAGCTATATGTTTCCTCCATGGCTTCTTCTCCACAAGGAACAAAATAGCATACAGAACACACGGATAAAATTTGCTAGCGTTCTTAATGAACATTTCAAACGGACAAAGAAAACGGTATTATGACATCACCGGCGATATGCATAAATTATGGAAACTAGAATCTAGACCTACTGGTAATGAAGCCTATGACAAAAAGATTGTAATATCCATTTTGATACTAGACTGCCAGATTTTACAGCCGATGTAACAAGATTGTTATCGTCTGTTACAAACCTGAGCTGAGCATGGTAGGGCGTAATCTTTGATGGCAGCACAGTCACCTAGAACAAAACTATTTCCACTTGGATCTCCTAATACATTCAAATACCGGTCTGTTAAAATCTGCAAAACACCAAACACTGGTATCAGAAACTTTAGAACAATTGATTCACATACATTGCATTTCTAAATCATTTCAATAATTTTTCTTTTGTACGTCAGTAGTGACGCAAACTGTCAACAAATGTTCAGCATTACGAATTTCCGCTTTTGTTTATTTCTACTGTCTATATAAAAGTTTTTTTCTAAATTTGAACACTTGACGTAACACAGATTGTATTACATTGTATTATTTACCGAGACTGCACTTTACAGTGACATTCGTTATACATGTACTTTATTTTGGCATTGCAAAGGTAAAATGTGATATATACTGTTGTATCCTTAATTTCTTTGGCATCCATACTCCAGTTGTTTCGACAGCGTCAGCAGTGCTGTCCATATTAATAATTAAGTTCTCGATGACATGAATTTGTAAAAATGACTTAAACGTTTAAATTACTTCAAACTTCGGACTTCTCTATACCTTGGCTCCATTATTCTTTGGTACATTAAGGTCCCTAACAAAGTCCCGAGGTGCCAGACCAGCGCTCCAAACCACCAAACCACATGACATCTGTTCCCCGCTCGCTAACTTTATATGATCTTCATGAACTTCTGTAATAATAAAATTCTCAAGTCATATCTACTCTGAATGCTCGAACGGATGGTTCGAAAATAGTTTAATGTATACATTCACGCAATGTAGCAGCATAATTGTAATTTGTTTTGCGATCAAATTGTTTCCAAAATATATACGTATGACATTGTACGTATGTGTTACTCCTTTTCTAGGACTACGTTCATAATATGGTAATGCTGACTGCAATGTGCATACAAGAAAATGTTTTAAACAAACAGAACTTGTGAACAGCTCCATAAGTCTCTCAGAGCTCATAGCTTGAACGACTGAGGCCGCCGATTAACAGTTATCTACTCTATTTCCTTTCTGATTTCGATGTCCAAAACAAAATTGGATTCATTCAGTTTTACATTTGGCTAGTGAATTGTCTATGACTCTAACAAAATGCGTGTCCGCATGTCACGCACTAGATACAGACTTGAAACAGAAGTATATTGAACTAGTATTGTAAGAAACTGGGATTAAAATTTTTCTGTAAATTAAAATATCACTGACCTCTACCAAATGAAAGTCAGTTTGTCACTGTTTATCGTACACGTAGGTAGACGAAATTCCTCCTTAGTTTTTAAATTAAATTATTTTCATAAATGGAGACACCGGCATACGTATGTGCGACATTTCCATCTCAAGTAAGCTACAATATGATTATGTCCAAACTGTAGGACAGTTTCTAACTAACTGAACAAAGAACATGCATTCAGACACGGGTAGCTGGGTTTCTTTTATTTAACGATAATACATCACGTTTATCCAAGGACGACGTGCCAAGAAATGACGTGACGTATGTAAACAAGCGCGTCCAATCGCATTTCGCGTTTCAATTTACGATGATGTACTGCTACGAGTTGAATATAATTCGGGATAGTTTTCAAAGAAAATGACGTGTTAGAATCGAAATAATAAATATGTGCCAATATTTTATCGTTAAATAAAATACATTCAGTCGTTCGAATGCGAAATATTAAATCTCTCGTGCTACGCACTCGTAATTTAATTGAACGCATTCGAACTCCTGACTGTATTTTATTCAACGACAAAATACAGGGACACATTTATTATTTCTTAATTATAATAAACATCCGTAAATGAAAATGAAAATTGATTTTATATGACTATTCGTTCTAAAATATGTTATTTTTAGAGAGTTTGGGGGAACTTTATTTTTTGACCAAAATCTGAGAGCTAGCAGCTTTAAAATCTCAAAAAAAGCAAAACGTACAATTCTTATATTTAGCTGACGAGTCCAAAGCGTTTTTTCTAGTGAATCAAAACTACGAAGGGAGCTATAAGTTGACTTTTCTGGTGGCACATAAACTACACCAAAAATACAGTCATTTTCTTGACCTTGAACCATAGACAATGTTCACTAAAAAAATCAGGAAAAATAACATCCTATCACAGATCAGTTTTGATAACAAACATCGATTCCACCAGACATATGTTTCAACAACTCTCTATTAATTTCTTTATACATACAAATGTATTACTATCTAATGAAATTTCATCAAAATATATCATAGTTTTCAACAACATTAATAAAATCTGAATTGCGTAGTTTTGTCAGTAAACCACAAACAGTAATAAATGCAGCTGTATGTGTTTTAGCACCAGATAAAGAACAATAGACATGATCACGTGATACAGTATTAAATTCCACACCCCAAGTGTTATCTATAGTAACGTTTCAAATATATGCATGACCATACTTCTTTGGACTAGAACAAGTAACACTAGTGTCCTGTCTATATTTATTTATAGTCTAAGTTAGACCACCTTTAGAAAACTTAATATTATTTCTTTCTGTGTAAAACTGAGTGGAAATAGATTTACAATCAGAACTCAGGCAATTAATACAACAGTTACTGTTAAGAACTGAACTGACATTACATACATTTGCTACAATACTATTTTCACAAAAATAAACCCATAAGTATAAGTTAGAGTTTATTAAGTCAAATTTTAACAATTAAGAAACCCTAAGGGAGCGAGCGGTAGCGAGCGACCGGGGTTTCTTAATTGTTAAATTTTTACTTAGTAAACTCTAACTTACTTAGTGTTTAACCTCGTTTGACGTTTTGCATAGCCACCGACATGTATTGTAGTACGGACCTATGTGTATATAGGTCCGTGATTGTGGGCGGAGCTAAAGTGCTTTCTATTAAGCGAACTCTTAATGAATTAAGTGATTTCAGTAGGTAGTTTTAATAAAAAAGAAAGACGTTTATTTGAAAATCTGAGCGATTTGATTGGTGGGCAAATGGGGTCAAACACTAAATAAGTTTTACTATCGGAACTTAAGGCGTATTTAGTACAACGGTTATTGTTAACAGCTGAACTGTCATATCATATATGTCCAAAATTTCTTTTTTCACAAAAAAGAATGCTCACTGGAACTGGAAAAATATTTAGAAAGACAGCAACAGCAATGATACTACATTCTTTACCCTGGAAAAAATCATCAGTAGTAACGTTATTTTGCAAAGCAACATTAACGGAAAATGTGTTACTATAAATGATTTTACAAGAAAATGTATCACCATGACTGTTTCTAGTAGAAGAAGTATAACTAGTGTTCTGAACACAATTAGTCTTATTAAGACTTGCTTTAGAAAATATATTTTCACAAAAACAAAAATGAAAATACTTGTGTTAAAGTTGCTCGCTCTCAGATTTTGTTGAAAATATGAAGTTCTTCAAATTCTCCGAAAATAACAGATTTTAGAATGAATAGTCAAATAAAAATGTTCCAGTACACATTCTTGTAAAGCATATATTTCTTCTGCAGCTGCCTTACTTTTGTTCTTTCTTTTACATGTGTTTGTCGGAAAAAAGCTCATGAGCTAATGTTTTGTTTGTCATATCCGATGGTAAATAAAGCTTCTTGTATCTTGCATCTTGTATCGGGTATGACTTAAAGCTGCTCGCTCTCAGATTTTGGTAAAAAAATAAAGTTCTTCAAACTGTATGTAAATAACGTATTATTATAGTCATGTAAAAGGCCTCCAGTAAAAATTCCTGTCACGTATATCTCTAAATTTAAAAAAATACGCTACCAAACTCAAAAGCGTTGCAAACGCTTTTGAAATTTTAATATAAACATATAGTGTAGCGGTACCGTGCAACCGACATTTATAATCGATTTCTGCAAATTTCTACCTAGATTTTTGCTAATATTTTGATTCTAGCCTTTAGTTTTATATCTATGAACTAATATGTCAATTTTCTTTAAAAATAGTTTCTCAACGGTAACTGAGAGCGAGCAGCTTTAAAGGGACATACCCTATAACTGATGTCAAGCTAAATAACCTCAAAACATAAATAATAAATCTTTGGAAGTATTATAACTTAACTTAAAACTTTCAGCTATGCATTCAAGTCATTATCGATAAAATCAGCGGTTTAGAATATGCTTCAGTACCGTAAACCATTCAATAATCTTTGTAGAGTTGTACAATTAATGGGTGGATGCTATTTATAACATATAACATATACTTTATTTGGCATAAAATGATGCATATACATTTATAGCCAATACAATTTCAACAATCATGTAATGTAAGGACATGTGGCTCACAGCTTACTGATTAATAATGTTTTACAGAGAAAGTATCCGCTTACAAAGTGATAATGTTCTACAGAGAAGGTATTTACGTAAAACGATGTAAAAGATGCTATTAATCATTGTTATTTCGTTCTTTAAATGCAAAATACAAAAATTTAGATAAATTGTTCAATATCTGGGTATTTGAAGCAGACATTAAATTTTCAAACTTATGCACTGTTGGCCAACGACAATAATATGGTTTTAAATATTTACGACGTAGATTGTAATACTTCGGGCAAACCAACAAAAAGTGGAATTCGTTTTCTACTACATTTAAATTGCATTTTGTACAAAGTCTATTTTCTCGTGTAACATTTTCATATCGTCCGGTTTCTATTGCTAAATCATGTGACGATAATCTAAATTTTGTAAGTGAAATTCGAAATTTGTTGATGTTTACTTTTTTAAGATATTCTTCTGTTTCAAAAGAATGTTTATAAATACTGTATGACGATAGTCTACTAGAATCATTAACGCGTCCATGCCACTCTTGCTTATAAATGTCGAGTATTCTACTTTTTATTTGCTGAAAATTTGCTGTTAAATGCTCTTGATTAATCCACAGATTTGACATTCCAATTTCATTTAAATTAGATTTTATTTGAAAAGCCCAGTTATTACCACCATAAGAAAGACCATTTTCTGCATCAAGTTTCAGAAAGTTATACATGCGTTTCAGCAAGCAGTCATTATCTAAAGAAAGTATTTTCAACCAGTATTTTATCATAATTAAATTTCGTTGTATTCGCATAGGATGTCTCCCCGTTTCACCATAAAGTCCATCAAGATTGGTTGTCTTTTTTTACACATAAGATTTTTCTAAGAAATTTACAATGTATCATTTCTATATTTTTTCCTTCATGGTAGCCAAAAATTTCCGCACCGTAGTTTAAAACTGAACCAACAATGCTATCAAAAAGTTTAAATTTGTCAGTTATAGATAATTCTAACTGGTTAAATACGGTAAACAAATTGTGTAATGAAAACATGGAATGTTGGGCTAATTTCTTTTGTGTTTGGTACCACTGACCATTCTTGAACAAATTTATTCCAAGATATTTAAATATTTTCACATTTTCCAGCGCTATATTATCATATATAAAATTGTGTTGAGTGTGTCTGCCTTTTTCAAAAATCATAATTTTTGTTTTATTAGTATTTACTTTAAGTCCCCATCTTTGGCAATATGCGTGTAGATCATTCAACATAGACTGAAGTGCTGTAGGCGTATGCGCAAACAAAGCTGCGTCATCAGCGAAAAGTAAAATAAATATTCTGACGTCATTAATTGTAAAAAGACCGTCTATATTGGAGTTTATGTTTTGTAATATGTCATTTACGAAGTATAAAAATAGTAAAGTGGAACTGGGATCGCCTTGTTTTGCCCCAATATTTGAATCAAAGAACGGTGAAATTGTGCTGTTATATCTTACAGCTGCCTTAACTGATGCGTACATGCATCGTAGCGCTATTACAAATTTCGAACTAACGTTTTCTGTTAACAACTTTTGGAAAATAAAAGATCGATCTAGTTTGTCGAAACATTTTTCGAGATCGAGAAAACAGCAGTAAACTTTTTGACCCTGTGACAGTGACTTAGCGATTATTGAATGTAGCAAAAATATGCAATCTATCGTAGATTTTCTTTTCTGGAAGCCAAACTGGTTTTCAATAATTTTACTATGTTTAACAGACCATTTAGTCAAACGATTAAGCAATATTTGGGAATAAATTTTTGCAATAATGTTTATCAGAGTGATTCCTCTATAGTTCTTAGAATCTTCAACGTCCCCTCCTTTGAAAATCGGGACGATAATACCTGCTCCCCAGTTCTTTGGGTATTCCCCATTTTCAAAAATTCTATTATAAATTGCCAATAAAAAGGGCGAAATAACGTCCAAAGAATGCTTATATATTTCCGAAATAATAGTATCGATACCTGCGCTTTTATTATTGTTTTGTGAGAAAACTGCATCTTTAATTTCTGCAATAGTTATAGCGCCATCTAAATCATCATCTGTTATCAAAGGTTGAGTAGGTATTTGTTCCCTGTCGTTCGTTTCAGAGCTATATAAATTTTTAAAATGGGTAAATAACTCAGAATTCTTTAATTCATTAGCTTTTACGGGATTTTTTGCATATTGCTTTTTAACTTTATTCCAGAACTTACGTGGTTGCGATTTGCTTAATTTTGTGAGGGTTTTAGCTTCGCTCCTCTTATATTTTTTCTTACTATTTCGTAACGTTTGATTGTAGCTGTTTTTCGAACGTAGATAGTCTTGTCTTAAATTGACATTAGTTTTATCTTTTAGGAATAAATTCCTAGTTCTCTTAAATTGGGCTCTCAAAGTAAAACAATTGGCATCAAACCAAGGCTTTTTACTTGCAGCGAGTTTACTAAATTCTGGTTTAAAGATTACCCGTTCTTTACCAAAAATATTTTGAGCAGAAGTCTTTAAAGTATTAACAAATAAATCTGTTATTTCATCAATATTCTCATTATTGTATACTCGTTCTGTAAGGATTGAAAATGTATTTACATCCCTTAATAATAATTGTTTGAATTCTGTTAATTTATCTTCGTCCCATTTTAATATGGTTTCTTTTTTCAATTCTTCGCCATACAATGGTTGGACAGATTGTTTACTTAAAATATTAAATGAGATCCCCGAGTGATCAGAAAACTCGTTAGGTTGTAAAACTTGAAAATCTGAGACACAGTCGAAGTCATGAATATTCAATAGCAAGTAATCAACGACACTTGACCCATTCATTGAATGGTATGTAAATTCGCCTATGCCATAGTCTCTATGTAATCGACCATTACCTATGACGAAGGACGTTGATTGGCAAAGCTCAATCAAGCGCCTCCCATTTCTATCAAGTACCCTATCGCAAGATTCTCGAGTGGGAATACACGAATGGTTTGACAACATGTCGTCTGCGTCAATGTACATGTCATAATCTAGGATTTCAGAGATATCAGAGGTGCTACTATTAAAATCACCTGTAACAAAGCATTTACCCTGCAGTCTATATTTCTCTAGTCCAGTTTCGATCACTTCAAAAAAATCAAAATCGTTATCAACAAGTACAAGGTTATTTGGTGTTAAATACGTATTACATATATAAACATTTTCTTCAAATGCAAAAAGATTCTTACCGAGTTCTACCCATATAATTCCATTTTGATTCTTTTCCACTATTTTTATATTTTTTCCTAATGTTTGCTTAAAATATACGCTTATACCACCACTATACCTGCCTCTGCGGGCATTACGTGATTTATTACCAAATAAATGGTCGCAGTAAAATACGTCTATGTTAAGATTAACAGGTGTTTTTTTAGATATCCATGTTTCTGATAGGAAAATTACATCATAATTTTTAATTACATTAATGAAATCCGGTTCTGTCAATTTCCTACTTAAACCATGTACATTCCATGATAAAATTTTTATGTCTTTCTCACGACATCTCTAATCATAAATGAAAACTTTCCCATCAACAAATTTCTTGGTTAACTTATTGTCAACATATAGTTTATTGCCAATAATACGGGTGCTCTTTCCAAGTGTCTCTTCTTCCTTCGCAGATTCTGTAAGTGCTCGTCTCGCATCTCGGTATTCTTGCGGCATTTGGACCCCGATGCCCTTGTTTGACTCTTTGAGTAACTTCTTAATCTCCTCGTCGTAGGATTTCACTCGGATTTCCTCCCGGTCCGCCGACCGTCGAAAGTTAATGACAATCGGGCGTGGTTTTTTAGCACGATTACTGCCAAGTCGGTGAATTCTGTTGAATTCAATATCCGTTCTATCTATTTTCAATGTATCCTTAAGTAAATCCCTAACCAATTTTTCACAGTCATCAACTTCCGGGGTTTCCCCATGTTTTGGCGGTGTCGGTTCCTTTAACCCATAGAAAATAAGGTTGTCCCTCATAGATCTGTTTTCTAGCTCTAAGAGTTTATCATTTTGCAATTCCTCCCTCTGTTGATAGCCCTTAAGCGACTGTTTCATATCATCACACTGTTTTTGCGCCTTCCGTAATTCCTCTTTATACTGTTTAATATCCGATTTCTGGAGCTCGAACTCATCACTCACAAATGTAATCGATTTCTCCACATTCAATGTTTTACTTTCTAACGTTGTAAGTTTATTTTCCATTTCTGAAATTTTCAAAGTAATAGTTTTCACAGACTGATCAATCTGATCTATTTTCGGGAGTGCAGTTTTAATTGTTTTCAAATCCTCCAGTATAGTGGTTGCCCATATAGGAATGGGTTGTGGTGTCATGGGAAGCATACCAGGCCCCAATGGAGATGTTTGCATTCCGAACGGGTATTGACTATTCAAATTCATCACAGGTGTATTGCTACTCATCATAACAGTTTGTACATAATCCTGCGCATTCGCCACGCCTAATGCCCCCGAGCTAAGTCCAGGTGTGTAATGGACGCCATTTTCCACTTCAGGTGACCCACTAGCCCTCCGTGTTTCAGCACGTTTCTGTTTTTTGCGTTGCGATTTTGACAAGTTTTGGTTATCAGACATGGAAGCAAACACTTATAATCCATCCAAAACAAAAAATTATGCATTCCCGTACCTAAATGTCCTTTAAAATCCAAGAATTTTAGAGAGCTAAAAATCCATGTCTTACTATTACATGACCACGTGATATCATTATTACAGAAGGCCTCTACATTTATTAATTGTGGTAAAATGAGGCACTTTTCGCCATATGTTCTTCCTTGAAATTGTATTTATTTTTCATTTTACGTTCATCTAACACATAATCTATGTTTGGAGAATATAATTTGCTAGATATAGGGAGTGCCCCCTTTAACACCGAATATGACTCATATTTGCGAATATGAATGAAGATACCGAATATGAACAATACTTTTCATATTTGTAGAAGTTTTCAAGTTTTTCTTCTTTTCAATGATTAATGGTGTAATAAAACTACTTTTCAAAGAAAATCTTTCATTTTAATCGACTTTTGAACAAAGAATGAGCTATTATAATAATGCGCGCAGCCAAAAGTCATATTCGTGTTCACGTGCAGGTAACGAATATGAACAATTTTTTTCATATACGTAGGAGTTTTCAAGTTTTTCTTCTTTTCAATCATTAAGGGTGTAATAAAACTACATTTCACTCGGTACGCAATATTCGGTGATAGTTATGTTTCCAGACTGAAATATTTCACAAATTCCAGATTAGATTTTAGTCAGCCTCATCAGTTCTTTGGTGTTCCGGGGATGTCAACAAAGAACAAATTCGAAAAGATGATTGATTGCTTAATAGCATATAGACCGAAGTTTGTAATATCACAATAGTTGTTAACTTTAAAATGCTTTAATTATTCAAAACAAAGTCACATGATCACACTGTTCAATCAGTTTACAATGTACAAATATAGAAAAAAAATTACTGCTAGGATAATGTTAAAATCATGTTCTATTCACTCTAAAACAATGTTGACATATGCATTTCTTTAGAATTCAATTCATGAAACAGAGTTGCCAGAAAACCTTTAGTATTTTTTGCAATATCATTGAAAAAATAATACTGCACTATGTTTCTAACATTTTCATCGATTTAAAAAGCTAAAAAGGTTAAAAATGATTTTGGTATAAATAAAGGTCATTTCCGCCGGTAATACATCTTTCTTGGAAAAATAATAGCTACTATCAATTGTGATCCTGGGACTTTAAATAATTTTGAATTTGATAAACATGAAATACAGTATATATCACATATTAAACCTATAATATATACATATAACTACAAAAAATATAATATATAATTTTGTCAAATGTACAATCTGTGTAAAATGATCTAGTAATTCGAATTCGCCTGGTATATTAATTTTCACACTGATATTGTATTTAACAATTTTTTTCTTTATTTCAGGTATGTATTTATTGACTTAGAAGGCAATGACATCAATTTTTTTATCAAAGTGTACCGTCGTGGCACTTGTTGCTCAATCAGGACGGCAAATAACAGCTGACAACTTCAAAGAACATGATACAGTACAGCTGGTCCATTCAGGAATGTGCATTTTAGGTATGAGACGCCTAAATACGTTTCCATAGACTTACATTATAAGGTTTTCTTCCGGTGCGACTACCCAAAATCTCACCGACTGCTGAAATGAACTTTATTTTGTAGAATCATCCTAGTCCCACATAAAAATAACAAAATTTATACATGTGATCCAATACTTTATGCCAGTAATTTGGAGCTGAATGACACCACCCCCATTTTTGTGGCAGTTTTAGTGGTCACCGACCAAATATGTCAGTATTTTCAAATACCAAATATTTTGAATATTATTCATATCCAGATTTTTCTCTTCATATTTCATTTGTAATCTAACATCCAGCGATTAATTCAAAATATTTTTTTTTGTAATCATCCACTAAATTTCAGCCAATCAGCAATCAAACACATAGTGTAGGTCCGCAAGTTCCCTACACAAAATAACCTGCATCCGGTTTTCACCGATTTAGGCTTCTCATACCTTTAATTTAATGATCCAATATTTTTCTTTTCTGTAGTTTACTTTCTTTGACTTAGTGAAAGGATCAAAATGGCCGCGTTACGAAGTCTGCGAAAATTTGTTTCAAATTCAACTTTTTCATGCAAGAGAAGTAAGATTTAAAACAATAGTTTGAGATAAGAAAAAACCCCATGATTTAACTACATTTGGCAGTTTTTGTTGATAAGGTTTAAATTTAACGGGTTATCTAAAACTTATATAAGGCTGCTGTTTTTTGAAAGGTCAAGAAATATAACGTTGCGTGACCGGCGTGTTTCATACCTTCTTCCCACTTAAAAAAGTATTCATCTGAAAGATTTACATACAAATACTCTACTTAAGCTTCTGCAGATAATGAAAATGATAGTTTGAGTTGTTTGAGAGCCTGAACTTTGTCACCAAAAGTTTTGGAGCACTTCTAGTCCGGCCCTAGCCCAACAAATTGTGCTCCAGGGCTTTTTTATATTAACGACGGCCGCCCTTCGCGCACAACCCACTTATTATTCCAAACAATGCGGAACGTTTTCTTTCTATGTGTATGTAGGTCCGTGATGCTGGCGATCAGAATCTCGTCGCCAACTTTGACGGCTTCAAATATTTATTTTAACTCAATATATCTTGAAAAAAATTACATACCTGTAAAGCTTATTCCAAATAGAAACAATATAAGTGAAAATTGATCAGAAACTTGTATGTTTTTTATGCATAACACTTATAAACTCTACACATGTCAACGTGTTTTTGTTTACACCGCTAAAACTCTACCTCGCGATAGTTTATCGGTAGATTATATTTTTAAACCTCACCCGCTTGAAATATGCACTGCGGAAAATCCTTTGAATACGCAGCCAACGGAATAGGTAATACTTATGTGAGTCGTTAATAATGTCATTTTGATAGGTATATTATCTTTATTTCCTCCAATGGAAGAGTAAACATTTATGCATATTTATTGAATAGTACATATCTGTAAGGTCGTGAAAAGTACATCAAAGTAAATGGGGCTTTTTTCATTTTGCATCTTCCGAAAGGCTGTCAGTATATCGTGTTAAAACAGGAAAACTCTGTTCCTGGTTAAAAGTATTACCTTTGTCACGAACCTATATAATATAGGTCCGTGTCTATTGTAGTGTTTTTCTGAACATAATAACATAAATGGGAATTTAGAACAGATGTGGGTATTTCCGGACGTAATTAAACTTTTAATATAGAACCTTTTGCTAATCTCCTATTGAAAGCACGTGGCTTTCTCGTATTTGGCGGGAATATTTTGCGCGGGAACTCAAAAGATGCCGATAATCAAATGCTCCGAGAGAAAAATGTCATATGTGATATGTATCTGCCAATCCATATTAATAACTTCATTGCCAGCCGAGTGTTCGTTGCTGCATAACTTTTCCTCGCCGCAGGTCAGTTAGACGTACTATACAGGTACTCCAGACAGTTTTTTTTAACCGCACGGATATATTGCGTGAATCATTTCTAAAAAGTGAAGATAATCGAAGGTCATGACAGATAACTAACGAGGCAATCTGATCTGATGATGCCCAAACCTTTGTTAAACATGCTGTAAATCAAACAATAACCAAAATATTTGATAGTAAAATTTAATGTGTTTGACTTTCGGCAGAAGCTGTCTGTCATTTTCGATCATTATATAACATTTGAAATATATTAAAGCTTCGGCATGTATATTCTCATACATTGTATATAAAACTTTATTAAGAATTGCGATTCTTGATGCATGTAATAATATCGTCCTTTTTTGGTTATGTAGCACTCGTAAGTAAAGTGAACTTGAGAGATCTGCAACATGTATGTGTTTTATTTCATTGACGCTTATTTTCTCTCGAGTACTTTACCAAAATAATACAGTATGAAATCATGTTTTCCAGCTACGGTTAAATAAAAACAAAATGTTCGTGGGTTGTTTGCCAGTAAAGTAAAGTTTTCATAACAATTTGACAGTCTTCCAAATTTCGATTTTCGATTGATCAATATTTGAGAAACGTCGACTAATACCAGACAGTTTTATGAAAGTTTGTTTATAATCCAGTAAATATTTGAATTTGTCTGGTATCTGTTAGAATATGTGACTTCATGATTTCTGTGCCGCTCCTTTGATGTTCGGCACGGCGAGTCTTGCTTTGAGAATAGCTAATTGTTCAATATACAACCTCAGTATTTTACGGGGAATACTCAAACTACGATCTGATAACAGAACTATTTTGCCTAACACATGTCATGATCAAATAATGTACGTGTAAGATTTTTTTCTCGGGTATTCCGGAATTTCGGTTAACGTGTGATCGCATATCAAGTAGAACTACTTGATCTATATTGTATATAACTCATTCGAACATGATCTTAACAAATATAGTAAACTGGCTGTTGCCTTTTTAGCACTATAAAATAGCAGATATATCATGTTTTAAGTTAATTGTAAGCGGTTACTTCAAGTGTACGGTATGCGTTTTTCGCGTGCAACCTCCCGTGGTGTAAAAATAAGCTTGAATTCAAGGAAACGTTTTCATTGGTTATCACGTTTACACATCAACATGTAAACGACAGGTACCGTGTTAGGTTTAACAAGTATTTTTAGTTAATATTTGTCATTTTATTAATATTTTAATGACTATTTATGGTTAATAACAACAAATGAACATGCCAGTGTGAAAAAATTCATCTTGCAGTGAAAAAAATGAAATTTAAATCAGTTCGATTTCCACCACAGTTTTGAATCTAACTGGTTGAGACGTAAAGACAGACATCTATGTAATATCAGTTTGTAAAATCGGTCGGTCTTGCAGTCGAAATATTGAGGCTAGTCCGGCCCTTCTAGTCTCACAAATGTAATGATACGTTCCACCTTTTGCACTATCAGAAGAGGTATTTTCTTATAAACCATGCTTATTTACAAGTGTATACTAAGTGTATAAACAAATATCTGACTTGAAGAGGCAGATACAAGGGAGTCCAGTAGAGGTGTAACGATTCATCGCGGTACACGATGCACTGCGGTTTCTTGAATTTTCGCGGTTCACGGCTCGCCACTACCAAAATTTGGTACAGTACGCAGGGTTCCTGCTGTCGGACGCCACATGCACCAAAAAATAAATTCTGGCACTAAAGTCTTTCAGTTGGCGAATTTTAGTGGCACAACAAAATAATCTCAGCAATTTCGCCGTGTCAATAAAAAATTGATCGTCATCTGTTGGCTAGTTTACGGAAGAAGGCGGAGCTAATTAGATGCTTTCTGATAACGCGCACATGGCCGTCTCGGTCGTGATCAGAGGTGTTTATTGATAAACAATCTACATAAAACGAAATATAATAGACCTTGGCGAATTTACAATATCTTGTGTGTAACACGGATTTGATTAGCGATGCTTGGTTGACACCATTCTGAGTATTGTTACTATGTAATTCACAGATTGCGCTTCGGTTGATCATAACACAATTCATGTATACCCGTTTTTCCGATAATCACGTGTCATAACTAATTGTCCTGGACGTAAATTTTTCCTCTACATGAATATATCTTTGGCAATATTCGGCGCCTTCAAAACCTTCAGTATTCGCAAATACTTATCAATACTTATTTTAAACCATTGAACATACTTTTGGACAAATTTCGTTTTATTAAAAACTGTTTAAATTGCTAAAATCGAAGAAACATTAATTTACGACAATAAGTTCACAGACATGCGAGGTCGCGAAAATATGTGTCAAACTGGGAATGCGAACTGTTACTGTCATTTTTGAGTTCATTGTGCTGCGGAACACGAACAGAAAATTATGATATACAATCCTAGAGTATCTGTGCCCTAACCATTGAAAGCCTCACCTTGGCTCCTGAAAATGTGATTTTGACCCTTGAAAATTTACAAAAATGTTTTTTTTTTGCATCATTTAGATCTATATACAGTGTTTGCTATCATGCAATCAAATCTAAACTAAAAGTTGAATGACTCCTCGCTCCTCCAGGGTGTTCTGTAGGCTTTGAAGACTAGTGGCACCAACTTTGGAGCCATTGGCACAAACTTTTTCTGATTGGCGAATTTGTTGGCGCAAACTAAAATTGACCCAGAGTGAACCCTGGGTACGGCACAGTATTTACTGTTGGTTTTCAACCTAAAGGGAAGTAACCGCTTTGATAAGCTAGTGATTTTCATTGGCTTAGAAATATTAACCAATGGCGGCGCATGATTTAAAAATACTTTGGTAAGCTTACAAAAATGTCTGCCCATTCATGTTGAATTGATAAATTTATGCGTTAGAAATGTTTTGGTCGCCAGTTTGGCAATATTTTGGTTTCGAATCGACGGGAATGAAAATATAGTATGAAAACTTTATGCAGATTGCAGCTAATTAAGTTTTATCTTCATAAATATTTACGTCCATTTGTTAAATCATACTTTATATCCATCCAACTTCTTAGAACAGGAGTTGTTTCGTTTCGAACTGTTGCGTATCGTATCGCAACTGTATATTGTGATATGTTTCATATCGTGAGAAAAGTGTATCGTTACACCTCTATAATCCAGGTACCAGACTCAAGCTCTTTACCAAAAGTGTGGTGTTGTTTTCTTCCTTTACTACACTAAGTACAGAATCAGCATAAAATTATTTCTCTCTAGTATTAAAACAGGGAGGTTGGCAACTTGATGAGAAATTTCTCTCAAAACACGCACCTGGGCCTATACATAAATATTAGAAATGCAAAGACTGAGCTTAATACTTTCACAATCACATTTAAACTTTTCATTTAACCTCAAGACTATTATTAAGGTATTAATCTTGCAGATGGCCTATTTGAAGTTGTGCGATGCATGTCCTCTTCTGGAATTCCTGGGCTGTCAGAAACACATGAGATGCTGAGGAAAACATGTAGAGACTTTGCTGATAATGAACTAATCCCCATAGCTGGAAAGCTTGATAAAGAATGCACATTTCCAAAGGAACAGGTGAAGTTATATCTACAGTCATTTTAGCCTTCTTAATTAGAAGCTTTGTTGACTTAGCATTTTTTAGGTGAACAGTTTGAAGAATGATGTAAACTACTCTACTTGGCCTGATTATTGCATCACTCCTTGGTAAAATTTTACATGCAAATTTCTTGAAAATGTTGCTTAATCTTAGAAATCAGTGCATGTATTGAATTTAAACTTAATCATTGTTATAATTTTATAAGGGATGTGGCCAAGTTCAGACCAACCAGTGAAATAAGAGAATTCAATTGTGTTTTACAGGTAAAGATGTTGGGAGAGATGGGGCTGCTGTGTGTGGATATACCTGAAGAGGATGGAGGAACAGGTTTAGATTATCTTGCTTACGCTATAGCAATGGAGGAAGTGAGCCGGGGCTGTGCTTCTATGGGATGTATCATGAGCGTAAATAATGTATGTATCTGTACATAATGAAACAATATTCTTCAAAAAAAACTTTAAGTTGGTGGCATAATTTAAGAAACCTCAGTCCAAGATGTTTCAAGTATATTTTTGTACACAAAATTAATTAAAATTTTACCATTAAATTTCTATCTTTCAATAACCTGCAATTCTTTCCATGACCTGCAATGCTAAAATAAGACCAGATTTCACCAGTGCTAAAACCTGCCAATCCTTATGACTTTGGTCTGCTTTTTGCAAATCTTCTGTAGTTTATATAAATTGTGAAATACTAGCTTTAATAGAACATATAAGTTCAGGGTTGATTTAGAATTATGTCACACTTTTTGAAGTTGCTTGTTCAGTTTCTGGTGAATTTTTTTTACTCCAAAATGATGTACTAAAACATAAAATTTAAAAGTAATTGCTAGAATCAGCAACACAAGAAAAATCTAGGTAGCAATTTGAGAAAATCTGTTGCAAATGTTGGTAAGCTTGGTTTTAGGGCACCGCTACATTGGAATTTCAAAAGCATTCATAACACTGTATAACTTGGTAGCCTATAATTTCAAATATACAGATATACTTTACATGAATATATACTGAAACCTTTTTCTTTGACTGTATGTTCTAAAATATGTTATAAACATATGGTGTGAAGAAGTTTATTTTATCAACAAAATCTGAGAGTGAGTAGGTTTAAAAGAGAAGAAATTTGATTTCTTACTAAACAAGTAGTTTGCTTCACCAACTCAGTTATTGACAGAGTAATTCTGGTTAGTACATGTATATCAAGATGCTGCAGGAGAAGATACTGTCAGGAAAGTGTTTTGTTTCAGTCACTGTACTTGGGACCTCTCAAGATGTATGCAAGTCCAGAACAAAAAGAAAAATTCCTGAAACCTTTTCTGCATGGGGACAGAGTGGGATGTTTCGCTTTAAGTGAACCAGGTATGATAGACCCTTTCTGTAAAATTATACATGTATGAGTAAGGGTTCTACTGATTGTGCTGTCAGCAAGATCGGGATTGCAAAGTAGCCTATAACAACTCATATCAGGATTGCAATATAGACTACCGGTATAACAATCTGTATCAGGATTGTGTATCATGAAATGAGCTGTATTATTTCTATCTGTAGTAGAGATTGAAGACATACTTCAGTACACTAATAAACATACCAATGCACTTGATATTCTTGTGTCAAAAGATGGAAACCAAACACTTTCTGTAGTAAATACATGTTACTGAATGATATTTGCATGAAGTCCATGCTTGCTTCCTGAGGTTTGTGAGACGTCCAAACTTTGATGAAGAATACTGGTCCGGTTTCGCCAAGCTTGTTGGTCCTCCAAGGTATCTTTTTTTTAGAGCAAATACGCAGTGTTCCTCAGAAAACCATATCAAAACGTTCATTGCTTTCTTGATCCCAACAATAATAATGTTTGAAAAGTTAAGGAATCTCAAAACTTGGCAAGGGACATCAATTTATCGGCCACATGGCCTAACCCACTTCTACTACATAGTCCATGTATAATAACCTCACCTATACTAAACAGTATCCCATTACATTCATGAGTAAAAATCCTGGAAAGTCTGATGAAAGATATTTTTATTATTAATCTATTGTAGGAAATGGTAGTGATGCGGGAGCTGCTTCCACCACAGCTAAGCTAGATGGAGATGAGTGGGTATTGAATGGCACCAAAGCCTGGATAACAAATGGATACGAATCTGAGGCCACTGTGGTAAACATTTATTTTAGATAATGCTATTTCTTTCAACAGAGTATGATTTTTCATGGCACATGTGAATTTGCTGTGCGAAGAACGCTAAGAATATGCAAGGTTGTATAAATGATTCTTCAAAAGGTCAGAGTATAAAGTCAGTCCCAAACGAATCAGTTAATGCAAAGGGCGATTAAGAATGAAAAGTATACATTTTTATCTCCTTCCTGGCAACTGGTTTATTTTTAGCACATGGCTAGAGTCTCTCTGTGTAAGGCTGAGAGTCGGGTCTATGCATCCAGTGTAGACTGTGACCTAATATTCTGTCAGTGCAGTCTGCCCATGATCTCCATTGTTTCCTATTATTACTAAGAAGCTGATGACTTGTGTTAGAGAATAATTTTTTTTTTTCAGGTTTTTGCCACAACAGACAGAGGTAAAAAACACAAGGTGAGTAACAGAGAACAAAATGTAACTGATTAGCATTTTAGAAGGTAACAAGCTAAAAGTAGGATTATTAAAGATTGCAAATTGTGATCACTTTCATAATAAACATAATAATAACTGCTTTCCTGTCTGTTTAAGAGAGTACTTACAGTGCTTTTTATTAGGTGCAGAGATAAAGATGGGAACCTTTTCTTTCATTATGTGAACCAAAGTACGGAGTCAGCTCAAAACCTTTTAAACAAACAAATTTTCTGTAGACCTTTGCTAAAATTAAAGTCATTGAATAAAATTTCAGTTAAGGTATGGAGCAGCCGTAAGAGGTTTTCAGCAGTTCTCTACTGATGTACTTTCACTTCATTCATTATAATTTTTTTTTGTTACATGTCTATTTCTTTGCAGGGAATCAGTGCATTTTTAGTTCCAAAACCAACTCCAGGTCTGTCTTTAGGAAAGAAGGAAGACAAACTTGGAATCAAAGCTACTTCGACTTGTAACCTTATATTTGAAGACTGTAGGATACCTAAAGACAACCTTCTAGGGGAACCAGGCTTTGGATTTAAAATTGCTATGGTAACATCCTAATTACCTACAAGATCTGTAACAGTACAGATGATGGTTTGTGTAAAAAGAAATTTTGAACCTGCAAGAGTTACTTAACCACTGGCATTTTCTAGTTTGACTAAGTTTTCCTTTAATGGGGCACTCCCTACATCTAGTAGATTTCTCCAAACATATACCTATACAGACTTGAATGTATATCTTAAACTTTTAGGTTAAGTAACAATACTTGCAAATATTCTATTATTTTTACTAGATAATTGATAATTAATTTGACACCAGTGTAAGCTGTGATCTTTAAGGGACATCCATGTCTCATTTCTAGTTTGCTTGTTACTTATGAATAAAAATTCTATTTTCAAAATGAATGGTTGTCTGCTATGTGATGTGTCAAATATAATCTACATGAAGCAGAATGCCGCCTCGGACAGATATGTTATCTCAAAAGAATAAAATGATTGGGCTGTAACAGGACAGTATGCCTGCTTTATCAAGATCACTCTTTGCTCAGTTTGCATTATAAATGCTTATCTTTTGAGTTCAGTTTGATGATCCACACGGTCTAAGGATATGTTTGGATGTTTGAAGTAATTAATGGAACTTATTCTGTCTTCTTTTCTACAGCAAACATTGGATGCGGGTCGAATAGGAATAGCAGCTCAGGGTATTGGGATAGCCCAGGTAAGTCAGTTTCAGACTTGCAGTAGGAATTATTATAGCAATAGAAAACCTGCCAAAAACTTTTTTTCTTCAACAATTTTTATTTTTATATAATTTAGCTAAAATAACTTGTTACACCCCAAGATACAATGTATATATTGGTGCTGTATCAGAATCTTGTTTGTCTCTCTGCCTGTAGACAAATTTATACATATGGTGGACATATAGATGTTTGTTTGAGCTATTTCTTGGCAATCACTGGCCAGAATGTAATGAAATTTCACAAGAGTAATAAGTACCAAGCACAGTTGTGCATATTGTTAGTATGTTAAGCATGAATAATTTTTCATTGAGTTATGGCCCTTTGAGATTTTCATATATGTAGTTAACCTTGAGTTATTTTTAGGGCGCACTGTTTTAAGCAACCACTGCCTGAAAATCAGTGAAACTTCAAAGGAATGATTAGCACCAAGCCTAGTTGTGCATATTATTGGCATGTTGGGATCAGATATTTTTGGACCTAAATTAATTGAAACGGGCATCTGGCGGTATTATTCACCTTCAGTGATAAACTCTTCTAGATAAACATTAAAAACAAATTGGCAGTGTTTGATTTTGATTTATTTCAGGCAGCCATGGAATGTGCAATAGACTATGCTCAAAAGAGACTGGCTTTTAATGAACCCATATCCAAAACACAGATGATCCAGGTAGGATTTAGTGATCCCATTGTTAGAGACACACTGATTTACCTGTAACAAAGTTTGAAAAAAATCTTAAATATTCAATGGCATATTCAATTTGACATTTTATTTCCAGCCTCTTAGATGAAAGTGGATATAGCAATGGTACTTTGTCTATTCTATGCAGATTCTGTAAACTTGACATCTCCTTCATATCAGAGAAATTTAGTGAAACCGATTTTGCTTGCTCTCACCTTGATGCAGTATCATGAAACTTCTGTTACTAATTGTCTACCTGCTTCACCTTTACCATGCAAAATTTCTAAAGCAGACATGCCAATGTATCTAATATCTGTACTATTAGGTGTTCAAAGGGTGCTTACTAAACATTTTATGAATGAAATTGGAAAAGGACAAATGTTTTACACCAATCTTTAAAGGAATTTGTCTATTTCAGGAGAAGTTAGCCAACATGGAAGTACAAATAGAAAGTTCTAGATTATTGACCTGGAAAGCTGCCATGTTGAAAGATGCTGGAAAACCATATACTAAGGTAATAGGGAGCAGTATAAATTAAAAAAAGTTCAATGAAAAAAATCAAGTCTGCATGTGTCTTGAGTTATGAATTCTCTCAGTTAATAAGTATTCTATAACATTGCTTCATTGTAGATACCAGGTCATGGTTATCTGTGCAAGTAAGACATGGTGTCATTTCTGTGCTATTTGGATTACTTAAGAATATGTTACTATGCAGAATATATATATATTAAGCATGACTACTAGATATAAATGTATTTTAGGATGCAGCCATGGCCAAGCTAGCTGCTTCAGAAGCTGCCACATTTTGTGCACATCAAGTACGTACTTTATAGATTTTATGTTCAGATACTTCAACCTCATCCTGGAGGCTACACTGGGGTCATGACCGTTCCTTTTTATGACATCAGTACTGGTTTTTCCAGGAAGTGGACTCGAGAGTGACTCGATAAGCTTCAAGCTTTCTTCATAATCAAGCTAAAATAGATAAATATAAACTATAAACTAAACCATGGCACTTGTTTATTTTACCCCGAAACAAAGTTTAGGGGGTATATAGGAGTCACCCGGTGGTTAGTCGTTTGGTGGTATGTCCGTTGCAATTTCCTTGTCCAGAGCATAACTTGAAAACTACTAGTTGGAATTCAATACAACTTCATACAATGCTCAAGCACATTGAGAGGAAGTGCAGTGCACAAGAACAATAACTCCATCTTGACTAATTACAGAGTTATTGCCCTTTGTTACTTTTCCTTGTCCGGAGCACAACTTGAAAACTATTGGTTGGAATTCAATACAACTTCATACAATGGTCCAGCACAATGAGAGGAAGTGTAGTGTACAAGAACCATAACTCTATCTTGAGGAATTACAGAGTTATTGCCCTTTGTTACTTTTCCTTGTCTGTAGCATAACTTGAAAACTACTGTTTGGAATTCAATACAACTTCATACAATGGTCAAGTTAGATAGATAGATACCTAGATTTATTTTAGCATATCACAGATGTACAAACATGGTTAAAACAAACATGATGCATACATATACAGATAATTAGATGTATACACAAGTTTATAAACCATGATATGCACATCAATACCAAGGATAACACAAAAAAGGGAAAAGTGATTCTCCCTTATTTCCATTGTGGTCCTTGACATTGATGGCACACCAAGGAAAGGCACGATTATTTACTTCAAATGAATTAATGGCATCACATTTGTATAATATCACAGACCTAGGTTATTACAACATCAATATATGGATGAGATCAAAGTATTGTATAACAAAAAAAAATCAGTTATATGAGCATCAATCAGTATTATGACACTAAAAGCACAGACTAGATTAAAAAGTAATATACCAAATATACCTATTCAAGCATTAAACTTAAAAATGCAAGGAGATCGTTATGAATGATAAGACACTAAAACAAAAATACAAAGAGATCGTTAAGAATGATAAGACATAATGTTAAAACTAGGACAAAAAATGAAGTTTGACGGCTTCCTTAAAATGCTTAAAAACTGTAATATTACGTATCAACTGTGGCAAGTTATTCCAAAGGACACACCCCTGATAAGCAAAAGACTTTTTACCAAATCCCTTCACCTTGGGAATACAAAAACAACCACTGTCATTAAAATTTAACCTGGATGGGTCATCAGGATTGGGACACGAGGTTACCCTAAACCTTGTACGATGAGTGTGTAAGGAGTGTACAGGGTTAAAATGTTCACCCAGGTAATCTGGAGCTATGCCTGACTTAACTTTGAAAAGATGACCCAAAATAATTTGGTTTACCCGTTTTTAGCTCGACTTTTCTATGAAAAGGGGAGCTATCCTACTCGCCCCGGCGTCGGCGTTGGCGTCACACCTTGGTTAAGTTTTTTGTACCACCCCACTTTATTTCAGAAGTATTAGAGGTATGGCTTTGAAACTTACCATACTTGTTTACCATCATAACCTCCATCTACAGACAAGAGTACATAACTCTGTCAAGGTTTTTGACAGAATTATGGCCCTTTTTTTACTTAGAAAGTGTATTGAGCTTGGTTAAGTTTTTCGTACCACCTCACTTTATTTCAAAACCATTGGAGGTATTGCTTTGAAACTAACCATACTTGTTTACCATCAAGACCTTCATCAACAGACAAGAGGACATAACTCTGTCAAGGTTTTTGACAGAATTATGCCCCTTTTTGACTTAGAAAATACATTGAATATGGGTAAAATCCACTTATTGCCTTAACCCTTTGAGATATTGCTTTGAAACTTTTAATGCTATTTCACATCATTACCCCCATCTGTATGCAAGAGAAGGTAACTCTGTCAGGGATTTGTTTTAAAAATTAAGGCCTTTTATCAACTTAGAATCTTGGTTAAGTTTTTCGTACCAGTCCACTTTTTGACTGAACTGTTTGAGATATTAATTTGAAAGTTGGAATACTTGTTTACCGTCATGATTCCCAAACATGGGCAGGAGAAGGTAATTCTGTCAAGGATTTTATTTGAATTATGGCCCTTTTTGACTTAGAAACTCAGTTAAAATTTTCATTCTTGTCCACTTGTTAACTTAACCATTTGAGATATTACTTTGAAAGTTGGAGTACTTATGTACCATCGTAAGACCTATCTGTAAGCAAAAGAAGATAACTCTGTGAAAAATTTTCTTGATTTGTACTTAGAAATTCCTAGTTAAAGTCTTGTGTGCCCTTAACTGTCAAAGTTTTGTTTTATTGGCAAGCACTAAAAAAGTCGAGCACGCTGTCCTACTGACAGCTCTTGTTCAACTGGTAACCACTTTAAATACCTAAACTGGCCTGGACCAACATGAGACATAGAATCCATATTCAAGACGAATCTCACTAATTTATTTTGGGTCGTTTGAAGTCTATTTTTCAACAACTGTGTCAAACTTTGGTACCAGAAAGAACAGGCATAATCAAAGTGGCACTGGATGAGGGATGTAACCAATAGCTTTCTTGTATGTTGTGTTAGAAAATCACGCTTTCTATATAGGAACTTTAACCTAGCGTTGGCTTTACTAATTACTGACCTTGCCATAGGCTCACCAGACAGGCTTTGGTCCAAAGTGGCGCCAAGATATTTAACTGAATGGACAGCATCAATAATCTTGCCATTACATGATATAATTGAGAGGAAATGCATTGTACAAGAACTATAACTCTGTCTTGACAAATTACAGAGTTATTGCCAAGAACAATATCTCTATTTTAGTTTTTTTGCAAGGTATTCTGTTATTACAAACTTCCTCAGTTTATATAGCAGTATTTCAGGGGTATTAATCACATTTAGTGATAGGTCTAGTTTATTATAATATGAACCCTATTACCCTATACTAAAGGGGTGTAATTGCTATCATATTTTAACAAAAGAGTGGTATGTATCCTCTCTCCTCTAGGGTGTTCAGTAGGCTTTGAATCTAAAAGGTCACAGACAACCATTGGTGCAAACTTTTCTGATTGGTGACTTTGTTGGAGCAAACTTAAATTGACCTAAAAGGAATCCTGTGGAGTCAATGTGGATAACATTACACTGTTACATTTGTACTATAGTAATGGACTGCATTCATTATGCAGTGAGTGCTGTAATGTCATTGATGCTTTCTTAGATGGATGAAAGAACAGTTACTGTACAATTAAATTATAACAGACTTGTCAATGCTCAGTCTGTAAATAGATACTCACTAGTGGATAAATTTTGTGAAGAAACTGTTGTATACTGTAGTAGCTGTTAAAAGGAAGGAGATAGTTTATGTCACACCTCTACTCTCATCTATATTTCATAAAAACATTCCAACACATATTTATGTCCTGTATTACTAAGTAAATAGTTCCTATTTCCTTTTCTTTGACATGCTTCAGATGGGTTTCCAAATATTCCGGGAGTTACTCGAAATATGAGCAGACAAGTGAAATTGTTCGAGGCCTGTCACTGTTTCAAACAGACTGATCCAGTTGGTGTAGTGTTTCATGCTTAATACATAAACAGTGAGAATAGTCATGTACTCATGATTTTATTTATGAGCTAACACTTCTAACAGATTTGTCACTCTGCTGTTTTTGTTCTATCTTTCTAGGCTATCCAAACATTAGGTGGTATGGGATTTGTGACAAGTATGCCAGCAGAGAGACATTATAGAGATGCCAGGATTACTGAAATATACGAAGGAACAAGTGAAATACAGAGACTGGTTATAGCTGGACAGTTACTCAAAGAGTACCATGCCCAGTAATAATTTTACACACTTTAAACTAAGCAGACTGGACTGCATTTCTGTGCCAGAGATAAAGAACAAGTTGTAAGGATATAAACTAATGAAATTAGTTAGAAGGTTTACTTGTATCTTTAGAGAACTTAGAAAGCTAGATGAAGTTACATTCATTTGATCCAGATATGTTAAGACAAGAAGTATATCAGTGTTTAAAGTCATCACATCAGTTCTGAACAATAGAAAGTGGTTTTCACTCATTGTTTATTATGTACAATTTGTTTATCAGAGGAGTTTAAGTTTGAGTATATACATGGATATTGCATTAACAAGACACAGTAGAATGAAAAAAATTATACAAATAAACAACTCGAAAAATTGTATTGTAATGGAAAACCAGAAAAAATAAGCAGTGGTAACATTTTTTTTCACAGATAACAAAGGTTCTATGGGCTTGTGTTGATGTGTGACCATATGTAAGGAGAAAATAGGCCACTCTTTAAAGATACATTTTGATTTAAATGATAAACTGTGTTTTTCAGTAAGAGAGTGAGATTTTAAGTGGTATAGACTCCATATTTTTATAAAATTTTGCTAAGAGTTGTTGTTACTCCAGCTGTATTCAGCTTTTTATGCCCCCACAATGTGGGAGCATATAGCGTTGCACTTGTCCGTCCGTCCGTCCGTCCGTACGTCCCGAAATCTTGTGAACGCAACTCCTCTTAAACCGGATGGCAGATTTTGCTTAAACTTACAGGGATGAACAACCTTAATGTGTAGATGGTAGTAAAGGAAGGAATTTTTGCTGCGACCAAATTTAAGAGAATTATGGCCCTTTGTTGATTTTTTCACTAGATACTATGTAGAAATTTTGTGAACGCAACTCCTCTTAAACCGGATGGCAGATTTTGCTTAAACTTATAGGGATGAACAACCTTAATGTGTAGATGGTAGTAAAGGAAGGAATTTTTGCTGTGACCAAATTTAACAGAATTATGGCCCTTTGTTGATTTTTTCACTATATACTATGTAGAAATTTTGTGGACGCAACTCCTCTTAAACCGGATGGCAGATTTTGCTTAAACTTACAGGGATGAACAACGTTAAGGTGTAGATGGTAGTAAAGGAAAGAATTTCGCTGCGACCAAATTTTACAGAATTATGGCTCTTTGTTGATTTTTTCACTATATACTATGTAGAAATTTTGTGAATGCAACTCCTCTTAAACCGGATGGCAGATTTTGCTTAAACTTCCAGGGATGAACAACCTTAATGTGTAGATGGCAGTAAAGGAAGGAATTTTTGCTGCAACCAAATTTAACAGAATTATGGCCCTTTGTTGATTTTTTCATTATATACTATGTAGAAATTTTGTGAATGCAACTCCTCTTAAACCGGATGGCAGATTTTGCTTAAACTTCCAGGGAAGAACAACTTTAATGTGTAGATGGTAGTAAAGGATGGCCCTTTGTTGATTTTTTCATTATATACTATGTAGAAATTTTGTGAATGCAACTCCTCTTAAACGGGATGGCAGATTTTGCTTAAACTTCCAGGGAAGAACAACCTTAATGTGTAGATGGTAGTAAAGGAAGGAATTTTTGCTGCGACCAAATTTAACAGAATTATGGCCCTTTGTTGATTTTTAGTTTTCAACTTGTGGCACATGTAGTCCAAAAAATATTTGACCTAGAGTCATGAGATTGACAGAACAGTGGCGTGTGGGGGCATCCGTGTCCTATGGACACATTTCTAGTTTGTTTTGTTTTCTGTTCGCGCTATTATGCTCAAATTAACTTTTATTCATCTATCCGAGTTACAATCGGAAACCCACCAAAGAACTTTAATTGTTATTTGAAGTCTGGAATCTTTTGCCTGTGAGCTGCATCTTTATGAAGTTTTCTCAATCAAACTACCTCTTGATGCTGTTTTCTGATCGAATCATCTTTTCATAACTTTTTTCTTGAGCAAATTTCTCTTTATGAAATTGTCTTGATGGAACTATCACGGTGAAGTTTATGAGATGACTTTGCAACATCCTGGATGCCTGCTTTGGGTTGCATCTTGTATATATGTGTTCAAATGAGAAAGTACATGCATACTTCAGCTGTCCTTTTGTTGAAAATAATCTGTTATTTTGAATAGATCGTTTTTCATGACATCTCTTGTAAATAACTTAAACTGTGATACAAAGTAAAATTTATATTTACGGAAACTGTTTTGTATGGTTTATGATACCTTTTTGTTAAATGCAAGATTTTATTTTCCTGTCGCTACTTCAACTTGTAAGAGGTGGAAGTGTATTTCTAAACATTTTCTGTTTCTATTCATTTTGTTTAATTACTGTCCTTTAGTCCATTCGTAACATTTCATGCTTGCTTTATATCACGTGAACCTCTTGAAGGATTTTGATGAAACTCGGGTCAGATTATTACGTCATCAAAACAATGTTCAGAACCCCTGCATCAGTCATGCGGGCTGAAGGCCAAGGTCACAACTTCAGGTTAAAGGTTTGAGACTTCCATTAACTCTTTGAAGGACTTTGATGAAACTTGTTAAGATGTTCACCTCATCAAAGACTATTTGCAGAACCCATGAGCTGGTCACGCGGGCTCAAGGTCAAGGTCACAACTAAGGTCAAAGGTTTGAGTCTAACATTTCCTGTCTGCTCCATATCTCCTTAACCCTTTGAAGGATGTGCAGAAACCATGAGCCAGTCATGCTGGCTCTAGGTCAAAGTCGCAACTTTAGGTCAAATGTTTGAGTCTTGCATTCGTGTCTGCTCCATATTTACCTAACCCCTTTAATGAGTTTGATGAAACCTCTATACAGCTATTCTCACAGGCAAGAGGAATACTTATAGTAATCCACTGTTTACAGACAAACGCTTACATTGGAATGAATTGGAATACACCGACTGTCTGGAGATATGTATAGGTGAATATAAATATGTATAGGTTAATATAAATATGTATATCCATAAGACCATGGTGTGATCCCGTACATCATTGAGAGTCGGAAGTCAGTCCTTCGGAGTTCAAGGTAGGCCAACCAAGTCATTTATGTTTCAGACCAACGTTCTGCCCGCCTTTGAACAAGCTTGTCCTTCAATGTTTCAGTGTAAGGATCGCACATTGCAACAATATTCTAGTTGTGAAAGGAATAAATTTTTATAATCATTTGACCTTATAGCCTGGGAGCTGACCTTAACATTCTGTCGAAGCAAACTTCCCAATTTTAAGATGTTCAAGATCAGCCCTCAGTTTTGATGATTAATTTTTACATTTTGTGATTAAATAAGTAACAGCGTCGTCTGCAAACAATCTAAGTTAAGAGTTTTAGACTCTGTCAAGTGAGAGCCTTTAAGTACTCCTGAACATACAGTGATAAATTCATCTGAAGAACTACCGCCAAGGACTACGCATTGTCGTCTGCTACACCGAAAAGAAATGACCCTATCCTAGAGTGTTCCCCTAACATCATAGTGATGTAACTTTTGTTTTAGTTTTTCATAGTTTGCTGTATCAAAGTCTTTAGAAAAGTCTGAAAATGTCAAGTCAGCTTGCTGTTTATTGTACACGGACTTTGGTAGTTCATCTACTAGTGTAATTATTATTAGGATATTTAAACTGTGCAGGGTAATTGTATAACGGAGTGTGCAGATGGGAACTACGTGATAATATAAAATTGAAATCAATGTAACCTCTCAGAGTGAAGGTATCAAAAAATGACGTCATTTATTAAAAACTTCAGCTATTGCAGCAGCTCTTGGTTTATTTGAAATCTTCCTTCAGCAGCCGAAAATCTACCATGCGCTGGACTTATTTTCCAAATATACCCATTATTGCATCTACATACGTGTAATCACCGCACTTGTGTAGGTTATATTTTCTCAATTTCTTTACTTTCACATAGATCTATAATTTGTAACAATCACAGTACCCGATATACTGATTATTTGTCTTGCCACGGTAGTACATGTATACATGTAATGAAAGTAAGATTCGGGGACAATAAGACCATATTTCTTATACACATCAAGGTAGGTAAAAAGAAAAATCAATGACATTTGGCCTGATAGATCAAATAAATTGCACTGGAAGACAACAAAGACAGTATCCTCAATGCAACATTTTTATTCATTCACCTGCATAAAACACGTCAAATGTGTCAATAAATGAAAAGGCAATTATTTACAAGAATTATGGCATCAGTACAAAAGCATGTTCACTATCTCAGCGTTAATTTCCGTAATCTGTCACATTTCATCGTCACTTCCGACTTTATACATTGCATGAAAATTGACATTTATTGAATTCTTCGGTCACTACAGTCATACAAGAGCAGATTTTTACAACGTCTGAACACATTCAGGCACAAGTATTTCCATTTGTCTACATTCAACCTGTCAAATTTTCGTGCATCGCATATCATTTGCTGGCGATTAATTCTTCATCTTTCAAATCACAGAATCAGCTGCGATGTGTTCTTTAGTAGGATTTTCTAAGCCGGTTCATTCCACCTAAAACAAATTGAATAATATGCTTACAATGAAACCTGAATAGTTAGTGTTTGTTGAACAGAGAGTCGTTAAAATGGGGACTGGATACCTTTAACGAAAACAATGTTACTTTTGATATATATCAATTGCGATGTTTTGTCGACAGGATCAAGTCTGTGACTATTTTTACACATTGACAGTGTCCATAGATGACCGGAGGTCCCCTACATTTAAAACGATCACACAATCGTACTTTAACAGAACATGTACAGCACGAATTAACTTCTAGATTGTCGTCTTACCTCCACCAAGACCACCCATTCCAAAACCACTATTAACATTTCCACCGCCTATTCCTCCACCGATCATTCCACCACCTACTCCGCCTCCTGAAAAATAAGTGAAAGCTTAGAGTGTAAACACGAGACGACGAATGAAATCACTAAGCGAATGTTATCACGAAATTCCTATCATTACATACATATACTAGTAAATCTAGTGAAATATATGAGGTATTTTTTTGTTCCTCGTGTAATATTTGACGACACTTGTAGCAGCTGCATGCTGACGAGCTATTTCAAATATACTTATACATACGCACTTTCACAAGTACACCTGCATGCCTTATGTTCTTAGAGTTTTTTCATGTCTTTGTGGAGAGAACGAAGTCAATAAAGAGAAGAGTCAAGACTTAAAAGTTTTACCCAACAAACCACCTCCACCTATTCCACTGCCTTTGCCAAACCCGCCTCCAAGACCGCCATTTCCACCTCCAATACCACCCATTCCGCCTCCAAGACCCCCCATTCCACCTCCAATGCCACCCATTCCGCCTCCAAGACCGCCCATTCCACCTCCAATGCCACCCATTCCACCTCCAATACCGCCCATTCCACCTCCAATGCCACCAAGTCCGCCTCCAAGACCGCCCATTCCACCCCCAATGCCACCAATTCCGCCTCCAATACCGCCCTTGCCACCTCCAATGCCACCAATTCCACCTCCAAGACCGCCCATTCCACCTCCAATGCCACCCATTCCGCCTCCAAGACCGCCCATGCCACCACCAACTCCTCCGATACCATTTACTGCAAAAATACAACTAAAACATTATATGTATTTAAGTATGATCAATGTGTGCTGGTAGTTTTCAGGACTGTTTTAAAATAATAGTAAATTTACAATTTTGTCGATTCCGGTAAATTTAATTATCTTTACATTCATAAAACAAATTAAAAAAGTACGAAATAGAAATGACCTTTGTCGAATACAACAATTCATAAACACGTATATGTCATATGTCAACAACGTAAATGACACTATGCGTGTACGTCACCTAGTTTTGAAGTTCATTTTTTAGACTTAATGCATTTTACGAACAAAATTTCATTCGTTTTAGAACTATGTGCTGAAACTTGGACCGGGAGATAGTTGTATTGCAAAACCGTGTCGGATTAAATGCCTATAACTCTGCAAGATCGAAACGTACGATAGAATAATGTCCATGCAATCCCCAGGACGAGCAGATTATTTCCCCAAAATGTCAACAACGCGCTATATGTATGCAAACTAATAACAATGAACTATAATGTTTTGCGGTCTCAGATTAGGGCAAACCTCTTTGATTTATCATGATTCATAAATACACAGCGAATGTGAATCTGGTGAGAGATGTTGTTAGAATTAACAAAAGTGTTTTTTAATTTTCTTTCTAACTCATATATTTAGAAACTTTAGTTTGTAAACTTGCCGTATGGGCCATTGTTTTCGGTTAAACCGGAACCATCGTTCATACCTCCACCAATTATGCCGCCTCCATTCATGCCGCCTCCAAGAATACCTCCGCCTCCAAGAATACCACCTCCCATTTTCCCACCTCCTATCATAGAACCACCTCCGATGCCTCCATTACCAATCATACCACCACCTCCATTTCCTATGCCCCCGAGTCCCCCGTTTCCGTTCATATCACCTCCAAGTCCCCCGTTTCCGTTCATACCACCTCCGAATCCCCCGTTTCCGTTCATACCACCTCCGAATCCCCCGTTTCCGTTCATACCACCTCCGAGTCCAATATTTCCACCGCCAATCATTGATCCGCCACCTAAATTAAGAGAAGATTCATTATCAATTTAATGATTTTAAAATCCTTTTTCACATTATCAAGCATTGTCGAAAGGGATTTTAAATTCATCAAATTCTTGACTTTAAAATTTACCGGTGATAAATGTGTAGCTGGGGCAAGTGGTTGAAACAATGATCTACTTATCACATAAGTTATGCAATTCGTACATAAAATATGTTTTACCTCCTATCATACCACCACCAATTCCTCCGCCAAGCATTCCGCCTCCCATTTTACCACTGCCTCCAATGCCGCCTCCGATTCCGCCCCCTCCTAGCATGTTACCTCCTCCAATTCCACCTCCGATTCCGCCCCCTCCAAGCATGTTACCTCCTCCAATTCCACCTCCGATACCTCCTCCTCCTATCATACTACTTGTTCCCATTCCTAGTGAACCTCCATTTCCCATACCTCCAAATCCACCTGAGGTGACAAAAAGCATTTAAGTTATCTTATAATAACTCGTACATGAACTAGAGCGGAAGTTACATCCCGGGCATTTCTCAATAAAGTGCGTTACAATACGCCATTACCCTAAACTATTGAAAATATACACACTTTATAACGTAATCACCCGCAAAAAATGCCTGATTAATAGTTTCTGTCATGAGCACGAGGTTCAGATCGAAATATCCGTCACCGAGGGTAACTGTTATGGCAGGAACGAGGCTCTGCCGAGTTCCCGCAAAACAGTTACCCGAGGTGACGGAAATTTCCATCTGAGTCAAGTGTCTCATGATGGAAGCTTTTTCTTGCATAACATTTTGCACTTTAAAGAATATTTCTGCATGCAAACTTATCAAAATGATGAATTATCATGAAAAACAAACGATTTTCCGACGTTGTGTTTAGGAAAGTGACGTCACAATGTTTATAACGTTACGTCAGATGTAGTTCACGAGATTCGTCTGGCATAGGAGGGGTGCCAGACCGGATTTTCCGGCATGGGCAAAATCACCGGAAATGCCGATCCGATATGCAAGAAGCTATTTTCTTGCATATCGGATCGGTATTTCCGGTGATTTTGCCCATTCCGGAAAAACCGGTCTGGCACCCCTCCTTTGCCAGACGACTCTCGTGAATCACTTATGACGTAACGTTATAAACATTGTGACGTCAATTTCCCAAACACAACGTCGGAAAATCGTTTGTTTTTCATGATAATTCATCATTTTGACAAGTTTGCATTTAGAAATCTACTTTAAAGTGCAAGACGGTATGCAAAAAAAGTTTCCATCATGAGACACTTGGCTCAGATTGAAATATCCGTCACCTCGGGTAACTGTTTTACGGGAACTCGGCAGAGCCTCGTTCCCGCCAAAACAGTTACCCTCGGTGACGGATATTTCGATCTGAACCTCGTGCTCATGACAGAAATTATTAGTCTTATACTTTATTGGCGAAATTACCAAATACAAAGTAAGGATTATTAAGCAGGTGATGATTAGTATAAATGCATCCGAGACATTCACCGGTATTGGGACCTAGCACTCAGAAATCTTCTGTGACTGGCTGCACATAATCTTAGAATAAAATTGTTCGGACCTTGTTGTATTCAAAAGTACATACATATGATAGCTCTTAAGTTGAAAGTGATATCCCGCAACAGTCCCAAATTATCCTATGCAATATTGAACACACAGAAAGTAACTTATTTTAAGTTTTTTTCTCAAGCAAGGGGCATTATTCAGTGTTGGAAGACTTACAGCACACTCTCTGATGGAGGAAATAACACAGAATGAGGAAATAAAAGTTTGATTTGATTAAATATTTCTCCTATTTTAACGAACTTCAATGATTATTAATGTGTCACCATGACCATCCCTCTTCTACTTACCATAAAATCTTCTTCTCCAACTACTCCCACCACCACCACCTAAAACGTAATTTTAGCATTTTTTAAGGCATGTGAAAATACAAATGTATATCTCACCTATGAGATACATATTTCCGCGCATTTATGTGAGATATAGAGAATCTAACATGTTCATGAGTTGTGGATAAGGAAATCCCACCCGAGGGTTGGGATACGTCCCAAAAACGAGGCTCTGCCTAGTTTTTTTGGACGTATCTCAACCCGAGGGTGGGATTTCCTTTTCCACATCTCAATCTTCATAACCCTATGTTTTTTTCAAAAATAAAAACTTTAGTCATTTTTCGATTTTTATGTGATGTGCACGCAGAGTGTGGGATAACCCTATGTGAAATAAGATTTTCCATCACTGCTAAAAATAGAGATTTTTCTGTCCGGTAAGTGAGAAAAACTTATCTCACATCGCTTATCTCACATCGCTGCCGGACTATTTTTATGTAAATTGTAAGCAGACATAAAAATCGAAAAATGACTGTAGAATTGTTATTTTTGAAATAAACATAGGGTTGTTGGTATTCATTTTCTATCCATCTATAGCAGTTTTGAAGTAAAATTCGAGAAAAGGATGATTTTCATTTTTTCATCCCCATCCTGTACTTGCACTTATTTCTTCTTTCTTGTGTGAAAATGCGTTTTAAACGGTGAGAAAATAAATCTACCATGTCCATTGAGTTGTCGATAAGGAAATCCCACCCGAGGGTTGAGATGCGTCCAAAAACGAGGCTGGCCGTTTCTCAACCCGAGGGTGTGATTTCCTTATCAACAACTCATGAACATATTAGATTCACTTTATCTAACATAACTGAAAAGGGCGTTATTATAGCGCAAGTATCATTGTGTAAGAGAAAGACTTAAAGAATATGTTTCTTCAAAATATCTAAATATAAAATATCTTACTACGGCTTAACCGCAATTATACACCTCTGTAAAACTACAAAAATAAACATTTTTCTCTTTTGAATATGTTCATTCAAATTGGTACATCTCTGGGTCTTGTGCGTTCTCAAACTATTTCATTCGGCACTGAGTTTATCGGACTTGTTAGCCGTCTTGTAATAATTCCTTAAAGCTCCAGTAACCAATCTTCCCCGAAAGCGACAAACTCAAATTCAGCCAAATTCTCTTTTATTCATCGTATTGCTGTTGAATCGCTTTTAAGGATACGAATGCGGAAAACAGCGTCTATAATTGTATCATGAACTTCCCTTTTTATCATACATGTATTTATTTTGGGATATGTTAGATATGCGTTTAAGTAAACTAATAAACACTGTTGCAGAGACTGAATTCGGAGTGCACAAGTTTTCAATATTCGCTAATGAACTTACCATAACTTTTGCCGGTAGCTATGACGTCAGAGCAGACCAAGAGAGCGCTCAAGGAAGCCAAAGTATATTTGAAGGAAGACATTCTGTAAAATAATCAAACAATTATTTACAAGTAGTTTGTGCAGTTTTTCGGCGCATCTTTGACCGGAAGTTAGTAACCTTTGAACCTCAGTGAAATGACAAGAAGAATGTATAACATTATTTGATTGAAAAATTTACTCTACAATGACCATTTTAATTGGATTATACATTATGAAAATGAATCATCTTTTTGTTTACCCGTCTCGGCATACATCCCATACAAACATTTCCTATCAATAATAATAGCAAACAGAAGATGATGAAAAGGGTCCTATTTTCGTCATAGGAATATGGCCGCCCAGGAAAACCCTCCTTTCATTTTTTATTTATCATTTTCAGTTAGGTAGGAAACCTGTTTCCGTAGCGAGTCACAATTAAATGACAAATGCACTAAATGCTATTTTAAGCATTTCTCAGGCTATTCCTCTTAAAATATGACAACGGATATGTCAACATGCCCAACATAGTAAATACATGCACATGTCAAATAGTCTACTTTAAAATACATTTTGAGCCCAAACTTGAATTTGAATGTTTAGAAAACCTCATTTGAAGTTGCCAAGGCGAATGTCCCCGCAGAAGTGACAAACAAAGGCTATTACCCGCCTTTCGTTTCACACGATCACGTGACATCGCACAAAACACGTTTTGATACGTCCACGTTGAGACAAAGGCTCTCCACTAAACCGTGTAACGCAGAGAACTATATTTTCCAAGTGCACATGTCAATTACAATGGTGAAGAAAATGTGTAAGACGGTTAGCTCAAGAGGGAGCTGAGCATTAAGGGAAATTGATTTCAAATAGCGAATCAATTGGTGTAATCTTTTTGCTATGGATAAATGAAAATCACTATATATATTTCATATAATGTGTACAAAAATGCAACAATGTCAGCAAACGGGCAATGGCAACACGTGCCTACAACAGAAGCAATCCGACTTTCCCAGTGCTTTCGCTGGTTTCTCAATAAATAGTAAATAATTTCATTAAATGTATATGATAAATCAGTTGAAAAATCTTGTATAACGTTTACCACTGAGATTAACCTCATATTTAATAAATCAAAGTCCTAAATTCTATCTAGTTCAAGCTTCATTACGACTGTGAGGAAAAGCCCCATCTTTGTATACATGTGAGAACATAACATATTTCTTTAAAGTCTAATAGTAATGTGGCTGTAGCATGGCTTATAGCTCTTATAGTACCAAAATATATCCTACCAGTGAAAATATGGTGAAAGCAATGTATGCGTCAACAGTGGTTCAGACTTAATTAATATCAAATACTCTTCTATATACGAGTATTAAAAGAATTAATCGGACTTTGACGTTCGCATTGCATGATCTCGGTCTAAACATCTGTTTCTGAGTAAAGCCATGTGTCATTATACAAAAGAGAGCTTTAACTAAGAATAAAAAAGATAAATGAACGGTTTAGCTTTACAATATCGTAAATGAAAATAACGTTTTTGACATTAATTTTACGTTAATCAAATGTTTAGTACAATATTCTATACTTTATTGTTCCGTGTTTAGAAATCGTTCAGGTTTTGATCATGTAGAATGTATAACTTAAACAAAGGAGTCTATTAAGTTAAAATAAATTTTATAAAGTACGTGAATATTTATTAACTTTTGACCAGGATATAATCTTTTCAACAGAAATATGACCATATATTTTAGATACATTAAACTTATCACTATTTTTCTATTTAACTAAACTGTAGAAGAAAATAGATATACGTTTTTTTCAACTATGACAATATTTAAATCACATACCTTTATTTTCTTAGCGACAGGCAGGTATCCGGAGAGGTTTACAACTGTGCCCTGAGCAGTCCATCCTCAAATATATATACCATTGGTCAAGCACAGAAAATTTTCCTTACAATTAAATCTTTTCATCATTGTCTGTTTTTAATTTGAAATGTTCCGTCCAATGACATATTTACGACCGTCGTACAAGACCTTTGCAACTCTAACAAGCTTAGTGAAACGCTAAACAAAGCGTGCTGCCCTGTTTTTTATGTTGTCATAAGAAATTATGCCCAATGAATATTGTTGTTTTACACGGCCGTCATACGAAGTGATTGTACTCACGCGTTCGTGACTGACCACAATATAGGTAATAATTTGTATACAAAAATCAAAGGTAAAAACTTGCGCAATAAGCGTTCAGTAAAAAAAACGTGTAGCTGTCAATGTTAACAAGGCACTGTGGATAACTATCATGTAACTTGTCTTAAGAAGATCATAAATTATGTTATGATGCGTGTAGATCAGAAAAAGTTAAATATTAAAAGTGTTGATTATGGATGGGGACTTCCTTGACAATTCAGCTTCCTCTCTCGTAAAATTGAATAGATATCGCTCCCCCTTTTCTATTGGACTGTACATATGTTTAATTTCAAAAACGTATTAAAAACCCCTTGTTTAGCCATACCACAATTTAGTTATACCGGTACATTGTAATAAACGAAGATCTTTCATTACTTTCGTTTCTTTTTTCCCCTCTTCTCTTGTAAATAAGGTAAGTGATAGTGAAATAATTGCTAATAGAGTATATTAAATAGTGGTTAAAACGCTTACACGGTAATTGAAAGAATGTCTGTAGTGCTGGTGAACTATGGTATATGAAACAATGCTGACAGTTGAAAATTCAGGATGTATTTTTTAAAATATTTGTTAGTGTTGCATGATAATTTGAGATACATTCAATTTGTATGAAAATATCTATGAAAATTCTGGGAAACCTTACAATATACATTACGTATATTCAATGAAACGTTGTTAGGTAACACAACATCATAATCACAGCAGTATGGAAGGAAGAAATGTCAGAAATTATGGTGCACATTTTTTCGATCCAGAATGTTCGAAATTCGGGTAGGACGGTCGAAATAACGGGAAGAAATTTGAGTGGAACAGTAGCTCTGTCGAATTCGAGTTAAATCCGCACTTATTTTTTCAAACGCCGGCAAAATTGACTCCACGTGTCTACACATTCTATATTTGCTTATATTGTTATTGCATGTTTGCTATTGATATTCACTATATCGTTATTCAAATTGAAGATCTTGTTATTGTTATTCTTATTGTTATTCTATGATTCATTACTATTGTAGTATGCCTTACCAGTCTATTGTATATTCTTCTTAAGATGTCGCTGTTTATACTGAAAATGTCTTTATTGGCGATTTGCTTCAGAAAAGTTCCGCTATTAAGACCACCCGAAAATAAGACTGACCTCGTTATTAAGACCTGCCTCGATATTAAGACCGCCCTCGGTGGTAAGACCAAACATTTCGGAACCAAATGGTCCATTTTATAGTAAAAAGGTCTCGATAAAAAGACCATTTTGAAATAAAGACCACATTATGCCGGTCCAGAGGGTAGTCTTATCACAGGAACTTAACTGTATTCAATATCTCTTTTCATTTTAAGTACATTTTGTGTTTTGTATATTTGTAGTTGTGTATCTGGGTATTGTTATTGGTTGTTGTGTACAACAAGAATAATGAAACTGTGAATAAAGATATCTAACATACAATGACTATAACTTACAATAGAACAGAATGTCAAAACAGCAAATAACGGGGCATTGCGGTCAGTTTCTTGATAACTGACCAGAACTAATTTAATCTATATAATTATGCCATTAATAACTTCCGTACAAGAGGAGAGCTGCTTTTGCTGTACTCCCATTTAGGTCGATCTTTTATCGTCATAAATTTTTTATATAAATATACAATTTAAAAAAAGAACGGTTTTACTATTTATTGAAACATGATGTTAAAAACAACGAATCTTTAATAACACAACCATCTATACATTAGACTTAATATATATTTCGCATGTTCTAAGCTCACGAGACAGTTGCCACATTGACACAGAATGCATGACAGTTACGCAATACACTTATCCAATCTTATTTGAATTGTTTGTTCCGGTTTCAAATATTCTGTCCCGCGGCCTTTTCTGTATACATTGTACGTTATCCCACTTTGTCATTCTGTCGCGAGAATGAAAGTAAGCACTCTTTAGAACAAAGCGTTTCCATGGACTATGTTGTATATCCCACTATCATTATTTGATGAACATTTAACGGTGTTCTCCCGATCCAGTTGAATCTTTTGACTCAAATGTTACTGAAGTTTTACTTTGACATTATTGTTTTCTCATGTCTTCTTTTCAAATCTTGTCTCCAATTCAGTGATGTTTGTGCAATGATAAGAACACATTTGTTATCACGGGATTCCTTGGTTTACATGAAGTCTCCCTCGAACATAAGATTTGTCATTCAAATTAAGTTTGTGCCGTTTTTCTTCAGGAGCCGGTGTAATAATAAATTTTTCCTCGGGTGTTTCCTTGTTGACAGGCTCCTTGTACGTTATTACTGGCCTAGATTCCCTCACCAGTTGTGGTTGTGTTAAGGATGGCGGTTTAGGCACTGTAACGTTTGTATGTCGGCTACGTTTGCAACAATTACAACCCATCACAAAAATTTGTTGTATAGAATTAGAGACGCCAAAATAGTTTTAATCCAAAATATTTTTAAATCCGTCAGGAATTAATATCAACGATATTCAAATAAAGGCGTATGTATAGTGAGGAGTATCTGACACAAATGGAATCGTTCTATACTGAATGTAAAAATGGACGCTTACAAATTTATTCTAAACCAAATATTGGTAAGGGTTTCCACGACTATATACATATACTGCCAGTGTTATTACATTCAATTGAAATGTCAGTAATCTACATCGAAGGTCTAGATTTAAACCCTAGGCGTTACTATCTGCCAATCACATAGGAACTAACCGCCTCGTGCAAAGCACACTTATAAAAACAGGGTCATCCAAATGAGAGGCGGTACTTAACTCACTGATATATCGTATCGATCTGTCTCTTCATTGTGCACACTGTCTATTTAATAATTTCAAACTGGCTTAACAATTTACAGTTGCAAATAATATATTTATGATAATTATACATTTATCCAGTTCACTCTTTTGTTGAAATGTGATATATTGGTTTAAGCAGAATCTGTCATCTTTAAATGTCATGCTTACACTTTACATAATTATAAGGAGCTATAGCAAAGTGACAGACTTTGGAAGTATATAAACCGTTTATCCGCTTTTCGAATGAATTTCACAAATCTGAAAAGCACAAAAAACTCGATTAAGTTAATTACGTGCAATATTAAGATATCATTACGACAGGCGCCATACAATACACATTGTAAGACAAGGCATATGTAGTCTGTAAATATCATAAACAGTTCAAATCATATCAATCTTTTTTCTTACGTATGCAGTTTAACAAAGAGATAGAGCTCCTACGTGGTGAAGTGAGTGTTGCTGACATAAAATCACTTCTCGTTGACCGAACGTGTATGGGTTCGAGCCCACCAACCATGTCCCTTCGTATGAGACAGTTGACGGTATGATCTGGTACATTTTTATTGTGACTTACTGTTACAGAGTAGGGCGTTCAATCTGAAGAGGAAATTGAACAAGAGGATTTTATTGTATTGTATTGATAATTATAGCAATTATTAAGTGATACATGTTATGGGATAAAGGAGTTAAATAGTACTCTTATCAGTGTTCGTCCGTTACTTTATATTTTCAGTATAAAATTACCTTTCAAATTAGCGACAAGAAGGCAATTATAAATAAATAAAGTGTATATTTATGTTTTGATTGGCAACCAAGGTAAGAGGTAGTACTCTGGACTGAATGCGTCAGTTATAAGCCAATTTGTAAACTAACTTGACTATGATTTACTTTACAGATTTTTGTACAAAGGTTTTACTATTTGTGTTTAAAATAAAATTTGTATCGGTAAAAGTTTTAAAATTTATTTAAATCGGACGAGGGTCAATACTTTTTCAAATTTAATTGACAGCTGAAATATGCAATAGTTGCGTATTTGATTTATTCATTAGAAAAGAAGCAGAAAAAGAAAATTATACAAAATGTCAAATTTGTTTGTAGATATAGTGAAGACAGTATTAAATTGCAGTGACCCCAGACAGCATTTACAGGACAGCGGAGCATGCATATTACAAAATCCTAGGGATTTCTTGATTTATTTTATATATCCAAACTTCGTTGTATAAATATAGCGAATAACGTTATACATGCTTGGATACAACATACTAGTATTTCTTTATATCGTATACTTTCAGTACTAGATATTTTCTTCACTTACATTTTTTGTCTTGAATAACTAAAACGAAAGAACATAAAACACTTTCATTTTCTTGATAAAACGGACTGGCCATACACTGAATGGCCAAGGAAAAAAATACCGTCGATAAATAAGAGCGAAAACACTAAAAAATAAAAACTTTGATATAGCGTTCAGTTATATTAGCCTACATAAAATTAAAACTCGTCAGTACATAAATCGAATTTGATAAATGCAACTTTTTTTCTGAATATATATATTGTAGGAAAATAGTTACCAAAAAAAACAAAAATAATATCAAACAGGGAATGCCACGTACCAAAAACGCAGCCTCCCCAAAACGAGCCCCACAGCACCCAGAAGTGCACACCACCAACACACACAAAGTAGAGCAGCGTGTATTTAACTTGACTCAAAGGCAACATTTACGAATACATATTCAAACATGAAAACCGCAACAATTTTTGGTCGATTTGAACTTTATATATGTAGGGAAAAATAATTTTATGTATAAATTAAATTTTGCTCTCGTTTCATAAATTGTGTCGAATACTCTTGATTAGCTGGTATTGAGATTCGTTATAACCCAGCTTATAAGCATAGAAAATTGGGAATATAAATAAAGAATAAATGCAGTTGGGGAATCAATTTCACGTCATAACCGATTTCTCGTTGTATCCAAGTTCGTTATAAGTGAACACATTATTTTTGCATTCCGACAAATACCGGAATTTTCGCCGCAACAATCGGCGTAAGATTTGTTCACAAGTCCAATTTGAATTAGAAAAAATGAGAAATATCCGTTCTATACAATGAGCCACCATGCGCATGGTAGCGCTTTCCATTGCCTCATAAGAATTTGTTTCGCAGTCGATAATAAATAAATTAGTATAAATATGATATTTTATTATATAGTGACATTATGGGAAGTAACTCTAGTAGACACGTTTATATTCTATCGGCCAGTGTAATAGCCCTCATCAGACAAGAATACACTCAACATAGCATGACAACTATAGTATTCGTATATGCAATTAGCTTAATGTCTGTCAAACCTAAAAAGTACGTTGCACATTTCACATATTTTCATTTTTTCTAAAATTATTTTTCATTAGTAATGTCTTTTGAAGAAGTATGGAAGTTAGACAAGAGAGAAACAGACCGGGGAGCTTTATAACCAACAGAAGATTCGCAGATTATCTGCTAAGACTAATGTCATTTGTTGGAATTCCATGATGAAGCAGGTACGTATTCAGGTACGTATTCATAGCTCCTTATTATTATTTATGACGGGCTCATTTTTCATTCATAAAAGTAGATCATGTTGTTATCTACACTGGCTACACGTTTTCGATACGGTGTGAATAAACAAATAATTTAAAAAAGCTTGTGTCAAGTAAATAGTGTCCTAATAAAGATTTTAACGATTCATTCTGATTTATAATCGGTGCAAGCATTGACGCCGAGTTCGTCTGTAAGAGTAACAAGAACTAGCGTTAAAAAGATAGTGATTTTTATAATAAAAATTAGTTTTATTTAGTCGGAAGGCGCCAAATGTCACAAGGTGGGGAAAAACAGGACCTTGACCGAGATTCGAACCCATGTAACTTCCCTTGCAAAGTTGTGCTAATGCGCTATCGATTGAGGTATTTGATTGAAATTATCGTATTACAAAATCAAGTAAAATGACCAAAAAAGACCGAAAAACAAATACTGCCGACCGAAAACAGCCGAAAGATAATATTATATCGCTAGTTGTGGTTGACTATTGACAAATTCCTTCATTTATTTTAAACTTAAATTATAAATTGTACATTATCTTTTGAAAAAATAGTTGTTTTCGGTCTGCATAAACTGTTTTTCGGTCTCTTTTCAGTCTTTTTTTCAGTCTCATTCGGTCTTTTTCGGTTGTTTTCGGTAATTCTATGCACCATGTATTATCCGATCAGAAGGTGCCTTACAGTGTAAATTTCTCATTTCAAATAATGTTATACATTCTACTCGTCATTTCATTGGTGGTTAAAAGGCTACGAACTTCCGGGCAAAAGCGAGCTTAATACGGCTGCGCCGACAAAACAAAATGACCGGCACCGCGGTAACAACACGGACTTGGACGCTATTAGCCAGCTTATACATAGTTCCCATATCAACAATATTTACCTCCCTTGCTCTGAATTGGCAGCCATTTTGTATGGCAACTTCCCTTAAAGTTAATAGGGGACAATCTACTTTACAATTATAAACTACTCAGATTTATAAACATAATTAATATATGATGCTGATATGGGCAGATGACTCAGCAGGTTCAAGAAAATGTGGTTGTCAAACATGAATTATCTTGGTATTTTCTTAATTATCGCATATCAGTTGTGCCATTCAAAATGGCTGCCAATTCTTAACAAGGGAGGTAAATATTGTGGATGCGGGAACTATGGGAATTTGAGTTGTATTTGCCACAGTGTAAAGTATATCAACAAATTAACATCTATGTATAGTTCAAGCGCGTGTATCTTAATTGCCTAATTATTACGTTAAACACTTATATTCATGATAATGTAGTTATAGTGAGCACGTAATTTTTGCATGTACCTGAGACCATATGAGTTCTATGGCATGAATCACAGCATAATATGATGGCAGTCGCAAACACTCGTGGCCATGCTCTCGCAATGCTCCGTTCAGAACGTAACTAGGCGCTGGCTTATTACGTTGACAGAGTTGAAATAGCTATGACTTTAACATATCTGGCGTATGTGTGATATTATTTCTCAGCAGCCAATCTGTTAATTTCCTTCTTCTTGATGGCTTGGGTTGGACACTTGTCTATCTGTAAATTATGGTAAGGCGCGTTGTTAACTATCAGAACAGATCTTTTGGGCAGGTTCGGCATTAACTTCTCTCTTAGCCATTACATAAAGCTCTGTTCATTCATTTCGGCATGATAGTCTCCAGCCGATGACCCAGATTTGAAAATAAGGTCAGCACCTTTCAAAAATCCGTGTTCCCAACCAGCGTGTACTATTATAAATCGTTCACCTCTAGTTAAAAGAATCTTCAGGATTAAATTTGAACTTTGCCAGCAATTTTTTGCGTTATGTGTGGAATGCACGTAAGTTTCGTCTGTGTATATTTTTGACGATTTTAACGCTTTTGTGATCAACGTCAGTAAGCTGTTCTGCCATAGCTTTACATATACGTATTGCATATGTTCATGACCTAATGGAAATGTGTGAACGCTTTTTAATATTAAATTCAACCCACTTAAGATCACGTGAAAAATGTGAAAGATTTTTACGATTCTTTTCATAAAATACCCCTAAAAAAACTTAGACTAAGATTTGAACTCGAAACCCGCCGATATTGACTTTACCTTTCATACCACTACGCCAGTAATCATTTCTGCTGGTTTATTTAAGACATTAATTATAAAGACCACCGTGTGGATTACATCAACATACCGAAGGTTATTATTGTCAGCACAATATATCGATTCCCCTATATTAAACGGACGGTTCCAGTGTTTACAATACCTGTTAAAATGAACTTGCTGGATTATCCAATGACCACACGGGGACATTACGTGTCCAATTGTTGGTCTGGTTCGCACAATAGAAACTGTTAGCAGTTGACCTGGCCATGAAAAGAAAATAATCCTTTAACAATAGGCTTAGGTAGACATTTACATCTGTCGTACAAAACTGTCTATAATGTTATGGTCAAGTCAAGGTCCAAAATAGCGAATTCTATTTATATCTCATATTTGTTGTAGCTTTAACAGTTGTTGAGCGTGGTGATTGACTATTCTGCAAAATGTGTAGTGCATCTATGCCGTATTTTGGATGCTTAAATGGAATATTCCTCGACAATTTACAGCGAAAATTAGGTAAATGTAAACACTTATTACATATATAACACTCGTAAATATTATTGTTTTTCACAAGATACTCCATTGTGAATAAGTAGACACAATACACATGGATTCTGAGGTAAAGCAGAGAGTTTTTGTACAAACTTAATAGCCAGTCATACCATGGCAATCCTATGAGGCCATCGGAGTCGTGTTCAGGCGTTTTTCCTGTTTTGTTGTTGTTTTGACATAAATCGCCTTAAAGACTATTATGGTTTTATTTGATCATAATGCGTATCTTTTAGTTGTAGCCACTGAAATAAATGATAGTTTATTACATAGTAGCCTTTGCCATGACAACTGATGCATTGAAACTAACTGAAAACGCCACAGAAGCCAAAGTATATGTTATGAGCAGTATAATGTCTTTTTGTGACGAGTTGTGTGCCATATAACTGTTGGACCGCCTTAGTCCAACAAGCGTACCCTAAGCAGCATAATCGTATCGTATATTAGGGCTTTATCGTTGATACCGGTTACCCATATGGCCAACGCCCACAGAAGAGGTTAGTTATTTTAGTTTTCGGAGGATAGTGCAAGATACAGAGGGCGTCCTAATTCCAGAGACACCCCTGGTTCTTATACATGCAAGGTCTCCGAAAGACTGTTAGTAATTTTAGTTGGTCAGACCCGGGAATCGAACCCGCTACCCCGAGATTACAAGTCTCGTGCTCTACCGATTGAGCTAACCGTGCTGACAGCAGCATAATTCGGGAAAGAGTCGGACTCCTAACTCGGAGGTAGTGGGTTCGATTCCCAAACACGATCTCAACAATCTCTTCTATCGGGATGAGTGCTGGTAAGAACTTCAGGATGAAGTTTTGCTTAAACCTTTATTTGATAATATCTCAATTTGTAATGCACTGTTTACATATTTTGAGATATGATAGCAAGACCGCATGTACAATACGAATGTCTGGTTATATAAGGCATTTAAAAATTGGATTGTATAGAGAAAAATAATAATGTTACGGTTATATAAACTGATAAAAGGCTATAAATTTCATGAACATCTTTCAAGGCAATTTGGCGACTGTAAGAACGCTATTAAATTTTGTCTGGCACGTTCTAACATTGACCTTGGTGGAAACCACCTGGATGTGATGCATGACACGTCCTTGGGTAATGGCAAGAACCGCATGAAGCAATTAAAAAATTTGTTCATACATGCAGAAGTAAAATCTGGACTGTGTATAGAACGTAAAATTACCACACTTATAACATTTGTTAATACCAAAATAATAATTTTTTTGACAAATTTTGTCCACCACACTTTGTACTATTGATAAAACACTGATCATGTTGTTACCCATGCATTAATTGAAAGTGTTCATGTGTGTAACCTGATTGTACTAATAAAGAGTTGTCTTGTCTCTCTTGTCTGGAATATTGCTCTATGTTAATACCTGGAGCCATAAGTGTGACATTGGCCTTGGATATATCAAGAGGTGTGCGGTGTATGATACGCCCTTGTCTTGTATGCAATTTTTAGGGTAGATCTAGCATTTTTATGGTGCCATATTTAATCAACTGAATTTTACATAGATCTATCTATCATTCTTTGCTTTTATTTTTATACGAAGTGCTCATGTCGAGCTTTTGTGATTGCGTGTTATCTATCGTCGATCGTCACGCATCTCCCGCTAAGCTGCGCGACCAAGGTTGTAGAAACTTAGATCTGTGCATGAAACTCTAGGCCTACCACAGTTGATTAAAACATTCCATTCCATGCAGAGCTCTGCTTACTAAAGTAACAATTAGGAAATACTTACTAAAACGCGTGTTCTAGAGTATTGTCTGGTGGTCCACTCCGAAGTTTGTTCACATTATGCTCTTGGTGTCAAAATTGACCACGCCCATGGAATAACAATGTTAAACATATTATGCTCAATAGCCCGAGAACTATTTAGCACGATCCTCAGACGTCATGGACAGGTTGACCCTACTCAGTAGGAGACCCAATTGACATTTTGGTCACTGGGTCAAAGGTCAATGTTACATTTTATATCTTTTATGTTCACTAACCGGAGAACCATTAGGCCTATTATCTTCAATACTAGATATTGAGATTGGTCGACCTAGATTGTTCAGATCACACCCCTCGGCTTAACGAGACACCGCCTCGGTGTCCCTGGACATACTGACCTGCTTTCTTGTTGTTTTAAGTGGAATTTTAACTATACAGAGATATTTGCATTATGTATTTCAACTATTGACCTTTTTTATTAAGTCCAGTCCGCCTGAAAATTGGCCAGATCGATTGGTTTGATGGTTGCTAGGCAATGTTTTAAACTGGGTTACGTGGGATCAAACCCTAGGTCACTAAATAAAATCAGAGAAAAATCTTAAGAACATTCTGGATGCCACATTTTATCCCCAATTATCATGACGATTAATCAGAATGTTTGGCCAACGACGATACAGAGTTACTTCGGGTAAAAATAATTGATCACCAGGTATGTCAATCTTGACCTTTTTGACCAATTGTTTTGGATCGAAGCTACTGTAAAGGAATTTTGACAGTTAGTACAGTTTTGCAAGGAGATATCAGAGTTGTCATCGGTTGACCTTGGTCATGACCTTTGACCTACTTCCTTGTCTTTTGGAGCAATGGTACTTACTAACTTAGGTGAGCGATACATGACCATGAATGCAATAGAAATTCAGTTCATCAGTTAAAATTCTATATTGTAGGTCTTAAAAGTGTTGGTGTTACAGCTTTACTCCTGGTAGCGGTTTTATTATACATAATGATTAATGGTAAGTAAAAATACAAATTAAATAAAATCTCTTTATATCTAATTGTCATTAAAATATGAAACATTATCTACATAGCACAAAGTTCAATATTTCGACACATATGCATTGTATATTCTATTCTATAGTTCAAGTATTGAAGTCATAGGATCAAATTGATTTTACTGATTTAGAAAAATAAATTACATGAACGGATAATGATAGAACCATGTTCTATTCACTTTAAAACAATGTTAACAAATGTCTTTCTTTCGTATTCTACATGCAAGATATACAGTTAGCTTATCACCAGTAATACAGAGTAACGTCGCTATCACCAGTAATACAGAGTAACGTCGCTATCATCAGTAATACAGAGTAACGTCGCTATCACCAGTAATACAGAGTAACGTCGCTATCACCGGTAATACAGAGAAACGTCGCTATGATCAGTAATACAGAGTAACATCGCTATCACCAGTAATACAGAGTAACGTCGCTATCGCCAGTAATACAGAGTAACGTCGCTATCACCAGTAATACAGAGTAACGTCGCTATCATCAGTAATACAGAGTAACGTCAATATCATCAGTAATACAGAGTTACGTCGCTATCACCAGTAATACAGAGTTACGTCGCTATCATCAGTAATACAGAGTAACGTCGCTATCACCAGTAATACAGAGTAACGTCGCTATCACCGGTAATACAGAGAAACGTCACTATGATCAGTAATACAGAGTAACATCGCTATCACCAGTAATACAGAGTAACGTCGCTATCGCCAGTAATACAGAGTAACGTCGCTATCACCAGTAATACAGAGTAACGTCGCTATCATCAGTAATACAGAGTAACGTCAATATCATCAGTAATACAGAGTTACGTCGCTATCACCAGTAATACAGAGTTACGTCGCTATCATCAGTAATACAGAGTAACGTCGCTATCACCAGTAATACAGAGTAACGTCGATATCACCAGTAATACAGAGAAACGTCGCTATGATCAGTAATACAGAGTAACGTCTCTATCACCAGTAATACAGAGAAACGTCGCTATCATCAGTAATACAGAGAAACGTCGCTATGATCAGTAATACAGAGTAACGTCTCTATCACCAGTAATACAGAGAAACATCGCTATCACCAGTAATACAGAGTAACGTCGATATCATCAGTAATACAGAGTAGCGTCGCTATGATCAGTAATACAGAGTAACGTCTCTATCACCAGTAATACAGAGTAACGTCGCTATCATCAGTAATACAGAGTAACGTCGCTATCATCAGTAATACAGAGAAACGTCTCTATCACCAGTAATACAGAGAAACGTCGCTATGATCAGTCATACAGAGTAACGTCGCTATCACCAGTAATACAGAGTAACGTCGCTATCATCAGTAATACAGAGTAACGTCTCTATCACCAGTAATACAGAGTAACGTCGCTATCACCAGTAATACAGAGAAACGTCTCTATCATCAGTAATACAGAGTAACGTCGCTATGATCAGTAATACAGAGTAACGTCGCTATCACCAGTTATACAGAGTAACGTCGCTATCATCAGTAATACAGAGTAACGTCTCTATCATCAGTAATACAGAGTTACGTCGCTATCATCAGTAATACAGAGTAACGTCGCTATCAAACTACAATGGTGATAAGTGTACTACTAACATTATACGAACTGTAGTACGAACATGCCTTTGACTGCTTGTACTTGCTGTGTTATGTGACCAGACTTTATCTAGATCATTCTCTAACAGTCTTAAGTTGTGAAAGCCACGTGAATGTCCGTGGCATTATTTATTCTTACACAAACATCGAATAAATTGTAAATACAACTCTGCATGCTCGACAATGTTCAGTTGTTGCTTATCGTATAGCAACGACTGTATGCTATACGATAAGAAACGAATGTATGGTCTACGATAATCAACGAATGTATGCTCTACGATAAGAAACGACTGTATGCTCCACGATAATCAACGACTGTATGGTCTACGATTATCAACGACTGTATTTGTACGATAAGAAACGACTGTGTTGGTAACTTCCCGTTCTCACTCTATTCTATTTGTCGTAGTGCACGCTCAGAAAATTATCCGAATCCTTTTACTTCTTGACTACATACTGACTTCAGTTATATACAATGTCCACCTTGACTACATACTGACTTCAGTTATATACAATGTCCACCTTGACTACATACTGACTTCAGTTATATACAATGTCCACCTATAGATAAGTCATGGTGGCGAATTTAGGTCGCAATTTCATAGACAGTTTATTTTATTCAGGTCCAACTAAGCATGTACTTATAGAAGAAACAAAGTATTCAGATGTTTTAAATACACAGACTGGTTTAACAAGTAGCAGATATGTAGCAAGTAAGTTAACTTCTCTTAGGTTCAGATCCTTATCATAAAATGTTATATAGAAATTAAATGTGGTTTAAATTAAACATGGATTTCTTTTTCAGATATTTTTTTAAGGAAATTAGCATTGATATATTGAGTGGGTGTTTCATATCCGTGTTGCTGATTTAATATCATTTCTTATTCTTTGTATAAATACAGATAAAGTCCCGGTGTTTATTGATTCCATCCGATATTAAGATATTAAGACTACCCAAACATATTTAAACCAATTATTGATTAAAATTAGTAGTAAAAGCAGGTTTTGGTAATAAGTCCGAATTAGTAATTGAACCACTTTGGTGTCATTACAGGAATGTTACTGGACTACATGTGCTGCTAAAAACTGCAAGTCCTGTTGTTACTGGCTCCTTAACATGCTATTGATATGTTACAGTACAGCTGTAATAGCGATGGCTTTGACAACGTACATTCGTGTACATTTTTGTACAAAATAAAACTTCAAAGGCGACACATTTTTATTTCAGATGAAACAAGTTACGTAGACCTCCCAGCAAATTTTGTTCCGGCTGATGACCGAAAAAGTAAGTAACTAACTAAGTTAATGTAGGTACATTGCACTATTTAATCATGTATTAGATATATACATACTGACATCAAGTCGACAATGGAACAGGTCCCCCCGACCCCCCCCCCCCCCCACCACCGAGTATCCAATGTTTCTGGTGTTCGACTAACTTTGAATCAATAAACATGTTATATCAACACACTTCAAAATTATTTGTAAAAACGTACCCAATTTGTTAATTTTTAGCAAATCATTTTTAAAATGATTTTAAATGATCACGTTTTGGTTTTTCACATATATACGATGCTGCAGGTGAAAAAGAAATCCTGGGGCCTTATTAGCGATTGCCGATTCTGATATTAAATCGGCATATGGTCAATTGGAAACAGATTATATGAACTCTTTTATAAGTAAATTCTTCCGAAAAATATTCACGGCGTCAAGTTTAAGTACACGAATCCATTTCTTAACTTTCCAGCGGGCTTGCGTGCTTACTAAAATTTCTGAGGCAATCGATAGAAGTAATCTATCGTTTTACTGCCTACACTTAAAACTGCCCTATATAGTAGCGTACGGAGTGTTTGTCTGAACTACTGACTCCCTTTAGCAACAAGTGACTTCCTTAGGTAAGTGTTCTGCACTGGTACTCAGGTGAGCGATATAGGGCCATCGTGACCCTCTTGATTACAAGTTAGAAGCCTGGGGCTAATAGATAGTGTACTCGAATTTGAGTACAAACAACGGGTTTGTAAAAATGTACTTTATTTGTACCGGTAGCACGTATGTGTATCAAACGAAACAGTTTCACAAGAAAGTTATTTCTAAAATCATGACATCCCGACTTTTAATAACTAAATAAATGTATATTGATAACACTTTTGCACCGGAAGACGGACAGCTCGTAATCATCCTCTGCGCAGCTAGGGCGAAACTGTCTTTTTTCTACAGGCATGCCTCACACCGACAAACGGAGTGCTCGCAATCACCTCCTGCACCTCTTCCTGCACTACGCTCTGCGCCGCTAGTATGAACTAGTGTTTTTTCTACAGGCATAACTACCGGCTTGATACCTAGTTTTCATCATACGCTAAAACATTTCTCTTGAAAAAATAAATTATTTATGTCAAAACTTATTATGGTACTTGATTATAATTTGGTAGGGAATATAGAAAACCGCAAGTGTCTTATGAAAAGAAGTATTCAATATATGAATTAACCTTGTAAGTGATGTGTATATTTGAGTATGCTTTATGGAAGTGTTGTATATCTAAGTTATTTATTTCTTTTCAGATATTTCTTTTCTCTGTGATGAAACATTCAACAGAACTTTTGAAGACAATCTCAATGTGATACGGAACTACCCACGTGGAATAGCAGACCGGTACTTGTATAAAATTGGCATCAACAAAAAGAAACCCGACACAATGAGAAAATTTCCTGTTTTTGTGACTGCTTTTGACAATTTCTATTACTATTCTGCTCAGAATTTGTTTCGGTCAATTCATGAAAAGTTTTTAGCCAATCCAAGATACGGAAAGGATGTACTCATAATTGTGTACGATCTAGGAATGAGTTCAATGCAGTACCACAGGGTAAGTTTTCAGGAAGTAATTCAGTTTCTGATCACTTATTTATTTATTTATTTATTTTATACTTAAAGCTGCTTGTCTACGTTTTCTGGTTAAATATTTAATTTCTCCAAAATGTTTTATTAAAACAAAATATAAAAATAAATGCTAGAATCAAAAACGTAGAAAATCAATTTGAGGAAGTCTTTTGAAAATGTTGATAGGTATGGTTATATTTGGATTTTAAAAAGCGTTAAAACTTTTTAATTATCACCCTTTGTTACAATTTTTGTCCGAAGAATTATTCTTATTATACTAATGAAAGTGTCTTCAAATTGTATGCAGTGAGGAAGGACATTAAAGGGAAGTATAGTGGCCAAGAACCGTAATTCTACCTTGCCTATTTTTTAGTAATCCCAATTTTTACATTTTCTTGTCCGAAGCAGAACTCTAAAAGTACTGAAGAAAATTCTTTTAAATTCCATACAATGAGAGAGGACAGTAAGTGGAAGTTCACATACCAAAAACCATCAACCTATCTTTCCTTATTTTTTAATTAACTCTCTTTATTTAATTTTCTTGTCCAGGGCATTACTGCATAAACATTAAAGGAAACTTCGTACAATGATAGAGCAGAGTTAGAGGAAGTTCCGTGTACAAGAACCATAAATCTACCGTCCTCATATTTGGTTTATACCCCTTTCTAACATTTTTGCCAGAAGTGTAACTCTTAAAGTGCTGAACGAAATTCGTTCAAACTTTATACAGTGAGAGAGGACATTATATACCAAACTTTGTATATGGGTAATTTGGCAATGGATAGTAATACATATATTATGCACAAGAACCATATTTAAACATCACGTCCTCGGGGACATTCTTCTTGCAACAACGATAAAGTCAAAGGATTTCAACTGGTCAAGGTCACTAGGGTCAAGGTCACTAGGGTCAAGGTCAAGGTTACTGTTAGTAAAAATAAATTTAAGATTTGTTTTCTTCCATTTTAAATTGTTTAAGCAAAAATATTCTTTGCAGGTGTGGAGAGGGGGAGTCAAGGTGACTTTTTTTTTCAAGGCGCCGTTAAAACCTGCTTTGGTGGCATTATCGCGTTTTATTGTCTTTTATATTGAAAATCAACTTACGGAGTCAACTGTTTCTTTCAGCCTATCTTTGCTCGGCTCAGAGCGACCGGGTTTTATTCGTGTTACAGTTGAACCACTTTGAGAATACTAATTTAGATTACAGGTTGCGATTGTTTTGAGAAAACATTATACATATTTGTGTAAATTTGTTTGTAACTGTCATTTCATAGGTGAAGAAAAAATGCAAGTGTGAAATTCGTCGGTTCCCATTTGAGCAATATCCGCCTCATGTTAGGCAGCTGAAAACATACGCTTTTAAACCAATTATTGTACACGTGAGTATAAAAAAGAAAGAAAGAATATATTTGTACATTAAAGTCCAAGGACCACATTTACAAGTAGCTCTTATTTTACCAAGAAAGATATATTACTGGTGGAAATGACCTTTATTTGTACCAAAATTATTCTTTACTTTACTTTTTAAATCGATTTACATGTCAGAAATATAGAGCAGTATTTATTCAATGATATTGCAAAAAAAAGAAAAAAGTCTTCCTCGCAACTCTTTTTTCATGAAAAAGCGACTTGAATATAGAAACGAATATGTCGACATTGTGTTAAAGTTAATAAAACATAGATATTTCATTATTCTATCAGTATATTTATTTTACAATATCCTGGGACTTTTAGTTATACTATGACAAGTTCTATAATTAATATCTACTTGTTTCATAACATTGTCAGTTTTGACATATTCAAACTTAAAACATACAATGTACATTGATGTCTTTATTTCATTACAGGAAGTTTTGATGGAATATGGGTTTTTATTCTATGTGGATAGCTCCATACGATTTACAACTAACAATATAGACTCAGCTCTAGCGTACGCCAAACAATACAGCCTCATGTACAAAGTAACAAGGAATGAAGAATTAACTATAACAAAACAAACGAATCCAAAGACGTTTGAATATCTTCGCGAAGACCGCTGTAAATTTCGTCCGTTTTGTGAAATTTTAGCGGGCGTAGTAATATATCATTATGATCAAATTTCTCGAGCTGTTGTACAGGCATGGGTGACATGCGCACTGAACAAAGACTGTATCGTGCCACCGGGGAGTAACATATACTGCGACTTTGATCTACAATATGATGGGAGATGTCACAGGTATGACCAGTCGGTGCTCGGTATAATTACAAGAAGGCTGTTTCATGAACAGAATGTGTATCCACTAGATTATAATTTAACCTCAATTTACAAAGTAGTGCATGGTGATTTAGAACCGTATTTTGTGTAGAATTTGCTAAGCTATTTATTTAAGGGTAATTTATTAATTGTGTTATCCAAAATCAGTTATTGATTTGTTTATGACAACAATTCGCTTGTGCAGCTTGTGATAATTGTGTGCAAGTCATGCTGCAGCTCCAGGATTCAAATAAAATTGTCAATTTCCTACAATGTGCATTTATTCTGCAATTGGTTTAAAATAGTAACGCGTAATATAATGATAGTGTGTTGTGATATCGTGGTAAAATTTTAGATACATGGTAATGTGAGTTTATTCAGTCTCTTGTTCCATTATATTACACTTGGCGAAAAGGGAATCACGTGATCAGAATATGTGTCTAGCACGAAAAACTGGCGGCTTGGACACGTCGATTGGGTGAAAAATAAACATACAAGCAGGTATAGATAGATAACTATAGAATTTCTGACTACGTGATATATCCTACAAAATGGTCATTGTAATATAGTATTAAACTGTTTTTCGCGAATTTACGGACAGCTCAGGTCTTTTTTGGTAAATCTCGTAACTTACACTGTGTGTTTGTACGAGTATGACAGCATTTTCATACTAAAAAAGTAGATATTGTTATAGAAGAGGACGGCATATGCAGACATGCAAAGGAGTTATTTAATGGGAGAAAAAGACATGTAAATACGTTTTTCTATCTTGTCTCTTTCTAAACGGACCGGATTGTCCGTCCGTCTGTTGATCTGTCCGCCACAAAAACTTTACTTTGGTAATAACTTTGTTATATCTTAAGATTCCTTCATCAAACTTTACAATTGTATTGCTTATGACAAAAGTAATGATGCCACCAAATTGTGTGGGTCAAAATCATAATTGACAGAGTTATTCCCATTTTTGTAATTAGTTTTTGTCACGAAAACTTAACGTTGGCTGTAACTTAATTTATCACATACGACCACAAATCACAATTATAAATCTTAATATATATAAACTTATTTCTACTGTTGTTTAAGTGTTTGTATATATGTAATGTAGATGCATGTTTTTGGTAATGATGTGTTTGTATGTATGTTTGTATATATGTTTTGTATAAATTTTTGTATATGCAATGTGCTCTCCCTATGAGGAGATAATAAAAGATATCCATCCATCCATCCAACCATCCATCCATCCATCCATCCATCATTTCTTAAGATTTCTTCATCAAACCTTTAAATTGCATTGTTTATGACAAAAGGGTCGTGATGCTGCCAAATTTTGTAGATCAAGGTCATATTTGAGTTATGCCCAATTTTGTACTTAGAGTTTGTATCAAA
>JAFMSR010000007.1:3004076-3021076 GCA_022818135.1 Saxidomus purpurata
CGATTTGCACAATTATTCCCAAAACCTATGTTCTCAACTGAGAGTGTGTGTATGCTTGATAGTGGGTCCGGGGTGATATGATGTTTTTGTCCAAACTTCATGTGACTGTGTTCGAGTACGGAGAAATAACGGGTAACTTCGCGGGAGTAAAATCGCGGCATTTCAAATGGTTTTACAGATAAATGGACGGGTTAACAGGACATTAAATTTAAATTGATTATATATTAAATTTGAATTTATTATTTACGGTATAAATTTGTATACACATGAATTGTCTGTGAGTTGTAAACAAATCAAATTCAAAAAATATTTGCCGACCGACGTACATTTGTATAGCGTGTTCAATATATTGTATCACTCAAAATAAACTTACTCATAACATTATTATTTCCAAACTAGTATTTTTATAATTCAAAATTATCAGACTATCGTCTAGAGCTACTTCGTACATGTCTCAAACTGTCAAAATAGCTCGGTCTTTTTAATGCCACGTGCTTCACTAAGATCAAACGTCGGTGCGCCTTCTTTGATCTCGTGACACCTGCGACTTTATCTTTTATAATCTTTAAGATTAAACGAATTTGCAAAAATATTATTTCATTCGGCAATAGTTAGAAGAAATTGTTACTGTGAAAAAAATCGGCTTTGACTGTTACTGAAAAGTAGCACAATAAATGACAACAAAACGGACACGCTGAAATGCCGCATTTTTCTTTAAAAAGGAACGTTTTGTTTTAAATATACCTAACAAGTGAAACTTTAAAAATTTTGATTGAGAAATACTTTTCGCATTCACAGGGGTTTGATTAGGCAAAGAGTCGGGGGGGGGGGGATTATTTGTACAGACATGGGGCATGAGTGCCGGTATAGGCCCCCATTTGGGTCAAGGGGCAATGCCCCTGTGGGGAGCAGGAAAACTATGTGTTTTCAGTATTATAGGGGAATAAAAATGCATTTCTAGAACACTTCTAAAGGAATTTTTCAATGTGTTTTTAACCAAGAAAGTTTGATCTATAGTGATGTGCTAGGATAAAACTATCAGTTTCAAATTTAAAAGATTAAAAAAGTCTATATCAGGGGCCTCGTATGTTCATTTTGGGGCCAAAAATACCACATATTTAAAAATACAATAAAAAAATAGCCTTATGTTTTGTTGAGGGTACATTTTTGTGTCGCCCTTTAATAGTTGTCTGTCTGTTGACAATGAGGTGGTAAGGTCGCTTTTAAATCAGTTTTCTTCGGATCTAAAAACGGTCACATTTAGAGCAGCGGTATTGTATTCGACTTCTGACAAGAATATTATGTGTCCGACCCCTATTTGTGTGTTCACGGTAGTGTCTTTAGAAAAGACAAGCGCGTTCAAAATGGTCTCTTATTATGTCTGTTCCTTATGAGGTTGAATCAGCCCGAAGCGAGTCTTGAGAGTTTTCACAATCGAAACTAAAACAAATATTATTAAGTAGATACACCGCCCGTAGTTAAGATATCATTTAATAATTGTTCATTAACTCTTTTGAGTTTTGATTTATTTATCTAAATTCGCAGGTTCTCTATCACGCAGCCCGATCTCATGTTTTTCCAAGAGGTTCAGCTGATGTGGAGCAGATGAAAATGCTAGCTGTTGCCAAGCAACAGACACACGACAGTGTATTGCCAGATATTATACATCCGGCTAGTCTAAGCAAGGCCCGACAGGAGTATTTCAGAAGTCATAATCGACCTCATGTCAGACCAGACATTTAAGATCTTCTGTGTCTATCTCTATACGAAGAATAGTCTTTGATATGAGTAAATTACTAAGACTGCATTGTGGTAGAAATTAGCAACTGTGGTTAACAGTTTATCTTTTACGGAAAGTTCGAAGTTCATAAAAGTAGTTCCCGATTCAATTTAAATTTTCGTTTTAGCCACATTTTACAGAGCCTGAAAAGTTTTTAAATGTTGTTTATAAATGGGTGTTTTTGTATATCAGGCTCAACTCCCTAAAACTATTAGTATAAGCAACACAAGTGAAATATTATAGAAACTAATTTCTAAAAAGATAACATCCAGGTATTGATTATTTGACACAACTACTCATAATGGCATATACTAACTGGTATATAATTAGCAGAATGAAAAAAGTAGTGTTGAGTCGTATGTCATGTCTGTCACCTATATGTAACTATGGTAAAGCCGTATTCAAATGCTGACAATTTCTAGTATTTGCCTCTGATTTTCTTGTAGTGACATTTGTTTTGGTGAATGTTCCTTTTCCTTTCTTTGAAGCTTATATTTAGAAAATTTAGAGCAACGTTGGTTACCATGGCAACCGGGCTAATTGGATTTATGAAAGATTTTCACTGATGTTCTAAAATTACCTAGCAACCAAAAAAGAGACCTGTGAAAAACTTTTTTAGTACTTTAGACTGACCAGGAAGGCTTTATTCTAGTTGATAATACCTTCATTATTTTGATTTCTGTTAAACTAAATTTGTCAGTTCACTCAACAGTGCAGTCAAAATTTGATGATTATTTTGCAAATGACGGATACTAATAGTCCGCCCTCTGCAGTCGGAAAATTGTTCCGAGATAGTTGTGTGTTTAAAAGTAAGATTTTTTAGGAAAAATGGAATACTTTTTCGAACAAAATAAAGTGTGTATAAGTTTGCAGCCCTTGTCCATATATTGAGAGAGTCTCAAGAAGATGAATAACATTTTAAGAGGTACTGTGTTGCATTTTTGTCAGTTGTCCTCTTGGGTAGTTACGCTTGTAATTAAGACACAGCAAGTTTTAAATTACATTTTTTCATATACAGTGTATATACATGTCACTTTGTAAAACTTTGTAAGAACGTAAAATTACTTTGTTAAGAGGTTTGTTTTATTATTGACATCTAAACCGGAGATATTACGTGTTCTATAACAAATGAAATTGAGATGTTTGATATGTATTTTAATACATTTTGGTAACTATGGTAACGTTATATTAGAATATTTATCTGTAAATGATGGTTGGAAGTTTGTTAAACATGAAGTCTTATTTGAAAAACAAATTATAATAAAAACCTAAATGAAACAAGCTAAGTTTGTATTTTTCTTTAAAATATGTGTATGGTGTTCTTTTCGTCGTCATAGCAACGTGAATAGAAGAGAAAAAAGTATAAAAATTAGTGAAAATCATTTTTAAGAGTTTACTGGTCATTTTTATGGAAAAACATAAAAATATTAAATTTTGACCATAAGGACCCTTTTCACATGACTTCAATTATGTATGTGTACAGTCTGTGTTGTTCAGAGACAATCGACCCTCCAGCACTTTCAGTCCTTTGATTACTTTTATTTGGTAATGTCCCTTCAAGTATCACCGTGTATACTTAAGAAATAATCTATGGCTTGGAGTGCTTTATCGAAATTGAAGCATTTCCCGTCGGTAATGTGCCTGCGTAATAATTCACTCGGGCTTCGCCCTCGTGAATTATTCCGCCAGGCACATCACCTCCGGGGAATGCTTCAATTTCGATAAAGCACTCCAAGACATAGATTATTTCGATTCTTAGAAGCCGATTTTTTGAAAACTTATCGTAACTTCTACGGACCTTTTTTCCAGTTCGGTGGTAATGTGTAAAACAGCATAAATAGTAGCTGTTGGAATTAACTCCCCTATTCGGGCAACCATTCAATATATCAAACATAACTATATTATACAAACTTATTTTAGTTTAATCATCTTATACATAAAATATAAAAAGAAATACCTGACTGACATTATGCAGAAGACGTCAGATTCAGAACCTAACAAAGCAGCCAGTCGATTTAAATGCGTACCGTTAATTTGAACTGTACAACGTTTTAACGTGGAGTAATGACGTCAGTGTGATGACGTAAACGTTTTCATTCATAGTTTTGTCTCCCGGAATCAAAACATTGTATGACTGTTAATCCTGAATGTCTTGGCCTTTTTTAAGGAAAACAAGGTGAGGGTATTCTAAGGCTTACTTGACGCAATCAAAAATAATATTTAGGTTCTTAAACAAATCTTTTTCATGCGACTGATGTATTTATACTGATATTATTTCCATTTCTATATTTTATTTTTGCGCGGGAGTAAATTAGAAAAGTCGGAAGGAGCTACTTCCATGTCCGAAACTCCGCCTACTTTTCCGAGTGCTTTAATCATATTAATGCACTCGAATTGACCATAGAAATATACCGTAGGCATATTAGAATGTTGAATTCTTTTAACGCACATACTATACTATACTTAATCAACTTAACCGACAGTATACTACCGAGGTATTGATCTTCAACTGAAAACAAACTAAAATCTATTCTCAGAAATTTGGTAAATAACTAATCCAGTTTTGGAATTCAATGATCAACAAAAATCACAAATCGTTCTACTTCCATTAAAAGGTTCGCAAATATCAACATGAAATGAGACAGGAATATCCTAATTGATGTTCACTTTTATTAAAATTTTCATTATTTACTGAATAGCCTTGCTCTTACTCTTTCAATATAATTCGTTTTCCTTTATTCTGCTTAATTATATCTGTTTCCCTATATGTTGTTTTTGTTTAACACATCACTGATCCATACAATATCATCTCTTCATATATTACCATTTTCTTCCTCATAAAGCCCTACAGGATAGTTAACCAATGAGATCATTGGATCATTATCAAATATTTCGGGAGATCGAATAAAACTCCGTTTTAATAATCCCATTGCAAGTCTAAATAAATTTTAAATCGAAAATTAGTGTTTCCCTCTAAAATCACAGTAGACATGTAATTATATGCATCAGTTAACGGAGCCGAGTTATTTTTCCAATACATAAACTCCTTGCGAAGTCAAGAGTGTGATATTGTCTTTCCCAATCGAAAACATGTCCGTATCCTCTTTTCGTCACCCAGATGATTCTGATAGCAGCCAACGTGTTCTTTCTGATAACATATGTGTTCTTGTAGCCGTTATTACTTGCCATCGACAAGACACTTTTTCTGATGGCGTAGCACAAGAGACTTGAATCATTTAATTGTCAGTGCAACCACTCATTGTTCATTTTATAACGAAACAAAACTGTTTTTTTAACCAAATGATTGAAGCATTTTGTTGAAGTCCATCTTATAAGTTTTAGGTTATACTTCTTTCTGTTGATTAGTCCTTTAATGTTGATGCAGAACTAACTGGGAACTGTTTGGAATTTTATCGTTTAAAGATTCAACATCCATATACGCTTACATTAAACAGTGTAAGAGATAGTTTTAGTGGAATATGTTTACAAGAATAGTCTCATGATTTGAAGGATGACAAAATCGTTACAAGACAAGTAATAAAGTGAAACGCGCGAAAATTATGTATGTATTTTAACCAAAAATGTAGAATAGCTCATTGTTAAATACTTTTCACAAGGAACGTTTCTTAATCAATGTTGTTTATCAGATTTGTACACCAGTGTTTTTGAATGTTAAAGGATGGACAAAATTCACTAGCTGAAGAATTTAAACTTGACCCTCAACAACGGCACTGATTTCTGTTATATTACTCATATCGCATCCCCTACCGGACACATCTGATTGGGTTGTGGATAGGTCACCATTTCTGACGAAAATGCACCTACTTAGATTCTGAGACAAAGTGTTCCACATCATTTTAAGTGAGTTCTGCATTTCCTCAATTCTTAGTATGTAAATAAGAGGATCACATACTGTGTTCAATACACACAAACATTGTAACACTTTGATGGTTGTAAACCACATCTTCCATGAAAAGACATCTGGTCTTACTAGTGCATTGGATAGTACGACTGAGAGCCAGAAACCAGGCATCATGAACACCGTGAATGTAAGAAGTATAACAAGAACAGTAACAGTCGATTTGAAAGTATTTGTACTCCTGTTTTCTGACACCTTGAGACTGCGAATTTTCCTTAACAAAATTATATATAGGATTGTCAAGGCAATAATGCAAACAATACTTGATACGTTATATGCAATATATATAGTCGTATCAACTTGTTTAAATCTGATAAAATCAATAACAACTGCCAATACGTATATCAACAAGGACAATATCCATGCTAAACCAACCAAAACAGTTGCTCTAGACTTGGTCATCCTCGTATGGTAAACCAATGGAAAGGTTACTGCAATAAATACATCCGTTCCAATAACAACGACGTTCGCTATAGCAGCATACTGTATATACGTATAGACATGTCCCATGACCTTAGACACACCAAAGGAAGTTGAAATAGGAACAAAACGATAACTGTTTGCAAACACTGATGGAAAATTGTAAAACGGGCGGATGCTATGGAACCCAGATATGACCATATCTGTGATGGATAAACTTAGCAATAGTCGGTGTTTGGGCTTAAGATTTCGACCGATTCGTAACATCGCAATGACAGTCAAAAGATTCAGAATGACACCCACAATTCCCACGGTTATTTCTGTTACATCTAAGAAACAAGGATAGACAGGACATTGAAAGTAGACTGGCTCTCTGCAATATTTACTTTTATTCAGAAATCTAGGGACAGCATAATTATTCTCACAGGTAGCGTTTTCCTCGAGGGTGTCTTTCAACGAGGAATTTTGTGCATTCATTTTCAGAATAGTAAAATACAAGACTATTGTTGTAAAAGTATACATAGCACTTAAACATTTAAAATGAATAAACTCGAACTGTAGATGTCTTGCAGTGTGTTTTTGGTGCTATGTAAATATGTAAAATATATACATGTCTATACTTAAAAGAATATGACTTACTTAAAGAAATTATAACCAACTGTGTTTACAATTATACAACGAAAAGGACATAAAAACAATTCCTCAGTTATGATATTCGTAAATGTTTGACACCATACTTTAGCTCCTTCTACGGTAGAATTAAGAAATATTTAGTTTTAAACGTTATAGAGCACACTGTAAGATTCAGTATTCATGTTGAAGTGTCACACAAATGCGAACGGTGAAAACAAGTTGGGTGATCTTTAATGGAGAAACACTCGCATATTACTGTTTCTTTTCGATAACAATGAGACAGGCAATCTAATATTGATTCATTTTAAAGCCAATTGATGTATCATATTTTGATATCCACGAGAAATAGTAATGCCGTCCGCCAGTCAATGCTATGTCTAGCATAACTAACAAATACAACTTCTACACCATCAAGTCCTCAAGTCAGTGCACCTGAGTTGGTTACATTTTCAGTTTTAAATTATTTTTTATTATTTAAAAGTCGAGATAAGACGGTGAATATTTGTTGCTTCGTTGAGTTTCTGCTGCTGCGAATGACATCCTTTCTATTTAAAACCTTTTCTTAAGGTAAAAGTTATACTTGCGGAAAATTCCTATGCTCTTTTCTTTCCTTTTTCGATTGAAATATCTTTAAAACTAACGGAAACATAGACGTAAAACTTTGTTACATATTTTTCTTAGGTTTCAATCCTTATCCGTCGTCAAATTCAACATAATTATTATAAACATACTCGTGAACATTTTACAATTAAGATAGCTTCACACTATACGTATGTGGCATCGTAGCAGGTACTTTCCAAAATGGCTCATTTATTGCTCTTCTTTCTAAGCAGCAAATATCAACATCTCCATCGGTATCTGTTTTTATACAGAAGCTTGATTCAGCTAAATTGATAATCAGTTTCACCAAAGGGTACTATTATCATTAAAGGGAAGTTTTCTTTTATAAATGTTATTCAGCTTATTGAGGTTACACGGAGGGTACTTGAATTGACGGATAAAATCTTAATAGTATTTACAACACATTTGCAGAATATTGAGGCAGAAATGTCAGAACAGTATGCTTAATGTCTGGAAAACCTATTGTCATTAAGAGTTTGATGAGATAATACAAACTTGCATTACACGAGGATACATTTTGTAATCTATCAATGACCTGTTTCAAGATAAGATACATCAAGTAATCGCTGCCATGAAAGCAAGGAAATACAATACAGGACCACCAGGAGTGTCATTATTGTTTCATTGTGCCACATATTTCTTTTTTATTTTGAATGCTAGCATTCTGCTGATCGAAACCTTTTCAGTGTGAGCCTTGGTATTTTGAATGCCAACTGATGTATCTGAGATATAATGCTGTGCCTCTATGTAGTGAGATGCTATTCATGGTTTTCACAACCAGCACATTCATTAACAAAGCAGCATCTTGATTATAGGCTATGCGTTAATCAGACCAGGTGAAATATATCCTCTCATTCCATATTGAAATAGGTTTTAAAAAACCTTTGATTTCATTCTGCCAATACAGAGGATTTCCGGAATATCAAAGTCATTAAGCTTATAAGTTCCTGTCATTCCTGTTTAGAAAAATTAAGAGTCTTATAATCACTCAATCAGAACATAGTTTTTATTATAGTGTACCAGAAATCAAATGAACTAATGCATTAATCAACGTTTTTGCTTTGCTTTGAATCTTTCATTTCAATAAACAAATCTTGTTTACTGCTAAACATTTGATGTAGACTCGTTATAACTTGGTATTCATGTCTTTTCTAACAAGCTATTTCCATAATAAAGGATCAACAGGGAATTATGGAATGAATCATTTATAATTCATATATCTATACATTAGATTGTCAATCGGAACATCGCTCGGCCTTTTGCATAGAAATAATATTAATTCTCGGCAAAAGGCCGAGTGATGTTCCGATTGTTACGATTGTCCATGTACACTAAACAAAACTTCTAACGCACCACCTGCCATTTTCCTTCTTTATTTAACTATCAGCCCTTCCAATATCTGCCAGCTTATTTTTAGCTATTGGTGCACGAAAGCTATCATATCTTGCATTTATGAAGACACTAGGTAGATACTTTAGTCACACGAATTTCATAAAGATCGAGTGGCACAAATCATGTGGCAGAGAATATTACTTTAACGTTTAAACCTCCGTAGATTTAACATGCGTTTTTGCCTTGATGCTCTTCTTTGGGAAAACCACTCTTAAAATTTTCTTCCATATGAAATTTGTACCACTCAAACATTTTGAAATTTCATATAACAGAAGTATCTACCCAATGAATTCATAATTGCAAGATATGACGCCGTTCGTGCAGCGATAGCTAAAAATAAGAGGACATATATGGGGAATCTCGGTAATTAAATAAAGAAGGAAAAAGGCAGGTGGCGCGTTAGAAGTTTTGTTTAGTGTAGGTTCTTGTAGGGCATTATTAGACAGGATAGTGTTTATGTCAGGGGAATATACAATAGCTATTTAATGGTCCAGCTCCTTTACAAGATGCCATACTCAAAAGAATAAAGTAAAACTGAAGCCCCTTTCAGATTCCAGGAAATTATAACTATTTAGAAACAACTACAAACTTTTTGAACGATGAATTAAAACATAACATTTCCACAAATAACATCTGACAAAGAGAAACACTATCCATTCCAAATTTAAACAGTTCTACTATGTTTATATTATATGCATAATTTCTCGTTTAATTTCATACCAGCAAATGCATGGTCAAATGATAATATATATTGTGTGACACTATTTAACTGGCACCCGTTAACCTTTAATAGTATCTTCGGTTACGTTCGGTAGTGATTTCGTAATTTCAATTTATTATCGTATCGAATAACTTAAGTTGACATCGCACAGACGCAAGTGGCGTAGTGGTAAGATGCCTTACCAGCATGCACGGTTCCATGGGTTCTTATCCTGACAGTTGTTTTTATTTATAATAGAATGGCTATTTTTGCTTAATTTGCTCCGTTTTCGCTTTTTATATTATAGGATTTCTGTTGTTTTTTCTACATGTATATACCTGCAGAAAGGTGAAGAGTGATATTACATTTCCTTCAACATTCGAATATTGAAAAAATCGTGTATGGCCAAATAACCAACAATCTTATTCATCAAAAATATTAATTTATAAATCAATAGAAATCATCACGCCTGATAAAAGATTCGAAGCGGGAACCTAGAGATTTGCAGCTTAAGGCTCTATCCACAGAGCTAATCGTGATTCGATATGTTATCAATTAAGTTTATATTTATGTTATAAATACATCTTGTTTTAATTCGTATTGTACGGAAACCGAAAATTAATTTACCGGTTTGTACTGACTATTAGTAGATGCCAGGTAAATAATGTTGCACAATATGTACATACAGTGACTCCAGAACAAAGAAAAACTGAACGTTCGGCACAAATAATTAAAGTTTTATTGAAAAAAAATCACCAACTAGTGGCCCGAAAAAGACATGACAGACTATATGAAATTCTAAATCACGAATTGCTATTTTTCTTTAGACAACAGAAAATAATTCTATTGACTTCATTATCAGGAGTATATAAGTCATCAATACCCTTTTTAGGTCCCTTTCGAATTAGCCCTGTTTAATTATATTTTTCTAAATATCAACGAGGTAATAAGATATACAAGAAAAACTGTGATACAAAGTATCATAGCGGGCCCAAAAACAAAACTGACATGTAAATATTTTGGAAACTATTGATGGTTGATGAAGAGGCATGGTCCCAAAGGAATTCAAGGAGACCAATTCTGGTTGAACAAGCAGAAACTGACACGACACCACATCTACTGACCGACCTGTAGTATCGAAACTTTACTGTTAGCGAATAATATGCATCGATTTATGAAAGATTTGTAAACAAATATACACCCAACTGTCTTTTACCTAGAATATATATCATGAAAAATTACATGCATTCCTATTTTGTCTGCAACGTTTTCTGTTTTCAAGATGGCGACTCAAGTCACGTGGGCAGTTTGTTATTGTTCGCCAAGAGTTAAAAAAAAGTACATCACCATATATTGTCTATCTGCATTTACAATCTACAAACTGCTTAACTTTTACCTTAATCAAATACCTATCCGGAGTAGATCTGATATTAAGTATAATATGTTGTAAAGCAAACTAAAGTTAGTCAGTTCATAGCGGTCAATTTTTTAATAGTTATTTTTATTAATTATATCCTTTCAATGATTCAGATTCAAATTTTAAAAGAAATTTACCGTCTAATCAAAAAGATGTATCCTAGTCCCATCTTGTAAATAACTAACTGAACTGTACACCAGAAAGAAAAATTTGTCACTATTCAGTAACCATTACTAGTATATAATAGGGTTATTAGTATAGTAACGTGACCCAGCATGCCGGATTTGCTCGAGTCGTGCGTCGGATCATACGAGTGCGTAGCACGAGTTTGATCCGACCTCGACGAGAGCCAATCCGGCTTATGGATCACATTACTATATTGATAACCCTTTTATTAAATACCTTTTGACACTTGTCTGCGCGAATAAACTAAATTAAAATGACATGCTAAGGATAAAATTGAAGAAAACCCCTTTTTAGCGCGAAATATACGTAGTGTGCGACGTCAATTTATTGACGTCATCGTATAAACAAATAGTAACGACCCAGTCAAAAGCGACGTTAATAACGTCATGTGCATTTTAGGGCCAATTAAATGCACGCTTAAAATTTTTACCGCGCTATTTGAATTGCACGTACATATAATACGGATTTTTTTATGTCTTGTCGTATTTGATGGTTGAATATAGGCTGTATTTTGGCAGAATATTTATAGGTATATAATAAAACAATTTAACATCATTTTGGTAATACAGTATTCAGTGTACACTGTAGAAATACAGTGACAACACATTCACTTATGAGCCTGCCCAAATGATAGTGATTTATAAGATTACAAAGTTAAAAAAGTGATAAAAAAGGTCAAGGTGTTTAACCTCAAAGAAAATGCAAATTTTATTAATGGGGGATCCATTCCACTCTGGTAAATTTTGTCTTTATACTATTCTTAATAGATCTATAATGGCAAAGAATGATGAACTTGAAGGTCGTGCATTACAGTATTTTTTTATAGTAGTCTAAGTAGTAGTAGACTTAGTAGTAGTCTTGATTTTTCATTACCATTACCATTACCATTACCATTATCATTACCATTACCATTACCATTACCATTATCATTATCATTACCATTACCATTACCATTACCATTATCAGTTTCATATGAATGAAAGGTTTTATGATCATTTGCCGTAAAACATTTAAAAATGGTTTAAAAGCTGAAAAAGATACGTAAAACAGAAGAAAAATGTTTTTGAAAAATTGGGTATGGATGGGATTTGAACTCCGCCCGTAAAGTGCAGCATAGACGTCTGAACAACTACACTATGGAGACCGAATAGAATAGTGGAGGAATAAGCCTATAATGAGAGACGCATCTGATTAAAGAACGACAACTATTGCGTTTCCAGAAAAATAGACTGTGTCTGCAGTTTTCATCTCAGAAGTCCCTAATTTTTTTCAATGAAGAGAGACGTATATATTCGAGTGCTTAACCATACATTTTTTAATCACCCCGTATTTAATAAAGCGGACCGCTTCTGTGGCCCTCAATAATCAGCATTTTACAACGCCATATAACATATGACATTTTATAAGTCATAGTTATGAAGAAAGGGTTCGCTGTTTATTTGAAATATCTGAATATCATTCAGAAATAGTAATTTAGTTGTTACACTTGGTACATGTTTCCAGAAGTTTCAATGCGGTTTACGATAACTACTTGATCATCTTTCGTTGAGAGATAGAGTGCATAAACATAATTAGTGAACTGTGTTTTCGTGAATGTTACTTATACACAATTGAAAAACATGCAGAAAATGGTTTATATATATGTACTAAAACTCTGTTTGATCATGAAATTGTCCGTTGCCTGTAAAGAAAGTATGTAATTAACACAAAATCTGATATAAAAAGAAATACCGTTGCTGATACTGTCAAAGCGACATCTGGGCAATATTGGAATATCTCTGCTGTGACAGCAGAAAAGTATAGGGCGAAGCTGTCTTAGTTTTAAAAAAGTTCATACGTTGGTAACATCGTTAACACTGTTTACAACGGTAACACATGATACAACTAGACATCTAAAATGAATACATTTCAAAGAAAACGGAAATTTGATAAATTGTAAGTAAATTAAAAGTTAAATTATAAGTTAAAATTATTTGCAAATTATCGGCAATTATTACTGCATAACACTGATCAGAAAAAATATATTTTCAGAGGAACTCGTATTATCAAACAAAAATCAGCACAAAAAACTGACAAGAATTGTTAAGTTTTATATAATTTTCAAAACTTTACATTGTCAAAATATAATCTTTGCTGCAACGACTAATAGGCCTTCTAAAAATAGAATTTGCCACCATAATTGATAATGGACACATCTTGGACTTTCGACAGTCATTATTCTGTGATAGATATCAAAATGGAATACACTTTTGAGTGATTTCAACCTGAGACTAAACGTCTCATTGCGACAACAATGAGTGTTTCGTCATCAATGAGACGTTTTTTTATCAGCAATAAGACTTTGTTTCATCAAAAATGATACGTTGTTTCATCATCAATGAGACGCTGTTTCATCATCAATGAGACGTTGTTTCATCGTCAATGATACGTTGTTTCGTCATCAATGAGAAGTTGTTTCATCATCAATGAGACGTTGTTTCATCATCAATGAGACGTTGTTTCATCATCAATGAGACGTTGTTTTATCAGCAATGACACGTTGTTTCATCATAAATGAGATGTTGTTTTATCAGCAATGAGACGTTATTTCATCATCAATGAGACGTTGTTTCATCAGCAATGAGACGTTGTTTCATCAGCAATGAGACTTTGTTTCATCAAAAATGAGATGTTGTTTCATCATCAACGAGACGCTGTTTCATCATCAATGAGATGTTGTTTCATCATCAATGAGACGTTGTTTCATCATCAATGAGACGTTGTTTCATCATCAATGAGACGTTGTTTCATCATCAATGAGACGTTGTTTCATCATCAATGAGACGTTGTTTCATCATCAATGGGACTTTGATTCATCCTCAATAAGACGTTGTTTGATCATTAATGATACGCTGTTTCATCATCAATGAGACTCTGATTCATCATCAATAAGACGTTGTTTCATCAACAATGATACGCTCTTTCATCATCAATGAGACGTTGTATATTCATCAATGAGACGTTGTTTCATCATCAATGATACGTTGTTTTATCATCAATGATACGCTTTTTCATCATCAATGAGGCGTTGTATCTTCATCAATGAGACGTTGTTTCTTCAAAAATGAGACGTTGTTTCATCATCTAAAACCTCAAACGTGATTTTGTAGTTAATTATTGTTTGTGATATTGCTTCAAGAGTACTGATTTTTTTTCACTATGTTCTATCGTACAGCAGGTTAGCATTATAAAGTTTAAGACGCACTTAACATGTTTCATATTTCTTCAACAGAAAGTGTTGAGGCGTTATAAACTTTAGAAAATATCATTTTTAATATTTTTAGTCTTAATTCGTTTTTGTTGTATTCGTTGCGAACATTGTAATTTGAATTTCCTTTAATTCATGATAGTCCTTTAGATATGTATGTATTTCATATATGGTGATATAACCAAACAACCTCCTACAATTATTCCATAAAAACTTGTAAATACGTTTCTGTTTAATTTGTTTTAAATATTTCATCACTGAGCTTTTTTCTCCACTTTACAGTTTCAACAATATAGAAATGATTTCAGAAAATTTGACATCGCAGGTCATAATGCAGGGAAATGATACATGCGAGAATATATATAATGTCCCTAGTTTTATCAATAAAAGTAAATATTGCAGAGAGCCAGTCTACTTTCAATGCCCTGTGTATCCTTGTTTCTTAGATGCAACAGAGTTGACAGTGAGTATTGTAGGCTTCATTCTTAATATTTTGACAATCATTGCTCTGTTCCGAATCGGTCACAATCTAAAGCCTAGACACCGGCTGTTGCTTAGTTTATCCATCACAGATATGACAATATCTGCTTTCCATATCATCCGGATGTTTTATAATTTTCCATCAGTGTTTGCAAACATATTTCGTTTTATTCCATTTTCATCTTCTTTTAGTCTTTCTATGGTCATTGGAAATGTGTATACGTATATACAGTATGCTGCTATAGTGAATGTCCTTTTGATTGCGATGGATGTATTTGTAGCAGTAGCCTTTCCATTGTTTTACCATACGAAGATGACCAAGTTTAGAGCAGCTGTTTTGGTTGGTTTAGCATGGACATTGTCATTGTTTATATATGTGTCGGCTCTCGTCACTGGCTTTTTAATTAACGAACATGCTATGATATATATTGTCCACAACATCTTAAGTTTTGTATGTATCATCGCTTTGGCAATCCTTTATGTAATTTTGTTATGGAAAGTTCGAAGTCTTAAGGGATCAGAACACAGGAGTACTTTAAAATCGACGGTTACCGTTCTTGCTATACTCCTTACATTTACAGTGTTCATGATGCCTGGTTTCTGGCTAACAGTAGTACTTAAACCTACACTAGTAAGACCAGATGTCTTTTCATGGACGTTGTGGTTTACAACCATCAAAATGTTACAATGCATGTGTGTATTGAACACAGTATGTGATCCTATCATTTACATACTCAGAATTCAGGAAATCCAGAATTCATTACAAATGATGTGGAACACTTGTTCCCTACATCTTAGAAGTAGAAACGTTGTCATCAGAAGTGGTGACAAACCCACAGTCCAATCATATATTTCCAGTAGGAGAGGTGAAGTGCCAAATATAAGCGAACACTGTGTTGATGTTGAAAGTCAAAATTAAGTTTTTCGCTGACAACTTTTGCCTGTTATCCTTATAAATGATTGTTTACAATTGATTATCATCATAACGAATCATTCCTTAGATAAATTAATTTTTCGGTGCGTTTTATATACTAGTTAGGCTTTAAAGTTAAAACAGAGGAATTGGACTTTTAATGGTATAATATTAGATATTTTTAAAAGTTACTGAATTCCTTCTTCAAACAAATTTTCATGACATAATAGTGCATTGAAAAGCTTATTTGCTCTTGTAATAATGCGGAATGTATTTGACTCTATAGAAAGTGTACATATGTGAATATTACTTGTGACTTTGTTTGGTTTTATACATGAATGTTATTTCGTTTGTACGCTATTTTAGTTTTGATTTATGCATTTACATATATCTCTCATCAATTTAACGGCAATGCAGATATCTATCTCTGTCTACCATGAAATGTTTAAATCATACTTTACATACTTATTTATTATAATCAATAGATTTAATTTTTACCGTTTATTTAAGCTTTCAAAGGTACTGTATTTAATCAGAGACATAGAATAAAGAGATAAGCAGCTTCAGATGTCACGCGTGACATTGGAAATTTGCAAAATTGTTGATTTTGTAGCAGATAAAACGTTTGGTTATTATTTTTATATACACTACCTATACATTTTCTTTAAGGTTTTAATTATAGCTGCATAATTGTTCAAAATTCATTTTTACTCTCAAAAAGGACGTGTAGAAAAGACCCAATTTCAGCGATTTATCAATAGATATAAATTTTTACAAAAATATCCCAGACAGGTATTGCTAACGATTATAAAAGATCAATATATAATGCAAAACATGTTTAAGCTTTTAAAGAATGTAATATCTATGTCTGCATGATAAATGACCACTGAGTTTTATTTGCTACAAAATAATTAACGTATTGTCATGGATGATATTTCAGGATACAGCAGTGTTGCATATCTCCCTTTTATTTGTCTCTGATTATATTGAGAACAAACCAATTGTACAGTCTTAACACAGGAAGGTCATTTTTGACAGGACTAAGAATACTTAGATGCCCATTTCATATAATATTTATTATGTGTATTGAATGTCTTGTTGCGACCACTTCATACATTTTAAGAAAGTATCATGCTGTGCTATTAGTTTTTGTGAGTTGTTTTTGAATTTTCATCATCACTTTAATTACTGGTGTGTAGAATTATGAATTGAATCATAGAATAATGATAGAATTGTGATCTGTTTACTCTATAACAATGATAATGATGAGGTATAACTTTCTTTCTTATGTT
>JAFMSR010000007.1:3021576-3291576 GCA_022818135.1 Saxidomus purpurata
AATTATTGTTTGTGATATTGCTTCAAGAGTACTGATTTTTTTTCACTATGTTCTATCGTACAGCAGGTTAGCATTATAAAGTTTAAGACGCACTTAACATGTTTCATATTTCTTCAACAGAAAGTGTTGAGGCGTTATAAACTTTAGAAAATATCATTTTTAATATTTTTAGTCTTAATTCGTTTTTGTTGTATTCGTTGCGAACATTGTAATTTGAATTTCCTTTAATTCATGGTAGTCCTTTAGATATGTATGTATTTCATATATGGTGATATAACCAAACAACGTCCTACAATTATTCCATAAAAACTTGTAAATACGTTTCTGTTTAATTTGTTTAAATATTTCATCACTGAGCTTTTTTCTCCACTTTACAGTTTCAACAATATAGAAATGATTTCAGAAAATTTGACATTGCAGGTCATAATGCAGGGAAATGATACATGCGAGAATATATATAATGTCCCTAGTTTTATCAATAAAAGTAAATATTGCAGAGAGCCAGTCTACTTTCAATGTCCTGTATATCCTTGTTTCTTAGATGCAACAGAGTTGACAGTGAGTATTGTAGGCTTCATTCTTAATATTTTGACAATCATTGCTCTGTTCCGAATCGGTCACAATCTAAAGCCTAGACACCGGCTGTTGCTTAGTTTATCCATCACAGATATGACAATATCTGCTTTCCATATCATCCGGATGTTTTATAATTTTCCATCAGTGTTTGCAAACATATTTCGCTTTATTCCATTTTCATCTTCTTTTAGTCTTTCTATGGTCATTGGAAATGTGTATACGTATATACAGTATGCTGCTATAGTGAATGTCCTTCTGATTGCGATGGATGTATTTGTAGCAGTAGCCTTTCCATTGTTTTACCATACGAAGATGACCAAGTTTAGAGCAGCTGTTTTGGTTGGTTTAGCATGGACAATGGCATTGTTTATATATGTATCGGCTCTAGTCACTGGCTATTTAATTGACAAACATTCTATGATGTATATTGTCCACAATATCTTAAGTTTTGTATGTATTATCGCTTTGGCAATCCTTTATGTCATTTTGTTATGGAAAGTTCGAAGTCTTAAGGGATCAGAACACAGGAGTACTTTAAAATCGACGGTTACCGTTCTTGCTATACTCCTTACATTTACAGTGTTCATGATGCCTGGTTTCTGGCTCACAGTAGTACTTAAACCTACACTAGTAAGACCAGATGTCTTTTCATGGAAGTTGTGGTTTACAACCATCAAAATGTTACAATGTATGTGTGTTTTGAACACGGTATGTGATCCTATCATTTACATACTCAGAATTCAGGAAATCCAGACTTCGTTACAAATGATGTGGAACACTTGTTCCCTACATCTTAGAAGTAGAAACATTGTCATTAGAAGTGGTGACAAACCCACAGTCCAATCATATATTTCCAGTAGGAGAGGTGAAGTGCCAAATATAAGCGAACACTGTGTTGATGTTGAAAGTCAAAATTAAGTTTTTCGCTGACAACTTTTGCCTGTTATCCTTATAAATGTTTGTGTACAATTGATTATCATCATAACGAATCATTCCTTAGATAAATTAATTTTTCGGTGCGTTTTATATACTAGTTAGGCTTTAAAGTTTAAACAGAGGCATTGGAATTGTAAAAGTATAATATTAGATATTTTTAAAAGTTATTGAGTTCCTTCTTCAAACAAATTTTCATGACATAATAGTGCATTGAAAAGCTTATTTGCTCTTGTAATAATGCGGAATTTATTTGACTCTATAGAAAGTGTACATATGTGAATATTACTTGTGACTTTGTTTGGTTTTATACATGTATGTTATTTCGTTTGTACGCTGTTTTTGCTTTGATTTATGCATTTACATATATCTCTCATCAATTTAACGGCAATAAAGATATCTATATCTGTCTACCATGAAATGTTTAAATCATACTTTACATACTTAAATGGATTTAATTTTTACCGTTTATTTAAGCTTTCAAAGGTACTGTATTTAATCAGAGACATAGAATACAGAGATACGCAGCTTCAGATATCACGTGTGACATTGGAAATTTGCAAAAATTATTGATTTTGTAGCAGATAAAACGTTTAGTTATTAGTTTTATATAAACAACCTATACATTTTCTTGAAGTTTAAGGTTTTAATTATAGCTGCTTAATTGTTCAAAATTCATTTTAACTCTCAAAAAGGCCGTGTAGAAAAGACCCAGTTTCAGCGATTTGTCAATAGATATAAATTTTGACAAAAATATCCTAGACAGGTATTAATAACGATTGTAAAAGATAAATATATAATGCAAAACATGTTTAAGCTTTAAAAGAATGTAATATCTATATCTGTATGATAAATGACCACTGAGTTTTATTTGCTACAAAATAATAAGCGTACTGTCCTGGGAGATATTTCAGGATACAGCAGTGTTGCATATCTCCCTTTTCTATGTCTCTGATTATATTGAGAACAAACCAATTGTACAGTCTTAACACAGGAAGGTCATTTTTGAAAGGACAAAGAATACTTAGATGACCATTTTATATATGTATATTGAATGTCTTGTTGCGACCACTTCATACATTTTAAGAAAGTATCATGCTGTGCTATTAGTTTTTGTGAGTTGTTTTTAAATTTTCATCATCACTTTAATTACTGGTGTGTAGATTTATGAATTGAATAATAGAATAATGATAGAATTGTGATCTGTTTACTCTATAACAATGATAATGATGAGGTATAACTTTCTTTCTTATGTTTGCCGCTACTTTACAAAAAACATGATCAGGAAGAGTTTTTTACTTTTGCAATATCATTGAAGAAATAGTGCACTGTATTAATAGCATGTATTTTCGTTTAATATGTTTGTCGTACAAATAACATTTAATTCTGATGGATAGGTAATTCTTTTTCGTAAAATGAGAGCTACAAGCACGGGCATGTTAACTCGATACATTTATGTCCTTTAGGCCTAAACAAATATGCTTGTTTCAGGTTTCATGCCCCCCAAAAATAGGGTAAGTAGGTAGGGATTTTTTTTAAGAATTTTTTTATTCTTAAACAAACCAAATTCAACATAGATTTAAATGAATTTATGCTAAAAAATATTAACACGCAAAAAATGTTCTAGGGTCGGGGCAAAAAATAGGGTAGGTCGGGAAACCTGAAACAAACATTTTTTACGCCTTATTAACATTTGTATTTTATAGTCAATATGCTTTATGTTTGCTTTAATTTCTTTTGAATGTGTTTCAACATCTCGTTGAATCACCTACGGCGAGTTGCTTGACTTCCGGAGTCGAGTCTATGCTACAGTACCTTACTCAGTATTCTGCGCTATACAGAACGTGGCCCTGCATCTGTGCTACAGTACCTTGCCGCGTATCTGCGCTTAACAGTACCTGACCGCATATCTGTGCTACAGTACCTTTAATACACCGAACCGCAAAAGGGACAACTATGTTGCAACTGACAAAAATTGTTCAGTTTTATATAATTTTTAAAACCTAAAAGTGTCAAATTAAAAAGGTTTTTACTGCAACGACTAAGGGCCATTCTAAAATATAAAGTTTTCCACCATAAATGATGATGGACATATCTTGGATTTGCGATAGTCATTATTCTGTGATAGATATCAAAATGGAATACACTAAATAGGCTTTTGAGTGATTTCAACCTTAGACTGAACGTCTCATTGCGACAACAATGAGTGCTTCGTCATCAATGGATGTTTATCAAATGGACGTTTTTCATCATCAATGAGACGTTGTTTCATCATCAATGAGACTTTTAGTTGTTTCATCATCAATGAGACGTTGTTTCATCATCAATGAGACGTTGTTTCATCATCAATGATAACGGGTAAAAAAAAAAAAAAAAAAAAAAAAAAAAAAAAAATGTTTCATATCATAAGTTGTTTCATCATCAATGAAGTTGTTTCATCATCAATGAGACGTTGTTTCATCATCAATGAGACGTTGTTTCATCATCAACACTGTCAACCCCCCCCACCCCACACCCAAAATAAGAGTTGTTTCATCATCAATAAGACGTTGTTTCATCATCAATAAGACGTTGTTTCATCACTGTTTCATTCATGAATTGTTTCGTCATCAATGAGACGCTGTTTCATCATCAATGAGACGTTGTTTCATCATCAATGAGACGTTGTTTCATCATCAATGAGACGTTGTTTCATCATCAATGAGACGTTGTTTCATCATCAATGAGACGTTGTTTCATCATCAATGAGACGTTGTTTCATCATCAATGAGACGTTGTTTCATCATCAATGAGACGTTGTTTCATCATCAATGAGACGTTGTTTCATCATCAATGAGACGTTGTTTCATCATCAATGCGACGTTGTTTCATCATCAATGAGACGTTGTTTCATCATCAATGAGACGTTGTTTCATCATCAATGAGACGTTGTTTCATCATCAATAAGACGTTGTTTCATCATCAATGAGACGTTGTTTCATCATCAATGAGACGTTGTTTCATCATCAATGAGACGTTGTTTCACCATCAATGAGACGTTGTTTCATCATCAATGAGACGTTGTTTCATCATCAATGAGACGTTGTTAAATCAATGAGACGTTGTTTCATCATCAATGAGACGTTGTTTCATCATCAATGAGACGTTGTTTCATCATCAATGAGACGTTGTTTCATCATCAATGAGACGTTGTTTCATCATCAATGAGACTTTATTTCACATCAATAAGAAGTTGTTTCATCATCAATAAGAAGTTGTTTCATCATCAATGAGACGTTGTTTCATCATCAATGAGACGTTGTTTCATCATCAATGAGACGTTGTTTACCATCAATGAGACGTTGTTTCATCATCAATGAGACGTTGTTTACCATCAATGAGACTTTGTTTAATTATCAATGAGACGCTGTTTCATCATCAATGAGACGTTGTTTCATCATCAATGAGACGTTGTTTCATCATCAATGAGACGTTGTTTCATCATCAATGAGACGTTGTTTCACAGAGTACCGTTGTTTCATCATCAATGAGACGTTGTTTCATCATCAATGATACGTTGTTTTATCATCAATGAGACTTTGTATTATCATCAATGAGACGTTGTAGCTCATCAAAAACCTCAAACGTGATTTTGTAGTTAATGATTGTTTGTGATATTCCTTTCAGAGTACTGCAAATGCACTAAACATATTAAATATTTCTTCAACAGAAAGTGTTGTGGCATTATAAACTTTATAAAATATTATTAATTCATTTTTCTTTAATTCGCATTTCATTGTATTTGTTGCGAACATTGTAATTTTAATTTTCTTTTATTAATGATAGTTCTTTTAGCTAAGATACATATGTATTTTTCATATGGTGATATAACCAAACAACGCCCTGCAATTCCATAAAAACTTGCAACTACGTTTCTGTTCAGTTTGTTTTAAATATTTCATCACTGAGCTTTTTTCTCCACTTTACAGTTTCAACAATATAAAAATGATTACAGAAAATTTGACATCGCAGGTCATAATGCAGGGAAATGATACATGCGAGAATATATATAATGTCCCTAGTTTTATCAATAAAAGTAAATATTGCAGAGAGCCAGTCTACTTTCAATGTCCTGTATATCCTTGTTTCTTAGATGCAACAGAGTTGACAGTGAGTATTGTAGGCTTCATTCTTAATATTTCGACAATCATTGCTCTGTTCCGAATCGGTCACAATCTTAAGCCAAGACACCGGCTGTTGCTTAGTTTATCCATCACAGATATGACAATATCTGCTTTCCATATCATCCGGATGTTTTATAATTTTCCATCAGTGTTTGCAAACATATTTCGTTTTATTTCATTTTCATCTTCTTTCAGTCTTTCTATGGTCATTGGAAATGTGTATACGTATATACAGTATGCTGCTATAGCGAATGTCCTTCTGATTGCGATGGATGTATTTGTAGCAGTAGCCTTTCCATTGTTTTACCATACGGAGATGACACAGTTTAGAGCAGCTGTTTTGGTTGGTTTAGCATGGACATTGTCATTGTTTATATATGTGTCGGCTCTTGTCACTGGCTTTTTAATTGACAAACATTCTATGATGTATATTGTCTACACCATGTTAAGTTGTGTATGTATTATCGCTTTGGCAATCCTTTATGTAATTTTGTTATTGAAAGTTCGAAATCTCAAGGGGTCAGAACACAGGAGTACTTTAAAATCGACGGTTACCGTTCTTGCTATACTCCTTACATTTACAGTGTTCATGATGCCTGGTTTCTGGCTAACAGTAGTACTTAAACCTACACTAGTAAGACCAGATGTCTTTTCATGGAAGTTGTGGTATACAACCATCAAAATGATACAATGCATGTGTGTATTGAACACGGTATGTGATCCTATTATTTACATACTCAGAATTCAGGAAATCCAGACTTCATTACAAATGATGTGGAACACTTGTTTTAAACATCTAAGAAGTAGAAACATTGTCATCAGAAGTGGTGACAAACCCACAGTCCAATCATATATTTCCAGTAGGAGGGGCGCAGTGCCAAATATAAGCGCACACTGTGTTGATGTTGAAAGTCAAAATTAAGTTTTTCGCTGACAACTTTTGCCTGTTATCCTTATAAATGATTGTTTACAATTGATTATCATCATAACGAATCATTCCTTAGATAAATTAATTTTTCGGTGCGTTTTATATACTAGTTAGGCTTCAAAGTTAAAACAGAGGAATTGGACTTTAAATGGTATAATATTAGATATTTTTAAAACATACAGAATTCCTTCTACAAACAAAATTTCATGATGTAATGCATTGGAAAGCTTATTTGCTCATGTTATAATGAGGAATTTATTTGACTCTATAAAAGCGTACATAATTATGTGAATATTACTTGTGACTTTGTTTGGTTTTATACATGTATGTTATACCGTTTGTACGCTTTTTTGTTTTGATTTATGCATTTACATATATCTCTCATCAATTTAACGGCAATAAAGATATCTATATCTGTCTACCATGAAATGTTCAAATCAGTAGTTGCATACTATACATACTTAAATGGATTCAATTTTTCCCGTTTATTTAAGCTTTTTAGGTACTGTATTATATCAGAGACATAGAATACAGAGATAAGCAGCTGCAGCTTTTTACCTTTAAATATAACGCGTGACATTGGAAATTTGCAAAAATTGTTGATTTTGTAGCAGATAATAGGTTTAAGTTATTAGTTGTATATACACAACCCATCTTGAAGTTTAAGGTTTGAGCTATAGCTGATACATTGTCAAAATTCAATTTTGCTTTTAATTATCTAAAGAAGGCCATGTAGAAAAGACCCACTTCCAGCGATTTGTTAATATATATAAATTGTGACAAAATATTCATGACAGGTATTACTAACGATTGTAAAATATCTAGATATAATGCAAAACATGTTTAAGCTTTTAAAGAATGTAATATCTATATCTGTATGATAAATGACCACTGAGTTTTATTTGCTACAAAATAATTAACGTATTGTCATGGGTGATATTTCAGGATACAGCAGTGTTGCATATCTCCCTTTTCTATGTCTCTGATTATATTGAGAACAAACCAATTGTACAGTCTTCACACAGAAAGGTCATTTTTGACAGGACTAAGAATACTTAGATGCCCATTACGTATATGTATCTTGATTGTATTGTTGCGACCACTTCATACATTTTAAGAAAGTATCATGCTGTGCTATTAGTTTTTGTGAGTTGTTTTTAAATTTTCATCATCACTTTAATTACTGGTGTGTATAATTATGAATTGAATAATAGAATAATAATAGAATTGTGATCTGTTAACTCTATAACAATAATGAGGTATACCTTTCTGTCTTATGTTTGTCGCTAGGCTACTTCACAAAAATACGTGATCAGGAAGAGTTTCTTACTTTTGCAATATCATTGAAGAAGTAGTGCACTGTTTTAATAGCATTTAGCCTGTGTGACAAAAGTCCATATTTTGTCGTAATTATTGTTTAGGATTGCACGCAATGTAACGAAAACCTATCATACGATTTTTGTAGGGTGTATCCCTGTTTTATTTAAACAAAAAGAGGTGATCACTATTTAAGAGTGAAAATAATGAATCCAGAGGAAACATATTCGTAAAAAGTTTAGGATTTACCGAATAAAAGCAAAATATGTATTCAAAGTAAGATGAGTTTGAGTGATGTTAAATCCATTACATAATGAGGAAGACAAGGTTGGATCGGGCGAAAGAGAACAATTGCATGACGTAGGTTACCGTCGCGAGACTGCTTACGAAAACGCTTAGAGAACACTCCAAATCATGTCACTCACTGTTGAATACACGAGAAAAGGATTTTAGCTTTAATGTACAGTATTTAGAATGATAAAAACATGAGACAGATTAGGTAGAAGTCGACGGGTGCGATTTGGTAGTACTAAATTGGAAATTGATTACTTAAAGCACTTCTGAAGCGTTCGATTAAGGTTTTTACTTTTTGCCATTAATTCTTTCAATTATAGAAGCTGCGTTTTTTACTGAAGTTCTGAATTGGGAATTGATTTTTAGAGGCACCTCTGAAGCGTTCGATTAAGCATTTTCACATTTCGGCTAGCGCCGTCGCCATTAAAGAAGTTTACGACTATTAAAAACCGTATATACAGTCGCAAACATCAAAATTACAAAACAGTTATATCCTTTTGTATAAATGCATTCACATCCGTAAACTGGGTGTGATGCTTTTATTTTCAATATTTATGATATACTTAGTACACGACCACTGCGTTATAACAATATTTAAAGTTGCTTATACCTATCCTTACGATGTTTGCTTCAACCATTATTTAAACACTCATAGGAAAATGTCGAAATATTCCCGAGAGATCCCGACAATTGACGGCTATTCGTAAAACGATTGTAGTTGACAATTTAAAAACCTGAAACAAATACATGTAGTATATTACAAATCGATATCGGAAAATTTAAATTTGGATACGTAATAAGATGTTTGATCAGTTGAATATTGCATGAAACATCCTTAAAATGGCGTGGCTTTTAACAGTATCAGAACATAAAGCAGTTCCTATACATAAGTCATATCAAAATATCCCTTATACATGACTAAAACATATAAAAACACTTCTCCCTATAAAATAAGAAAACAAAACCACCTGGCTACAGTGTGGAGATGTTTTGCTATTTACACTTGTTCGTATGCCCATGCAAAAATAACGTTGCGCATTGCAGACACATGCAAACTCACCTACATTCACTTCCATGCATCCGTTGCACACAAACCACCCAAAACCACCTATTCAAATCACTCAAACTGATCAAAAAAGTAATATATCAATATTAATCATTGTCTATACACAAAATGGAGCCTCAACTTCCAACTTCCTTCAGAAATTTAACCATAGACGATTCGAAACTATGTCGCAAAAACTTTTGACTGCTTCCGTATGTAGATATAATGGGTAATGCTACCAGACGGCGTAAACGTAAACAGTTTAACTGAATCTGATAATAATGAACTTATACAAATATACCTAATCCTCTAAAATACTGTTTTCGCTAGAGACAGAACATTCAAAGAATTTGTTAAACTTGTTGTTGAAAGTGCTTTATCATATACTGGATTCGATATTCCTTGATGTATTTATTTCTCTCACATGTTTCTTGTTTCATATAAAATCTCTGCAAAATACTCCAAAAGCAATTAACATAATGTTGTTTTCAGGTACACTTTATAATCTTATAGGCGGATATAACACTAACCGGATAGACATAATTGACTGCATCATATTTCGAATTATAGTCTTGTGAAGAACGCATAGATACGGCAAAACAGACACTGCATATAAACTAGATTTTTTTCATTTAATAACGTTAAAGCTTAAAATATAAACTGCCGTACAGTCAAATGCTCTATTTCGCTTTCATTTTGGCCGATCAATTGACGGCCAGTCAATGCGCATGCGCACGAATGACGTCATATCGTGGATTCCTAAAACCTCCTTCAGCAGTATCTAATCAAGCGTGTTATGAACTGTGATAACAGGTAAATGTTCCCAACAAAATATTATCAACTACGCTATGTATAAATTCGTTCGTTTTACTTGTGTAAAGAAGTTCTTTCGTTAGTTGCATGATAATGGTAGAAATGGTTTTAAACTTTTGAAAGGGGAAATTGACAAAAGACACGACATTCACCCATTTCCCTATTATGGGTCTTTTTCATGACAATAACTAGTATTTGAATGTGAAACGTACGGCGACATGTAAAGACCTCATTACTGACCCAGAAATGTTAATTGGGATGGTTCAATTACTGGCATAGCTTTTGTCCGTATTGTAACCCTAGCCCTGCTCCCATGTTACTGCGTTGTAATATATTTCTTGCGTCAACTTGAACATAACCAGGTGTTTCAATAGAAATATTATATGTCAGAAATTATCGCAAATTTTCTTTGTTTTTACATACGATACAACACTGTTATATTTTTATTGTGGACTCTCAAAAAAAAAGTTCATGTGTAGGTTAGACAAAAATTAAAAATTAAATGTTTACGCATAAAACCTTCTGCACAGGACGTGTGTACAAATGACAGACAATAATACATGTATTTTAAATTGGATAATTTCATGAATCGAAAACTATCAAAAGTCATAACCCTAACCCTACAATTATGTTTTGTTGATCTTTTGCTTTTTAAAATGTGTGCAGAGTTGCTTGTTATATCCTATGTTCTCTTTGTTATTTTCTTACTAGTCTGGCTTTTTAAGAAGTCAATATAAAATATATTAACATGCAACCACTCCTTGGCCATTTCATAAGAACATTTGTATTTTGAACCACATGAATGAAGCACTTTGTTGTGGTCAAAATTACAACCATTCTGTGAATTAATACTTTAATACTCATCCAAAAACTAACTGGGAATAGTTTGGCCTGTTTCATCATCGAAAGTGAAACAATTACAGATTACTGGTTTTATTCGATAATAATGAGACAGTCAATCTAGTTTTGAGTTAATTGTAAAACCAGTTGATGTATCATAGTTTGATATCCACCAGAGAAAGGAATGACGGTCGCCATTCAATGCCATGTCTATCATCATTAATAAATATAACTTATACACCATCAAGTCCTCAAGCACTTTGATATTTTTAATTTGAAACATCACGTCAAGAAAGCGTATATTTGTAACTTGATTATGTTTCTGCTGTAAATGTGTTCCTTTCCGATGAAAAACTTGTTGATTTAAGGCTATGCGGTCAATCCGGTTTTTTTTTTGCTCTTCTTTGAAATGTTTCATTTCATTCAACAAAATCATTGTTATGTGTATACATATTGATACAGTTGTGTTATAACTTTGGTTATTATCATTTTTCTATTATTCTGTGTATAAAATGTATTTTCTTCAAACTATAAGGATTACTTTGAAGGATGCTACAACTTTTGATGGCAAATTGTTTATTTTGTCAAAAGAAATTCAAATATGGCGATTTCAGATGCGGCAATATTCATTTCTTACGTTTAAAATTTAGATATCGATAGTCATTGTACTCTTTTACCCAAAACAAGTATCAAATCAAACGGTGACACATGCTACAACTAGAAATCTAAAATGAATATACTTAAAGAAAACGGAAATTTGATAAATTGTTAAAATTCTTTGCAAAATATCGGCAATTATTACTTCTTACATTGATCTGGAAAAAAGGTGTTCTTTTCAGAGAAACTCTTATTATCAAACAAAAATCAGCACAAAGAACTGACAAAAATTGTTAAGTTTTATATTATTTTCAAAACCTAAAAGTGTCAAATCAAGAAGGACTTTACTGCAACGACTAAGGACCCTTCTAAAAAAAATAGTTTTCCACCATAAATGATAATGGACATTCTTGGATTTGCGATAATCATTATTCTGTGATAGCTATCAAAACGGAATACACCATTTGGGCTTTTGATTGAACCTTAGACTGAACGTCTCATTGCGACAACAATGAGTGTTTCGTCATCAATAAGACGTTGTTTCATCACCAATGAGACGTTGTTTCATCCTCAATGAGACGTTGTTTCATCATCAATGAGACGCTGTTTCATCATCAATGAGACGTTGTTCCATCCTCAATGGGACGTTGTTTCATCATCAATGAGACGCTGTTTCGTCCTCAATGAGACGTTGTTTCATCCTCAATGAGACGTTGTTTCATCCTCAATGATACGTTGTTTCATCCTCAATGAGACGTTGTTTCATCCTTAATGAGACGTTGTTTCATCCTCAATGAGACGTTGTTTCATCCTCAATGACACGTTGTTTCATCCTAAATGAGACGTTGTTTCGTCATCAATGAGACGTTGTTTCATCATCAATAAGACGTTGTTTAATCCTCAATGAGACGTTGTTTCGTCATCAATGAGACGTTGTTTCGTCCTCAATGAGACGTTGTTTCGTCCTCAATGAGACGTTGTTTCGTCCTCAATGAGACGTTGTTTCGTCCTCAATGAGACGCTGTTTCATCCTCAATGAGACGTTGTTTCGTCCTCAATGAGACGCTGTTTCATCCTCAATGAGACGCTGTTTCATCCTCAATGAGACGCTGTTTCATCCTCAATGAGACGCTGTTTCATCCTCAATGAGACGCTGTTTCATCATCAATGAGACGTTGTTTCGTCCTCAATGAGACGTTGTTTCATCCTCAATGAGACGTTGTTTCATCCTCAATGAGACGCTGTTTTATCCTCAATGAGACGCTGTTTCATCCTCAATGAGACGCTGTTTCATCATCAATGAGACGTTGTTTCATCCTCAATGAGACGTTGTTTCATCCTCAATGAGACGTTGTTTCATCCTCAATGAGACGCTGTTTCATCCACAATGAGACGCTGTTTCGTCCTCAATGAGACGCTGTTTCGTCCTCAATGAGACGTTGTTTCGTCCTCAATGAGACGTTGTTTCATCCTCAATGAGACGTTTGTTTCATCCTCAATGAGACGTTGTTTCGTCCTCAATGAGACGTTATTTCGTCCTCAATGAGACGTTGTTTCATCCTCAATGAGACGTTGTTTCGTCGTCAATGAGACGTTGTTTCATCCTCAATGAGACGTTGTTTCATCTTCAATGATACGTTGTTTCATCATCAAAGAGACGCTGTTTCATCATCAATGAGACGTTGTTTCATCATCAATTATACGCTGTTTCATCATCAATAAGACGTTGTTTCATCCTCAATGATACGTTGTTTCATCATCAATGAGACGTTGTTTACCATCAATGAGACGTTGTTTCATCAGAAATGAGACGTTGTTTCATCATCAATGAGACTTTGATTCATCATCAATGAGACGTTGTTTCATCATTTATGATACGTTGTTTCATCATTAGAGTTTATTATCCTCAATGAGACGTTGTTTCATCGTCAAAGAGACGTTGTTTCATCATCAATGAGACGTTGTTTCATCATCAATGAGACGTTGTTTCATCAATCAATGAGACGTTGTTTCATCATCAATGATACGTTGTTTCATCAATAATGAGACGTTGTATCATCATCAATGAGATGTTGTTTCTTCATCAAAAACCTCAAACGTGATTTTGTAGTTAATGATTGTTTGTGATAGTCCTTCGAGAATACTGAATTTTGAGTGTATTCTATAAACAGCAGTTTACCACTATACAGTTTCAAACGCACTAAACATATTAAATATGTTTCAACAGAAAGTGTTGTGGCGTTTTAAACTTTAGAAAATATTTTTAATATTTTTTTTATTTAATTCGCATTTCGTTGTATTCGTTGCGAACATTGTAATTTTAATTTTCTTTTATTAATGATAGTTCTTTTAGCTAAGACATATATGTATTTTTCATATGGTGATATAACCAAACAACGCCCTGCAATTCCATAAAAACTTGCAACTACGTTTCTGTTCAGTTTGTTTTAAATATTTCATCACTAAGCTTTTTTCTTCACTTTACATTTTCAGCAATATAAAAATGATTACAGAAAATTTGACATCACAGGACATAATGCAGGGAAATGATACATGCAAGAATATATATAATGTCCCTAGTTTTATCAATGAAAGCAAATATTGCAGAGAGCCAGTCTAATTTCAATGTCCTGTCTATCCTTGTTTCTTAGATGCAACAGAGTTGACAGTGAGTATTGTAGGCTTCGTTCTTAATATTTCGACAATCATTGCTCTGTTCCGAATCGGTCACAGTCTTAAGCCCAGACATCAGCTGTTGCTTAGTTTATCCATCACAGATATGACCATATCTGCTTTCCATATCATCCAGATGTTTTATAATTTTCCATCAGTGGTTGCAAACATATTTCGTTTTATTCCATTTTCATCTTCTTTTAGTCTTTCTATAGTCATTGGAAATGTGTATACGTATATACAGTATGCTGCTATAGCGAATGTCCTTCTGATTGCGATGGATGTATTTGTAGCAGTAGCCTTTCCATTGTTTTACCATACGGAGATGACACAAGTTAGAGCAGCTGTTTTGGTTGGTTTAGCATGGACATTGTCATTGCTTATATATGTGTCGGCTCTTGTCACTGGCTTTTTAAATGACAAACAGTGTATGATGTATATTGTCTACACCATGTTAAGTTTTGTATGTTTTATTGCTTTGGCAATCCTTTATGTAATTTTGTTATGGAAAGTTCGAAATCTCAAGGGATCAGAACACAGGAGTACTTTAAAATCGACGGTTACTGTTCTTGCTATACTCCTTACATTTACAGTGTTCATGATGCCTGGTTTCTGGCTCACAGTAGTACTTAAACCTACACTAGTAAGACCAGAAGTCTTTTCATGGAAGTTGTGGTTTACAACCATTAAAATGTTACAATGTATGTGTGTATTGAACACAGTATGTGATCCTATCATTTACATACTCAGAATTCAGGAAATCCAGACTTCATTACAAATGATGTGGAACACTTGTTCCCAACATCTAAGAAGTAGAAACATTGTCATTAGAAGTGGTGACAAACCCAATAGTCCAATCATATATTTCCAGTAGGAGGGGCGCAGTGCCAAATATAAGCGAACACTGTTTTGATGTTAAAGGTCCAAATTAAGTTTTTTCGCTGACAACTTTTGCCTGTTATTCTTATAAACGTGTGTGTACAATTGATTATCATATAACTAATCATTCCTTATCTAAATTAATGAGGAATTCATTTGACTCCGTAGAAAGTGTACTTATGTGACTTGTGACTTTGTTTAGTTTTATACATGAATGTTATTTTGTTTGTACGCTTTTTTTGTTTTGATTTAGGCATTTACATATATCTCTCATCAATTTAACGGTAATAAAGATATTTATCTTTGTCTGCCATGAATTAATGTTCAAATCAGTAGTTGCATACTATACATACTTAAATGAATTAAATTTGTACCGTTTATTTAAGCTTTTTTAGGTACTGTATTATATCAGAGACATAGAATACAGAGATAAGCAGCTTCAGACTTTTACCTTTAAATATGACGCGTGACATTGGAAATTTGCAAAAATTGTTGATTTTGTAGCTGATAAAACGTTTAAGTTATTTGTTTTAATTACACAACCCATACATTTTCTTGAAGGTTAAAAAAGTATCATACTGAGCTATTTGTTTTTGTGAGTTGTTTTTAAACTTCAATTATCACTTTGATTGCTGGTGTGTATAATTATAAATTTAATCATAGAATAATAACAGAATTGCGATCTGTTTACTCTATAACAATGATGAGGTATACCTTTCTTTCATATGTTTGCCGCTACTTGGTAGTTTATAGTCAATAGGCTTTATGTTTGCTTTAATTTCTATTGAATGTGATTCAACATCTCATTGAATCACCCATTCAACCCGGAGGGTTGCTTTACGTCCGGAGCCGAGGCATGATATTCCGACAGTTTTCCCTCTAGAAATAACGTTATCAGAACGTAATGAAGATGTCAAACATTTTAAATGACGTCAAGTACGTTTATGAGACGTCACATAGTCATTTTCAATTAAATTTACTTATCCTTTTGCATTACGGTACCTATTGATATATACATTTTCTTAAAGCTAATAAAATGAACAATTTGGTACTGTAAAACACTCAAAATGGCAAACAATTACCATAAGGACGCGGCTCATTTTATGACGATATTCTCTTGTAAAACTACAACATCGAAATCATTATAATTAGTTCTCTTATATGCTTTTGATCTTGTGCTTGAAAGAGTATATTGGTCGTTGATACCCTTTTTAGAACCCCTTCGAATTAACACTAAGTGTCTATTTTTATTTTCCAGCGTATAACAGAAATGATAAAATCATTTAATATAACATAATCAGCATTATACAGCGTACATAATAAACCATTCGATAAGTCATATTATTGAAAAAAGGTTTCGCTATTTATTTCAATCTAAATATTACTTAGAAAAAGTAATTTTGTTGTTATATTTTTACATGTTTTCAAAACAGTCAATGCAGTTTACCATAACGACTTGACCATTTTTTGTGGAGAGATGTCATACAAATTTTGGTACTGGCGAACTTTTGTTCATCAATATTACTTGTCAACGATCCATAAAAATGCAAAAAATGATTGTATGTATGCTGAAAATGTTTGATCATAAAAATTGCCCGTTGGTTGTAAAGATATGAAATTCCGATACAACAAGAAATATCGATGCAAATTCTGTCGGTTGTAAGCCACAGCGTGGTGTTTTACCATATTACCCTGCTATGATGGCACAGAGGTTATGCTGAAATGACGTCGTTTTAAAACGTGCTATGGTTTTAACGTTTTTTCATTGTTGTTGTTTACACGTCGCTTGATCTAATATGAAAAAGTTAAAAATTTATCAGCAATTATAATTCTATACGTTTATCCTACTATTACTGATTTAATTGTACAAAATCGACCTGTCGTAAAACATGAGGTTTATACGACAGGCAAGCTTTACACGACGCGGCAACGGCTTGCCATACTGTATTCTTCTTTAAGCCGCCATTTTAAACTTCAAAGCTGCTATAAAAGTGCTTTTAAAACACTAAAATTCAACTGAATGTGTCATTTAATAGCTAGTATTAATATTGTCATTTTGTACAAAATAAAAAATGACTGACAAGTCTTAAATAATTTAGGACAGCTTTACGAAAAAATGTCCTCACTGGCCTTAGCTTCAGCTGATGACGGATTACTTTCTTGACTTAGTTTGTCGGTCATGAATAACATGTAAACAAATATTGATTAAAATGCTGACACAATGAAAATACAAACATGAGTTTTCTTTTGTATAATTATTTTATTTTCAAAATTTACAAATGTCATTTTCAGAATTCTTAAAAGAATACTTAAATACATCTATTCATGAATATTTCTTAATTAAGAAAATTCTGTCTAAGATGGTTAAAATTGATTTTTTCACTATCTTTTTATTTTTCTCTGTGCCAAAATATACAGTTAATGGCTCTGAATTTAACTACAATGAACTAGAAATTGGGAGAACATTGAATGTAACAATGATAATAACAATGATAATGTTTATTCGCTATAAGAAATACATACTTTAGTGCCCCGTATTTTGAATTAGACATGAGTCTCTTAGTAACACTGGTATGGTTGATCAGTAGACTGAATCTCATGTTGGAATGGCACTGTGCCTGTTATTTAACCTTGTTGTATCTAGCATGTAATTGTACATGTACATTGACATGTATATTTTGCCTGTTTGCAGACCGATTTTTGCATAATGAAAGAGAAAATACATGAAACTTTTGTTGTTTTCATAGAAGCTCAGGTAAATACATCACATCAGAACGTATATGACCACATGTCATTCGTATTTTTGTTGAAATTACAGTTGGGATGTATTTTATGCAACACTTCCTTGTTTACGTCCGCCATTTTTGAAGAGCGGTGTTGAGGTAGATTTCTCCTTAGCAACAACAGAAGGCACCTGTTTCGTGTTTCTTTGCCAAAATGAATATCAACAGAGGCATAAAAAGGAGTTTTTCTGTAAGAATTATTTAGATAACATTGAACGCTAGCTATTTACTTTATTTATTTCAACTTTATTGTGTTCAGTAAGAAATTACGGCTTCCGACCTTGAATTCTGAATGCCAGTGCACAAAGTTTATTTAGCCAATGGCGTACCCGCATGAACTCGTGGGGTACACTAAGTATTTTTGTGCATTTACCAGTGGTATAAATACTCGCTCTCCCGTTATTTGGGGTCTCAAACTAGGTCAATCACACTCAGATCTCATTGGTCGCCGTGACGGACCTACTCTTTGGCAACCAATTCAATTCAACCTTTGGCTATACTGGCTGGAAATTGCAGTCAGGTAAATTTCTCCTATTTTTTGGCTTCAAAATTTTGTCTTTAGGCATAGGCAATGACCGGAAACCTCCGCGGGTATCCCAATACTAAGCTAACATACATGCTCTTTGGGACGGACCTTGATAAAATTCTCATCAAATCAAATCAAATCAATTTGGGGTCTCAAATTTTTTAAAACACTCAAAGGGCAAATCCCTGTTATTTTCCTTCAAAATTGTCCTATAGATTTCAAAGTCGGATTGCACTTTTATTAAACACAGTCAGTCTAATTTTGAATTACTGAAATATTTCTAAATATCATTCTGATATTTATTTAAACAAATAGATATTTATTAGAATTTAAGTAAGAGCTAGGCAGCATTATTAAAGCAATCGTGAATTACTTTATAAATAGCTTTGGTCCTGTATTGTTAACAGAATCCTTGAAGTTTATCGTGGTATTGTAACCTTACTAATTTATTGTACGCGTACTTTGATGCAAATCGTCATTTTTGGTCTTGTGTAAGACATTGTACTTATTTTTTGTTGGCAATGTTTAAATTATAGTCGTACTTGTTGATATTTATGAATGAATCCATACAGGGGAATAAACAAATAATAGTTTTATTTAGTTTTGTCTTCCTCTTCCTATTGCTAAACTAAGTGTCCAACGTTATACGTTCTGTGGAGACCAGTCCTTTATTTAAGTAAAATCCTATCTGAGCAGCTGATGAGACCAATACTATTGATAAGCGATAGATTTACACTGCAATCATAGTCTACCCTCAGTCCTAGAGTCTGCATCACAATATCAGTCTACATTGCAAGGCAACTTGCGTCATGTCATGGTCTACGGTGTTGATTAGTTAATTCTACATCTACAGTCTACTTTAGACCACGGTGTCTACACCACTCAGCAGTATAGACTTATCTATAGAGACACTGCAGTCATAGTCTACAATACAGACTTATAGGGTCAGGTTTTGTACGGTGAAGACCCAGTTTACCTAGGTTGGAGTGCTTCATCTGCAGATTAAGTCAATGCAGATTGAGATATCCTGTCTCCTCCACACAATACAAAGTATTTGAAGTATAGTGTTGTGGGGTCGGGTGAATCTTATATTGATTAACGCTACCGACATTTACCATTGACACTACCAGCTCGCAACAATACATTATATATATTACACAAAAGCATAGTATGTGTACATAAATGGTCATTTGTCATAACATAGAGTATAGCTCTAAAGTATGTTGAAAACAAACGCATATTAATACAAGCTTCAGCTTTTTCAAAATATTTTATCATAATTATTACGTACATCTAAATGGTGTAAATTTGTTTTTTCTGTCGTCGAAAGCATAATTAGCATAAGAAATGTTGCATTCGATTTTACAAATGTATCATTTTTTGTAGACAATACAATACAGAATTTATTTTGAGAAGGGCATATAAAATATTTTCTAGGTAAATACACTGCTTTCAAATCCGAATAAAATTCACAACATAACAAAAAATGGTATTCGTCCTCTATTGCATTTTTATTACATGCCTTACATAACCTGTTTTGCCTTGAAATATTCCGATGCCGACCTGTCTCAATTTCTAGTTTATGCGAACCTACCCTAAAATGTACAAAAGCAAACCTAAACTTCTTAATATCTAACATAGCCAGATAATATTCGTATGTAAATTCTTGTTTAAAAAGTATGTAATTAGAAAGCTTTCTGTTTGAATTTACTGTTTCATGTCAGTCCTGTAAAAACATATATTTTAATCTTTGTACAGATGTTTTGAAAACAGTTGCTCTGAGTTAATAGACTGGTTTGCCCATACATTTTCAAAACTATGTATCTGGTGACATTGTCTCAAAGATGAAACCCAGTTTATATGACCATTACATCATCATTATACATCATTAAATAACATTTTTTAACGAATCTAGTATTTGGCATTTTGGGTATTTTAACCAGCATTTGACACACCTTTTACGAATGTATGTGCACTATAACACCCAAGATGTTTGCTAGCAATTTATTTGACATAAAAAACAACCCATTCTGCTATAAGACAAGAGAATTTTTCTAGGATAAACACCCGTTCTGTATTGTATCCTTGATGCAGGACAAGACGACACTGATAAACTTTGGTTCATTTCTCAACATGGGAGTAAATAAAATGTTTAGTCAAGAAGTATATGGAAATTTCGCAAAGCAATGTTTAAATGTGTACTGATAATAAAATTGTCCGTTGCCTGTAAAGAAAGTATATAATTTAACACAAAATCTGATATAGAAAGAATTACTGTTTCTGATGCTGTCCTTTGTAAGCGACAGGCGAGTTGCAGACTTTGGGTAATATTGGAATATCTCTGCTATGACAGCAGAGAAGTATAGGACGAAGCAGTCGAAGTTTTTAAAAAGCTCATAAGTTGTTAACATCATCAACACTGTTTACAACGGTCACACATGATACAACTAGAAATCTAAAATGAATATATTTTAAAGAAAACGTCAAATTTGATAAATTGTACATAAATTTATTTGACTATAAGTTAAAATTCTTTGCAAATTTTCGGCAAGTATTACTTCATACATTAATCTGAAAAAAGGATATTTTCAGAGGACCTCATATTATCAAACAAAAATCAGCACAAAAAACTGACAAGAATTGTTCAGTTTTATATAATTTTCAAAACAGAACAGTTTTAAAATGAAAAGAACTTTACTGCAACGACTTTTCCACCATAAATGATGATGGACATATCTTGGACTTGCGATAATCATTATTCTGTGAAAGATATCAAAATGGAATACACCATTTGGGCTTTTGAGTGATTTCAACCTTAGACTGAACGTCTTAAACTGAGTGTTTCATCATCAATGAGACGTTGTTTCATCACCAATGAGACGTTGTTTCATCATCAATGAGAAGTTGTTTCATCATCAATGAGAAGTTGTTTCATACTCAATGAGACGTTGTTTCATCATCAATGAGACGCTGTTTCATCATCAATGAGACGTTGTTTCATCATCAATGAGACGTTGTTTCATCACAATGAGACGCTGTTTCATCACTAATGAGAAGTTGTTTCGTCATCAATGAGACGTTGTTTCATCATCAATGAGAAGTTGTTTCGTCATCAATGAGAGTTGTTTCATCATCAATGAGAAGTTGTTTCATCATCAATGAGACGTTGTTTCATCACCAATGAGACGTTGTTTCATCATCAATGAGACGCTGTTTCATCATCAATGAGACAGTTGTTTCATCATCAATGAGAAGTTGTTTCATCATCAATGAGACGTTGTTTCATCATCAATGAGACGTTGTTTCATCATCAATGAGAAGTTGTTTCATCATCAATGAGAAGTTGTTTCATCATCAATGAGAAGTTGTTTCATCACCAATGAGACGTTGTTTCATCATCAATGAGACGTTGTTTCATCATCAATGAGACGTTGTTTCATCATCAATGAGAAGTTGTTTCATCATCAATGAGAAGTTGTTTCATCATCAATGAGACGTTGTTTCATCATCAATGAGACGTTGTTTCATCACCAATAGTTGTTTCATCACCAATGAGACGTTGTTTCATCATCAATGAGACGTTGTTTCATCATCAATGAGACGTTGTTTCATCATCAATGAGAAGTTGTTTCATCATCAATGAGAAGTTGTTTCATCATCAATGAGACGTTGTTTCATCATCAATGAGACGTTGTTTCATCATCAATGAGACGTTGTTTCATCATCAATGAGAAGTTGTTTCATCATCAATGAGACGTTGTTTCATCATCAATGAGACGTTGTTTCATCATCAATGAGACGTTGTTTCATCATCAATGAGACGTTGTTTCATCATCAATGAGAAGTTGTTTCATCATCAATGAGACGTTGTTTCATCATCAATGAGACGTTGTTTCATCATCAATGAGAAGTTGTTTCATCATCAATGAGACGTTGTTTCATCATCAATGAGACGTTGTTTCATCATCAATGAGAAGTTGTTTCATCATCAATGAGAAGTTGTTTCATCATCAATGAGAAGTTGTTTCATCATCAATGAGACGTTGTTTCATCATCAATGAGACGTTGTTTCATCATCAATGAGACGTTGTTTCATCATCAATGAGACGTTGTTTCATCATCAATGAGAAGTTGTTTCATCATCAATGAGACGTTGTTTCATAATCAATGAGACGTTGTTTCATCATCAATGAGACGTTGTTTCATCATCAATGAGAACGTGTTCACTCAGGAAGTTGTTTCATCATCAATGAGAGTTGTTTCATCATCAATGAGAAGTTGTTTCATCATCAATGAGACGTTGTTTCATCATCAATGAGAAGTTGTTTCATCATCAGTGAGAAGTTGTTCATACTCAATGAGACGTTGTTTAATCATCAAAAATCTCAAACGTAATTTTGCAGTTTTGTTTGTGATATTACTTCAAGACTACTGATTTTTTCAGTGTGTTCTATAGTACAACAGTTTAACATTATACAATTTCAAACGCACTTAACATGTTTAATATTTCTTCAACAGGAAGTGCTGTTACGTTATAAACTTTAGAAAATATCATTTTAATATTTTTTTCTTTAATTCGAGTTCGTTGTATTCGTTGCGAACATTGTAATTTTAATTCCCTTTAATTAATGATATTCCTTTTAGCTAAGATATGAATATGTTTCATATGGTGATATAACCAAACAACGCCCTGCAATTCCATAAAAAACTTGCAACTACGTTTCTGTATACTTTGTTTTAATTATTTCATCACTAAGCTTTATTTTCCACTTAACATTTGCAACAATATAAAAATGATTACAGAAAATTTGACATCGCAGGACATAATGCAGGGAAATGCTACATGCAAGAATATATATAATGTCCCTAGTTTTATCAATGAAAGCAAATATTGCAGAGATCCTGTCTACTTTCAATGTCCTGTCTATCCTTGTTTCTTAGATGCAACAGAGCTGACAGTGAGTATTGTAGGCTTCATTCTCAATATTTCGACAATCATTGCTCTGTTCCGAATCGGTCGCAATCTTAAGCCTAGACACCGGCTGTTGCTTAGTTTATCCATCACAGATATGACAATATCTGCTTTCCATATCATCCAGATGTTTTATAATTTTCCATCAGTGTTTGCAAACATATTTCGTTTTATTCCATTTTCATCTTCTTTTAGTCTTTCTATGGTCATTGGAAATGTGTATACGTATATACAGTATGCTGCTATAGCGAATGTCCTTCTGATTGCGATGGATGTATTTGTAGCAGTAGCCTTTCCATTGTTTTACCATACGGAGATGACACAGTTTCGAGCAGCTGTTTTGGTTGGTTTAGCATGGACATTGTCATTGTTTATATATGTGTCGGCTCTCGTCACTGGCTTTTTAATTAACGAACATGCTATGATATATATTGTCCACAATATCTTAAGTTTTATATGTATTATCGCTTTGGCAATCCTTTATGTAATTTTGTTATGGAAAGTTCGAAATCTCAAGGGGTCAGAACACAGGAGTACTTTAAAATCGACGGTTACCGTTCTTGCTATACTCCTTACCTTTACAGTGTTCATGATGCCTGGTTTTTGGCTCACAGTAGTACTTAAACCTACACTAGTAAGACCAGATGTCTTTTCATGGACGTTGTGGTTTACAACCATCAAAATGTTACAATGTATGTGTGTATTGAACACAGTATGTGATCCTGTCATTTACATACTCAGAATTCAGGAAATCCAGACTTCATTACAAATGATGTGGAACACTTGTTCCCAACATCTAAGAAGTAGAAACATTGTCATTAGAAGTGGTGACAACCCCACAGTCCAATCATATGTGTCCAGTAGGAGATGCGCAGTGCCAAATATAAGCGAACAATGTGTTGATGTTGAAAGTCAAAATTAAGTTTTTTCGCTGACAACTTTTGCCTGTTATCCTTATATATTTGTACAACTGATTATCATCATAACGAATAATTCCTTATTCAAATTAATTTTTCGATGCGTTTTATATACCAGTTAGGCTTTAAAGTTTAAACAGAGGTATTATAGTTTTAATAGTATAATATTCTAATCTAGATATTTTTAAAACATACCTAATTCCTTCTACAAACAAATTTTCATGACATTAGTGCATTGGAAAGCTTATTTGCTCATGTAATAATGAGGAATTTATTTGACTCTATAGAAAGTGTACATAATTATGTGAATATTACTTGTGACTTTGTTTGGTTTTATACATGTATGTTATATCGTTTGTACGCTATTTTTGTTTTATGCATTTACACAGATCTCTCATCAATTTAACGGCAATAAAGATATATATCTTTGTCTGCCATGAAATGTTTAAATCATACTATACACACATAAATGGATTTAATTTGTACCGTTTATTTAAGCTTTCAAAGGTACTGTATTATATCAGAGACATAGAATACAGAGATAAGCAGCTTCAGATATCACGCGTGACATTGGAAATTTGCAAAAATTAAAGAGATTTTGTAGCAGATAAAACGTTTAAGTTATTTGTTTTATATACACAACCCATACATTTGCATGAAGTTAATCGTTTGAACTATAGCTGCTAAATTGTTCGAAATTCAATTTTGCTTTTAACTCTCAAAAAGGCCCTGTTGAAAAGACCCACTTTTAGCGATTTGTCAATAGATATAAATTGTGACAAAAATATTCATGACAGGTATTACTAACAATTGTAACATATCAAGATATAACGAAAAACATGTTTAAGCTTTTAAAGAATGTAATATCTATTTCTGTATGATAAATGACCACTGAGTTTTATTTGCTACAAAATAATAAACGTACTGTCCTGGGTGATATTTCAGGATACAGTAGTGTTGTATATCTCCTTTTCTATCTTTCTGATTATATTGAGAACAAACCAGTTGTAAAGTCTTCACACAGAAAGGTCATTTTTGACAGGACAAAGAATACTAGTACTTAGATGCCAATTTCGTATATGTATCTTGATTGTCTTGTTGCGACCACTTCCTATATTTTAAGAAATTATCATGTTGTGCTAGTTTTTGTGAGTTGTTTTTAAACATCCATTATCATTTTAATTACTGGTGTGTAGAATTATGAATTTAATCATAGAATAATAATAGAATTGTGATCTGTTTACTTTATAACAATGATGAGGTATACCTTTCTTTCTTATGTTTGCCGCTACTTCACAAAAACCGTGATCAGGAAGAGTTTCTTACTTTTGCAATATCATTGAAGAATTAGTGCCCCGTATTTTTAGCATGTATTATCGATTTAATATGTTTGTCGTACAAACTACTGTTAGTTCCGGTGGCTAGACAATTCTATTTCGTAATATGAGAGCTACAAGCAATTTTTACATCCAAAGTGACCATGGGTGTGTTAACTCGATACATGTATGTCCTTTATGAACATTAGTATTTTATAGTCAATAGGCTTTATGTTTGTTTTAATTTCTTTTGAATGTGTTTCAACATCTCACTGAATCACGTACGGCGAGCTGCTTGGCGTCCGGAGTCGAGGCATGATATCTCGGCAGTCTTCGCTCTTGAATTACCGAAATTCCAAGAAATTAGAAGTGTCCGTCCTTAATCGCAAATGGACTCTTTTGTAGGATCTCGAAATCTTTCCACACTGTTTATTAGCATAGCAGCTCAGCTCAGCTCAGCTAGGTATCAGTAACTATTCAAAAGGCATTTAACTTTTGTGACAAAAGTCAATATTTTGCCGTAAATATTGTTTGGGATTGCACACAATGTAACAACAACCTATCATACGATTTTTATAGGTTATTATTGTTCTTATTCCTGTTTTATTTAAAGGTCCCATTGATTGAAAAAATTTCTTTTTAACATTTGAATATTATTCGTCAGCAAATGCAAATTTGATAATTTTTAACGAAAAATACCGAGTGGTTACCTGTCCGTAAGCCGATAAAGTTCTCAAAAAACACACCTGTACGGAAAGTGACGATAATATTTCCGGAAACCTACGAGCGGCAGTTTCGGAATCGCTAGCCTGGAGTGACGTCATACGCAGTACAATCGTCCCCGATAACAGGTACTCTAACAACAACGAAAGCGATAATTTCATCTTATTAGGCATCTTCAGAGAGTAGAGATGAGGAATTTTTGAGCCCGTAACGTATAGAACGAAGTCCGTGTAATGTTATAAAATTATTTGATTAAAGTATAAAAATACAGCAGTTATGTCGAGTTTTTTTATATGCAAATGACACCAACTTCTGTTTCTGTTTGTTTCTATCAAAATGAAATCTATGTTTCATTCTTAAATGAGTAAGAAAAGTACCATGTAAATGTATCGAAACGATCTAAATGTACGCATGCACGTGACTTACAAACTATACAAATATGGACCATATTATTTCCATTGATGATGAAAATGAGAACACAAATGCTCGATCTAATTACAATATCTAAAATGATGAGCTTGATTTTTCATGACACGTTTTCTTGTGGGTAGGTTAAAGGATTAGATTTACATTTGAATTAAGAATGTAAATCAAAATAGTTTACACGATTTTGTTGGTTAAAAAACAATTCTGACGCAAATTTATTTGAAACAGGAATACGGTTCCTGTTTGAAAACTCATTATAATTAAAATCACGATATCTACCTAATACATGTCAAATTTCACTTTAAGAAAATTATTTCATTCGAGTTCATAAAATGTGTCATCGGCAACCAAAAAGATATACTTTCTGAACATTTATAGGGTTGCTGGAAACTTTCTTTTGCTGAATTGCTTTTTACCAAGTTGTATATATTTATGTTTTTCAAGATTGAAACTTTAAAACATAAATAATGGTTTCATAATTTTATTTGGGCACTTTGCATGTTAATAAACTATATTGTTGTTGTTTTATATTGTTGTGTAATTATCAATTGCAATTGACCAGTGTGCAATATGCAAAAATGTGTGACCAGTTAGATTGCTGGCAGGGGGGCGCCAATTAACAACAAATCATATCGCATCCTTTGTTGTGACTTATGCCCTTGGGCTAATTTAACTGTAATTCCTTCAATGGTTAGATCTACGCTAATTATTTACCATGGCAACGTTGTTAAAACGAGATATTGTTAAGGTTTTGAAACTTTTATGGATTACTGGAGAGTTCCGCACCATGTAAGTAAAACTTCTAGTAGAGTAACTGTTATATCTATATGCGGCCTTTGTTCTACATTATTTATTTTTAAATGATCTTGAATATAAATGCCAGCTTTTTCATAAAGACTCGATCTTAAAAACATGTGTCTTAAATAATATCATAATATTCTGTAATAAAATACATTTTGTAACAAAGGTTTCAACCTAACATCCTCGTATATGATGCAATTCGACATGATTTAAGTTATACAAGTAAAGTTGCACTTGGGAAAATCTAGATTGGAAAAGTTTGTAATAAACAAAGTCTTAAACTTATTCCTAAAGAAAATAATCAAATTGAATAGATCGAGATCATTTTACAAAGGCCGAATTTAAAATACATTTTCTGTCTTTTCTTGTCGTGCATGAGCGACTGAGGGGACTTTCAACGCTTGGACCGTTTCACGCAGTTGCTACTCTAGATTTTTGAAACCTTCGTCATACAGTCACATGAAGTTCGGACCCGAAAAGATATATATGAAACACCCCGCCGACCATAAAACATATATAATTCGTATTATATATGCTTGATAGGCCGGGGTGTTTTATAAGAATGACTTTCCAGGGCCCAAACTTCATGCGACTGCGGTTCGTCCCTATTGTCTTAGTCACTGACTTGTTATATTAGAGTCCCAAGGTGTACTGGTGTAGGCTTATTCTCTCACTCCATTTGTTGCTGCATCCACCCAGAACACACCAAGCGCCTCCCATTTACAAAAATAATATAAATAGTAAGTTAATCGTGTTTTTACACGGAGTTTTGTGTGCTCGTTTACTATAATCAATGTAACGGATCTATCTCGAGTACTGCAAGTGACGTCACACGGAAACTTTTCCGATATTTTACGGAAGTCGCCGAGGATCGTAATATTTGCGTTTCGGTGAAATACCGGCCAATTTGTATTAGTGATTTATGTCCCAATAAACACGTTTCTTGTCGAAAATTTCCGCCCAACTGGGTTCAGTGCACTTTATTAACAAATGGCTTAAAAAATATTAACAGGTGAAATTTTGAATCAATGGGACCTTTAAACAAAAAGAGGTGATCACTATTTAAGAGTGAAGATAACGAATCCAGAGGAAATATATTCGTAAAAAGTTTAGGATTTACCGAATAAAAGCAAAACATGTATTCAAAGTAAGATGAGGTTGAGTGATGTTAAGTCCAAATACATGTATAATTGAATATTACAAAACATCTTTTTAAAAAGACACGACACATAATGAGGAAGACAAGGTTTGATCAGGCGAAAGAGGACAATTGCATGAAGCAGATTGTCGTCGCGTCACTCACTGATTAATACATGTACATGAGAAAAGGATTTTAGCATTAAAGTACAGTATTTAGAATGATAAAAACACGAGACAGATTTCAAGGATAAAATTTTGAAGTTGTTTTGATAAAAGGTATATGTATCATTTGAAGCAGTCCCGCTTTCTTTAGCGACTATAGAAAAAAATGTAAAGCATGGAGAAAAGACCCTAAGAATATAAAGTCGACTTTTATCAAATAAGGTCGTGTAATAAAAGAAATATGTTTTCCGGAACAGGTTCGAACATCCCTCGTACATGTTGGACAATTCTTCGTCGCAAATATTAACTTGCGGATGACAATCATGTACCTCATCAGTGAAATTGGATGCTTTTGTTAATGAATAGGAACATGTATGAGAGCAATTATCTTAAATCTGTTATAAAAACAAAAATAATATCAAACAGGGAATGCCACGTACCAAAAACGCAGCCTCCCCAAAACGAGCCCCACAGCACCCAGAAGTGCACACCACCAACACACACACACACACACACACACACACACACACACACACATACACTACCAACACACACTAGCATACAAAGCAAACACACGAGGACAAAACGAACAATTAAAGGAACACAGTGGGGCACCGCCTTGGAACGGTCAGTGGCAAAAACACCACTGGGGAGCTTAAACCGGTTTATGGTGCGCACCCAACCTCACTCTTACCCCCACCATGTTCCAAAGTCACAGGACAGTGTAAATAAAAGTAATCCCTGCTAGGTGAATCTCTAACACACGCAATGGAAACAAAAGGCATGGTATGTAAAACACAAAAATGCTCGTGTATAAATATATAAAAAGCAAACCTTGAGAACCAAAAAACGTATGTACTCAATGAAACTACAGTCCAAATTAACGTTACTTAAAAGCAAGGTTCATAAGCTATTAAATATAAATCGTAAAGAAGGATTTGTAAAGGTCACATTCGACTGATGGTGCGGGAGTCTATATTCGATGTTAAATAAGTTTTTAGAATCTCTGATATCAGTGCGCAGGCGCATAGGTGCACGTGATTATCGTCAGATGAAAGTGAGTGAGGCCCGTCACCTTAGTTATGAGATGGAAAATGATATGACTAATGATATGAATAATGAGAAGAAAAAGAGGACACGAACATATACATACACATAAGAGACACAAACGACAACACTACACATAGACAATAACATACACTCTGGCACAGACATATTGTCCCTGTGACACATGTATTCAGAAACTTTGCTGGAAACGAAAGTGGGTGCATATTTTCTATATTATTTCATTGATACAGTTTTATCACTAGTAATGTTATATTTAAAATCAGGTGTGTCCTTAGTGAAGAGCTTTGCTTATTCCGAACAAAGAATCGTTCGACTCAGAATTAGTTCTGTCACATAACATTCTGATTCTAGAAGCACCAACTCGCACCCGTCTGGTGCCTCATAAGTAGGAAATAGCTGGTCCTTTAAGTAGGAGTGACAGTATAGTAAACTAACATTTAACCTTTACTTTACCTTTATTTCAAACAAGCAATTTGGGTGTGAGACGCACAACAAAGTTTAACTTGATCCAGGTTGAAGAAAATAAAATGAATTTGCTTGATTTTATTACTAGCATATACATTGTACGTCAATTGTTATAATTATTGTAGAAGCATAAATTTATTTTAATATAAAAATAGGAAATATGCTCATTCTTTAATTAATTTCATTTATACAAGTTTACAGTGTGACATTTTGAATGACAAAATCCTTTAATCTCTTTACTTTGACTGCACATTCATTTCTTTGAAACATTTAAACAGTGTGTCATCAGTCGGCTTAAATTCTTCATTTGTAAAACATTAGCAAAAAAGTCTTAAAGCAATAACACTTAGCCTGAGGGCATATTGATTCATTTTACAAGGTAAAAGGTGGTGAGGTGGTCGAGTGGTTAACGCTCTGGACTACCAATCCGGAGGTCCCTGGTTCGAATCCCGGCCAGGGCTCTGGAAATTTCAGAAACGCTTTTCAGTGTTTCCCACCCATCTAGAGATGAGCTGGTTAGAAACCCAGAGGTAGTCTCACGTGTATCGGTGCTATACACCGGGCATGCAAAAGAACCAAGGGGTCTATTCTAGAGCTAGGGTCTGGTTCCCGGATTCCCTTGTATCTGCATCTGTCTCTCTTCAACCTGCGCCTGTCAGAAGTCTTGGCAAGTTCACCCAGGGAGAAGTTCCAGCGTCGGCCGGGACTTATAAACAATCAAGGAAAAAAGTATCATAAGTCATGTTTATAGGACCCTAATTTTTAGTACTATTTAAGACAACTACCTTGAACCCTAGACCGGAAATGACACATACATGTATTTTGACTGTTAAACGGGATAATCGAGATTAATTGTATGAACGGATTAACTAAATGCATCAACCGCAGATTCAGGGCTGGGCTTTAGGGCCGCAGCCCCCCCCCCCCCCGGCCCCCAAGCTCGGCCCGCAGATAAGTTTTTGGTCGAGCTGGTACTTTTGTCCTCGTTAATAAAGGGCTGACGTGTCAGTTATGCACACAGTGTATTCTCCTATCAAAACATGTTAATTACTATTATCTGCTCGCTAATCCCTTGCCGGAGGACATTATACTTACATCTTTGTTCACCGTAACGATTGAAATTGGGAATTTGATAGGCTAATAGATACAACGGTTCGGATCGTTACAGTTCGTTACTGTGAAGTGTCTGAGGTTACTTCTTAGTGGCCTGACAGTGGTTATCATCAGAATATAAAATATAAGTTTGCCAGGACTGAAGTCCTAATTAAAGTATTGTGCGAAAGAAAAAAATATTTAAAATTAATGTCATTCAAAAATGAAAATGTGGGCTCCTGCTGGAGTCAAGTCACTAAACAAAAAGTTGCAAAAGTAACATTAAAATAATTGTGCATATGTTTAGTTTCTGGTACATGTTTGAATGAGGGCTGGTGTTACTGAACAGTGTCATGCTTCAACTGGGAAAAATTAAGTTCTTATTAATTATTATTTTCACATGCAGCTACACTAAGCTACATAAGACATGTGCGCTGAAGATTTCTTTTCCCTGTCCAGAGCGGATCCATGGTCTAGCTGTAATGTGCTGGGCTGGTATTCCGGGGGTCACAGGTTCGATATCCCGCTCTATCACTAACCGCTGGAACTTGATATTCTATCACAAAAATAGAAAGAACAATGTATCTTGAGAAAAAAACCTCTATATAAAAAGAGGGGGTATTTATTTTGCAAGATACTTTTTGTGATTGAATTTCAAGTTCCTGTGCACTGATATTATTAATTGCCTATTGGATGAGACCTTAAAACCAAGGTCACATGTATCGGTTCTATGCACTGATAAGAAGTTGGATATAAATTGTCCAAATCCCGTGTGTTCCATGCGATTTGTGTATGTAAGTAAACATTTAGTATTTACATGTATCCAAGTCTTGAATTAAAGATTGTGTATTTGACATTGTTTTTGTTGCCACCTAAACACTTTGCAGTTGCAAGTTAGGTGCTTCAGAGTAGGTGAAATATGATGCTGGAAATTGCACCATTTCATAGACACAGTTAAAATGTTTTCCGTCGGGAGGGGACACCCTTCCCTCACCCACCCTGAGTCAGCCCTCCCCCCCCCCCCCACGGCCCCTGTTTCCGCCCCTATGCATGGTCAGATCAATCAGATTTAAAATTGCTTATACCTCCTAGCGCTGTTTGCTTCAACCAATATTTTAACGCTATCATAGGAAAATGTCGAAATGTTCCCGAGCGATCACGGCAGTTCACGGCTATTCGTAAAACGATTGTAGTTGACAATCTAAAACCTGAAAAAAATAGTAGACAACAAAGCATACGCCCTTAGTTTTTACAGATTTTAAAAGTAAAACGATTTGTGCGTTTTCTCGACTGTCTACAATTTTTATATTTTAATAAACAATGTAGTTGCAAATGTAAATATACGTAAAAATGTTCAATATTTCACTGCAAAACAAACAAAATTACCGTTTGCTCGATAAATTTCAATGGAAGCAATATAGGCACTAAGTTTAAATTTACAAAAGTAGCTGGATATTAAACATACATTCGCACAGTTACATGTACATGTATATTCTATAAATAGTGGACATTTTAACATTATTATGGGACATCTACAATTCATTATAACAAACCAGTACAACGTTATGTTAATTGATTTTCTCCTACAGTTTTCTAAATAAAACATTGGCCACCGCCTTTAATTTATAATTAAAAGTAAGATACGTAACACGATGTTTTATCAGTTGAATATGGCTTGAAAAATCCTTAAAATTTTTAACAGTATCAGAACATATACCAGTTCCTATACATAATTCATATGAAAATATCCCTTATACATGACTAAAACATATAAAAACAATACTCCCTGTGAAATAAGAAAAAGAAACCTTCAAACCTGGTGTCAATGTGGAGATGTTTTGCTTTTTACACTTGTTCGTATGCCCATGCAAAAAGAACGTTGCGCATCGCAGACACATGCAAAACTCACCTACTCTCACTTCTATGCATCCGTTTCACATAAAAACTACCCAAAGGCACCTATTCCAATCACTCAAACTGATCAAAAAAGAAATATATCAATATAAATAATTGTCTTTACACAAAATGGAGCCTCAACTCGCAACAGTTCAGGATAAAATAAGCTTTAAGGTTACATTGCCTAATAGCATTCAAAATAGCCAATAGGCGTTATCATCACTTACGAAACTTAAACAGAATGAATGCTTTGAAAACATGTATAAAATGCTTGCATTGAAAATATTAGGGTTGAAAATAGTTTCAATGATAATGAAAATAACTTGTTATTTTACAATAAAAGTAAAATTGTAAAGATTACTTTCAATTATATGATGTTTTCATTGATTCATATATTTAACTTTAAAACTTTTAAGAACTTATGATCTAGTGATACATTAATTCACATATTTAACCGTAACACTTGGTAAAGTGTTTTGTTTACATGGATTCATATATTTGATGAGAAAACTTTCATAAAATTATATCATTTTTAACACTCAAAAAGTATGATGATTATACATTCATACATATATTTTAGTTGTATTGTTCATTACATTATGATAGTTATTTGAAACGCTTGAATGTATTTCGATTTTTCCAATTTCAGCCAATTTTACATTGATATTCTTTTTTTAGGTACTAATGGATTATGAAACTTAACTAAACATTTAACATTATTGAAGAAGAGGACCAGTGTTTCATTGATTTAGAGGAGTTTTATATTTATCTGAAAAATATAACACAAGTTTAAGACTATCAAATTTGCGAAGACCTCTAAAGATCTGTGAATTGAAAGGAGTTAATTTCATTGCACAATATCAATGATTAATCTTGAAACCAAGGTCAATAGTCTTTGAAAATTTGTTTACTGTTTGTATTGCATTTTCTAATAAAAGAACAAGTGAAGTTAATTTTATTACACAATATTAATAATTAATCTTGATACCAAGGTCTTTTTTCAGTCATAAAGTACCCTACTAAAATTGAAAAACAGTTGATACTTTAATAAATTTGAAATGAGGTAACTATATCACCTTAAAAAAATTTCAATCAAGATGGTGCATCTTATAATATGTTTACATGCATGAGATCTTTTAAAACACTTCCCTAAAATAATGTTTCATATTTCTTATTTCTTCATTTTATCAGTGCTATAATGATGTATGAATAAAGCTCCTATTAATGATATATCAGTTTCTAGCATCTGGAATATGCTCATGATCTTTATCAGCTTCTCTCCAGCCCCGTTATTACTGAATACCAGTTAGCTGCCATGGTAAATTATATGAAAGGGTCTGTATGATATTACATGCTAAGGTGTTACTGCTCAGAGCTGAGCAGTTTTCTAACCAGTATTCCGTGGATTGTAATGTGTAATACTACCAGACATTTTTTGGTTACACTTCTTTCTGTAAATTAATACTTTATTGTTGTTTATTTCGATATTGATAGCATGGTAACAATAATAACATAACAATACATTATTAAAATTTAACAGTAAGGTAAAAGATAATAAATATCATGAAGTATACATAAGTAATGAACCATGTCAGTTACATCAATATCAAGGATAACACAAAAAGGGAAAGAATCCCTTATTTCCATTGTGGTCCATGGTAGTGATGTTCTGACATAGAGAGGCATGAAACATAATTTTAGTAAAATATAAATATTAAATTAAGATACTAGTCATTATACAAAGTTTGTTATTTACCATGTTATCATGAAATACATAAGAAAATTTAAAACATTGCACTGAACTGAAAGTTTGACACTAAAGGTAGATTTAAACATCTGTAAATTAATATTTTAAAAAATGATCCTTCACTGCACTTTTAAAAACACTAAAGCTGGACAGATTCCTTATTTGAGATGGTAGTATATTCCATAGCTTGCAACCTAAAAAAGAAAATGACTTCAGACCAAAGCCTTTGACCCTAGGCAGCATAAAACACCCACTGTCACTAGACCTTGTTCTATACGAATGAACAGACTTTTGGATCACAAAATATTGACTCATAAAGTCATGAGATTGGCCATTCTTAATTTTAAAAACATGACATAATGTTATTTGTTCAATCCTTTTACAGACTGCTAACCAATTTAAAGAAATAGAATGTTCATTGTCAATATGGGACCTATTTTCCAGATTGAGTACAAACCTAATTAATTTATTTTGGGTAACCTGTAGCTTGTTTTTCCAAAACTGAGATAAGCCATGAAACAAGAAAGAACAAGCATAGTCAAAATGACACTGAATCAAAGCTAAAACCAAAAGTTTTTTTAGTATGATCAGTAAGACATTTGTCTTTCCTATACAGACATTTCAACCTGACATTTGATTTTTGATAATAGAACTAGCCATGTATTCACCAGTTAAACTCTGATCTAAAGTTGCACCTAGGTACTTGACAAATGAAGTGGAATTTATAATTTGACCATTGCAACTTATATGAAGGTTATTATTTGACTTTAACCTCGGCTTAGAGCCAAATAAAATTGACTCTGTTTTTCCTAAATGCAGGGACAGCTTGTTATCAATTAACCACTGACTAACCGATTCGAGATCCTCTGTTAACTCTTTCTCAATGGCTGACCTATTCTTACCAGAAACCAAAATAGCAGAGTCATCCGCATAAAGTAACAATTTATTTTGGACCACTGCAGACATATCATTAACGTAAATTAAAAATAAAAGAGGTCCTTGAATTGACCCTTGCGGAACACCACATGTAATCTTACAAGGCTTGAAACACGTTCCAGAAACATCAACAAGCTGTGAACCTTCGAACAATATCTTCCGCACGACCGAGCCCTTCAAGTTTCATCAGAAAGATAGTATGATCAACAGTATCAAACGCCTTTTGGAGATCAAGTAAAATCATACCAATAAGGTGACCTTTATCCATTTCAAACTGGATATAATCAGAAAGATGTACAAAAAAACAAAAATAATATCAAACAGGGAATGCCACGTACCAAAAACGCAGCCTCCCCAAAACGAACCCCACAAGTTTCAGTTGAAAATCTTCTTCTGAAACCAGACTGAAACTTATTATCATATCATCATTTAAATATGATTCCACTTGATCATCCAAAACTAACTGGGAATAGTTTGGACTCTTTCATCATCGAAAGTGAAACAATTACAGATTACTGGTTTTATTCGATAATAATGAGACAGTCAATCTAGTTTTGAGTTAATGGTAACACCAATTGATGTATCATAGTTTGATATCCACCAGAGAAAGGAATGACGGTCGCCATCAATGCTCATCATTAATAAATATAACTTCTACACCATCAAGTCCTCAAGCACTTTGACATTTTGAATTTGAAACATCACGTGAAGAAAGCGTATATTTGTAACTTATTGATTTAAGGCTAAGCGGTAAATCAGTGTTTTTTGCTCTTCTTTGAAATGTTTCATTTCATTCAACAAAATCATTGATACTTCTATACATATTGATACAGTTTAGTTATAACTTTGGTTATTATTATTTTTCTTTTATTCTGTGTATAAAATGTATTTTCTTCAAACTATAAGGATTACTTTGAAGGATGCTAAAACTTTCGATGGCAAATTGTTTATTTTTTCAGTAGAAATTAAAATATGGCGATTTCAGATACTGAATTTTGTATGCCGCAATATTCACTTCTTACTTTAAAATTTAGATATCGATAGTCATTGTACTCTTTTACCCAAAACAAGTATCAAATCAAACATTCAACAGTGGAATTGTAATATTCATAAGAAAAGTAACTAAATCAAAATGGTTAATTAATCAAGAATTTATCGTCATGTATCATTTGTTTCAGAAAATATCACAAAAAGTCCGGGTATTGCTCAGCTGTTAAGTATGTCTGAAGTGCGTCAATGAGCCTAGACCGTATTTCAGTAGATTTTCACCACTTATGTCACAACATATCATGTCAACAAGATAGTGACAGAAACGTCCCCTAAGTTTCATAATATATGAATGTCTAAGTTTAGTCATTCCAATGGTATGACAGTGAACTATGACGTGATAAAGTTCATCACTGTATAATTGGTTACATCCTGAACATCTTCTCTCGTTAATAGTCGGTTTACAACAGTGTTTAGAAGGAAACATCATTAGCTCATTGGTTTTTCGTTTTTACGGTGTTACGCGCCATATATTAGAAGTCGTGAGATTAATATGTATGACGCGAAATCTGGTAAAGTCACCATCCATTTGCATTCGCGATACCCAGTCAATTTCGTCCTGATTAAACACAGCTGTTTTAAAATTCGTTTCCATGAATATTTTTCATAGTTTTTTCAAATTCAGTTAGGTAGTCGTTGAAATGATACTTTGATATGATTTTGATAATACCGACTACAAAACCAGAGTTGAACTTTATACATTTGTTACGGTATTGAAATTGTCTATGTAAAAACACCTGTAGCGTTACATCTTTAGATTAGGCCTGCAAATTGAACCTTAGAAGTTCAACTTTTGTAGGTCGATATATTCTTCAAGTCTGATCTAGTACGAGTATGTAGGAATTTTATATGTTTGAGACAAAAATGATGTGTTGATTCGGGATGTCTCAAGTCTGACAAAGTTATACAGTTAAGACTACATAGTAAACTTCTGGCAGACTGACGGATCATGTCGACATTAAACGGCGACTTTCATTTCTTTGCTTAATCAGTAGCATTGCAGTAGCTAAATATGAAAAGCAAATTTATCCCTTCCATTATCCATACTACAATCAAACCAACCGGCTATATATGTTGCATGAAAGGCTAAATTTCACTTTTCTTGTTATAATGTAAAGACTGACTCGAAAGAAACTCTTGAAACAATTATCACACTCCAGAGAGGTTGTGAAGTAAGAGTGTACATAATTTTATATTATATGTTTTTTTCTTTCTGCTAACATATTTCTTGCCGTTATTCCGTGTCATTCAGAATGATGACATGATTATACAGTTAAAAAAATAAGATAATGAAAGACAGTGTTTCTTTGGTATGTGTTTTTGAAATGTCTGAAAAGTATTTTGTTGCAACTTTTGTTCTCATATCTAACGCCCGGGTAATTTCAAACTACACTGTAAACTAACCAAGTTAAGTTGCATTTAAGTATGTATAGATGTGATATGCAAATGCTAATTGACCATTTCATGACGAAAACTGTTATGATTTTGTTTTTTTGTAGTTACATTGAGTTACTGTTTTTCAATTCACAAAACTTTTACAAATCTTCCAAACCTTCAAACGTATAAAACAGCAAAAATAAAAAATAAATATTTTAGCATGATGATAGTAAATTGTAAATACTCATAAATGAAATAACTCAATTCACAAATTCCTCTTATGTTAGACACTTGACACATACGATTATATTATGAGTAGGTCACCACCTCTGATGAAAATGTTTCTACTTCTTAAATGTTGAGAACAAGTGCTCCGCATCATTTGTAATAAATTCCTAATTTTCCTGAATTCTGAGTATGTACCTAAATAATAGAATCACATAATGTGTTCAACATGCACATACAATGGAACGTTTTGATGGTGGTAAACCATACATTCCACGAAACTGCCTCGTGCCTTATAAGTGTAGGTTTAAATATTATTATTGTGATGGATAAACTTAGCAACTCTGTTACAGCCGGTGTCTAGGCTGAAGTGTGCGACCGATTCGGAACAGAGCAACTATTGTCAAAAGATTAAGAGCTCACTGTCAACTCTGTTACATCTTAGAAACAATAATAGATACGACATTGAAAGTATCAATAGTACGCAGAGTTTTCCTTGTTAGTCGGTATTTCATAAAAAGTAAACTTTTCCGTAATCATTTTTCAATCGTTAAACGAGAGATAAAAAATGTTGAAAATTTGAATGGGGAAACCTATTTAGTGTTGAAATTCTTCAAATGAATGTGTAGAGATCAAGTTGCAGGTTTAATAGAGATTGAAGAGTAATTGTATTGTTTAGTGTCATGACCATATGTAAAGTATGAACATATCTTTGCCAAAGGTACTATCATTAATTGAAGTAGATTGAAAGTTTCAATGTTCACAACTCGTACAACGTTTATGAATTATGAGATAATCCTATTATATGATATTTTCAAAAGTTTATGATGTACAGGTGAGTTTTAACTTCTTCTATTGCAGAAATAAAAACATATTTTGAATGATATTGATTAGAAAGTGATAAAATGATGTTCGATTGGTCAGTACATGTCCTGCAGTGTCACAATAAAATCCCGTTGGAGTTCTTTGATTATGAAACAATCTAAAGAGTCTTTTCTGCCGGGATATTTGATTAATAATGTTAATTTCTGATTATATCCTTTAGTTATATAAAAGCATAGAGTAATAATTGCAAATTATGTGTGATGAAGTTTAACTGACAGTCAAGTCGTATCATGTTTCACCTGCGTAAACAATTTAAAAGAAATGAATAAATTAACTGTTTACACCATATGGACTATTTTAAAACTACGGCAGTTTCATGCTATACTTCTGTGCCATCATAGCAGAGAATATTCTAATATGGCTCAAATACATTACTGGCTTGTCGCTTATGTCACGCTTACGGACTTAATTAAAATATTAGGGGATAAAAATGTGTGGGAGGTCGGAAAGCTCAGAAGGATAGCATTCACCCAGTAAGCGGAGCGTCCGGGTTCGAGGAAGAATCCTATTACAGTATTGCATGACATTGAGAGGCAATAACAATCTGAAAGTTATATATACTATCTAACTTGATTATGATGAAAGGCATTCGGCACTTTAACTAGATAAATGAAGGAAAAGATAAATACATGTAAGTAAATATAAAATTAAGTGAGTGATAGACGTTAATCTAAAATAAATAAAACTACAATCAGTTGAGCACCTGCTAATTAAAACTAGATTGATATTCATATTTTATGTAATGTTATAAGCCGTGTCACTTCTGGGTGCTGTTGGGTTCGTTTTGGGGAGGCTGCGTTTTTGGTACGTGGCATTCCCTGTTTGATATTATTTTTGTTTTAATGAAATGTAAAAATAGACTGATAAAATGCACTAATTGAAATTCATGATAATTATTATTATATACTGAAATGAACACATTAAAAAAATGAGAATACTATTTAAAACATATAACAAGGTTTAAGAAAATAGGTTTTGGTAGAATACTTAAGATGGTCATAATTACTGCTTATGAAAATGTCAACAGGCAACTTTGTCCATAATGAGCATCCAATGTATGAAAAAGATTTAAAATCAAATTATTTTACTTTCGGCACAGAGCGTGACCCTTTTCTGACGTCCTATATACAATTTCTTACCCAAGATAAAAATCATATAAGATAGCTAAAGGTTAAAAAGAAAATTATCATAACAAAATAAAACTTGAAGCGAGACTCCAACTTATATAATGTAATCTTTGACATCCGATTTAAACCTTTTCACTGTCTGGTATCATTTCTTGTTTATCTTCAAACACTTACTTGACCATGTTTGGAATTCAGCGACGGGTGTTCGAAATGCATGTTGCATTGTGGTTTGTGACCTTAAAAACTTACTGAATCGCGCATTGTTTTCATTTCATACCATCAAAGTACTCCCTATAGCTTGAAATGCACAAATGTCACCTGTGGATCCACAGCCGGACAGCGTCACGTTAGGCTGATTAAGATGTAGTACAAAGGTAATGGTGAACGGCAGATCGCAAACGAAATATACGAGCAGAGAAAAGCCGTATTGTCGTTTTGAGAAACAGACAGAAGTCGCGTTGTGCCAGGTCTTGGGAACAAGGAAGTTGTGGTTGCAAAGTTACTTCCTCCGACTTCAAAATTGTTGTTGCTATGTCAGAGTTGTGCGCAGAATCATTGTCATGCAACAGTCGAACATTTTTGAAGCCTGTTACTGGGCGACGTTAATATTTTTTTCAATACCACATCACGATCGTACCTTCAAGTAACACTTTTGTTTTTTTACTGGCACCTGTATTGCTATGACTTCACCAGAGAAGAATATTGCATACAACACCTGTAAGTTTGCCTTTTTTGGTGTTGGGCTAAGTTTTTAATTAAAGTCATGCAGCGAAACATTTGAGAGCTTTCCTTTGGATTTTTGAGCAGTTGATGTCAGCATATTGATGGAAAGCACGAGACCAAGTGAAAATATTCGTTCTTTGTTTTTCAGAAGCTCTCTGAGTGGACCTAACAGTGGAGTGATTAGTCTTGTGAATAGTGGTGGACGCATTAACATCTGCTTTTGAGAAGTATAAAGAAGCCAAATCAATATATTGCTTATTAAAATTTTCAATCTCATTTTTTTATCCACTAAGGGATGTATGCCTGAAAAGGTTCCCAAATCTACTTTTTTCTCATCGGTGTCCGAATTAGAATCAGCGGCACCCTCGGAGTCACAGTTATCACTATTATCTGACTCAAATTTAGACTCATTGTCATGAGTCACAAGCAACAAGTGTTACTGTAGATGAACACTACATATGGCCAAACCAGCATGAAACAAAAAGTACCGACTAAAGAATGTGCTATAAATCTCCCCATAGAAATCTAGCAGCCGGTTAACAGCTAAACATAGCTGTATCAATTCAGTTAAGACAAGACATACTGACTCTAGAGACATTTTCATTGTATTTTTTGCTATTGCCAATGCCTCATTAGCATAATTTATGGCAATCAGCAAATATGTACTCACATGATCAGTTGAAGGTATATGGCATCAACAATCACTAAGGTTCAACGTCCAATAAACAATGACAGTGTACGGGACCAGTCAAAGCATGGTTTATTGAAACCAAAAAAGTACAATTGATAGATAACAGTGATACGGAACTAAATAAGGCAATGTGCTTGGTGGATCATAGAGATGATGTGTTTTCAGCATATAGAACAGCACCCCGAACTGAACTGTAGTACCGTGCCAAGCTTCGTGCCGGATCAACATGTACGCCATCTGTTGAAATAAAATCTGACAGAAATCTTTTGTTAAAATTTTGCCTAGACCAGAAAATAACAGATGATGTAGACGTAAACTATTTCTGCAGTAAATTATTAGTGTACGCAAACCTGTCATAATAGCACCAGGCAACCAGGACCGTAAACTGCACGTGAATAAAAATATTACAAGGCATGGTGGCGAATTACGTAACGTCGATCTAGTGACAGTCAGAAAAACAGTTTACATTCTCATTGACAATGTAAGACCCCTGCAAACATGTCACCGAAATAACAGTGACGATAAAGAAACAAGAAAGAGTAAGAAATAATTCTCAGTGATACGACAAAAAGCTACAATCCTCGGTAGAATCTTCTCTCTTTTGCAAGGTATGCCATCACATCAACTGCAAGGGACGCCATCACATAAAAAATGACCCTTTTATTATATACCTTAGAGTATATGTACTTGACCTAGACTAATACTTTGATTTTAAATGATATTTGAGCAAGAAAGGAAGAAATCGTTGAACTTGACAACATTTATTTGACGTTATTTAGCGACGTTATTAATGTTACAGACGTGCAAGAATGTTTTCTAATTAACCGGTGTTACATTATATTTTTTAAATATAAACGAGGAGATAAGATATATAATCAGCATTTCAAAATGCACAGCATATGATATTTGATAAGTCATAGTTATGAAGAAAATGTTCGCTATGTATTTAACATATCTGAATATTATTCAAAATCAGAAATTTAGCTGTAACACTTGGTTCATGTTTTCAGAAGATTCAATGCAGTTTACCATAACTACTTGACCATCTTTCGTGGATCGATGGTATGCAAATATTGGTACTAGTGAACTGGTTTTTTTTTCATGAATATTAATTATACACACTTGAAAAAACATTCTGGAAATTATTTATAAGTGTGCTGAAACTTTGTTTGATCATAAAATTGCCCATTGCTTGTTAGGAAGGTATATTAATCAATGCAGAAAATCCGGTATAAAAACAAATACCGTTGCTGGTGCTGTCAGCGAGTGAAAGTCTTTGAGCCGTATTGGAATATATCTGATGTACAAGGCGAAACTGTCGTAGTAATAAAATGTTGATATGTTGTAAACATTTCTTTAATCATTCTTTTGCATTGTTTACACTGGTAAAATATGATACGACTAGAAATCTAAAATGAATATATCTTTTTAAAAGAAAATTTGATAAAGTTGCAAATAAATTCATTTAAGTGTCTGTTAAAATTCTTTGCAAATTATCAGGCACTATTACTTTATACATCTGGAAAAAGGATATTATCAGACGAACTCTTAGTATCAAGACAAAGTAAGTGCTGAAAAATGAAAGGAATTATTAGACATACTCTTTGTAATTTAGTTAGTATTTTTATATAATTTCAAAACATAACAGTGTCAAAATAACAATACCTTTACTGCTACGACAAGAAGACCTTCTAAAATCTAGAAGTTGCCATCATGAGTGATGCTGGACATTTCTTGAACTGGCAATAGTCATGTTTTTGTGTAAGATTTCCAAATGGAATACACCTGTCGGTTTAGATAGATTTCAACGTTAAACTGAACATGCCATTGCGACAACAACCGAGTATTTCATCATCAAAAACCTCCTACGTGATTTTTGTAGTTTATGATTGTTTGTGACACTACTCCAGGAGTGTACTGAATTTTCCAGTGTGCGCTATCTTACAGCAGTTTGCCATATAATTTTTCAGTGGAAAGTGTTGTGACTTTATAAACTTTAGAAAAATATCATATTTAAGTATTTTATCTTTAATTCGTTTTCGTTGTATTCATTGCGAACATTGTTAATTTCTTATTTCTTTAATTAATGATAGTCCTTTGAGCAAAGAGTTGTATGTATTTTTCATATGGTTGTAACACCAAACAACGCGTTGCAATTTCATGAAAACTTGCAACTACATTTCTGTTAAATTCATTTTGAATATTTCACCACCAAGCTTTATCTCCACTTTCTCTACATTTTCAACAATATAAAATGATAACAGAAAATTTGACATCGCAGGACATAACGAAGGGAAACGCTATATATATATGCGAGAATACACAGGATATTCCGAGTTTTATCAATAAAAGCAAATATTGCAGAGATCCAGTCTACTATCAATGTCCTGTATATCCTTGTTTCTTAGATGCAATAGAGTTAATAGTGAGTATTGCAGGCTTCATTCTTAATGTTTTGACAATTATTGCTCTGTTCCGAATCGGTCGCAATCTTAAGTCTAGACACCGGTTGTTGCTAAGTTTATCCATCACAGATATGACAATATCTGCTTTCCATATCCTCCGGGTGTTTTATAATTTCCCATCAGTGTTTGAAAATATGTTTTATTTTGTTCCCTTGTTATCTTCTTTTAGTCTTTCTACGGTCATTGGAAATGTGTATACATATATACAGTATGCTGCTTTAGCGAATGTCCTTCTGATTGCGATGGATGTATTTGTAGTAGTAGCCTTTCCATTGTTTTACCATAGAGTAATGACTAAGTTTAGGGCAGCTGTTTTGGTTGGTTTAGCATGGACATTGTCATTGTTTATATATGTGTCGGCTCTTGTCACTGGTTTTTTAATTGACAAACATGTTATGATATATATTGTCCATAATAGCTTAAGTTTTGCATGTATCATCGCTTTGGCAATCCTTTATGTCTTTTTATTATGGAAGCTTCGCAGTCTCAAGGGGTCAGAACACAGAAGTACTTCAAAATCGACAGTTACCGTTCTTGCTATACTACTTACATTTACAGTGTTTATGATGCCTGGTTTCTGGATCACGGTACTACTTAAACAAACAATAGTAAGGCCAGGTGTCTTTTCATGGAGTGCATGGTTTACAACTATCAAAACGCTCCAATGTATGTGCGTGTTAAACACATTATGTGATCCTATTATTTACATACTCAGAATTCAGGAAATCCAGAATTCATTACACATGATGTGGAACACTTGTTCTAAACATCTACCAAGTAGATGCGTTGTCATCAGAAGTGGTGACAAACCCAGAGTCCAATCATATATTTCCAGTAGGAGGGGCGCAGTGCCAAATATTAGCGAACACTGTGTTGATGTTGAAAGTCCAAGTTAAGTGTTTTCGCTGATAACTTTTGCCTTTTATACTTATAAATGTTTGTGTACAATTGATTATCATCATAACGAATAATTCCTTACTTAAATAATTTTTTAGTGCGTTTTATAAAGTTAGGCTTAAAACAGAGGTTTTGTTAGATTTTTTGTTAAAAATGATATAGTGTTGCTTCTTCTAGAATAGAAAATGGCTCATTGTTTCAACCCATAAGACTTTTAATGGTAAAATATTCTAATTAAGATATTTTTGAAACATACCGAATTCCTTCTGCAAACAATTTTTTAAGACATTAGTGCATTGAAAAGATTATTTGCTCACGCAATTATCAGGAATTTATTTGACTCTGTAGAAAGTGTACATAATAATGTGAATATTACTTGTGACTTTGTTTGGTTTTATACATGTATGTTATTTCGTTTGTACACTATTTTTGTTTGATTTATGCATTTACATATATCTCTCATCAATTTAACGGCAATGAAGATATCTATCATTGTCTGCCATGAAATGTTCAAATCAGTAGTTGCATACTATATATTCTTAAATGGATTTAACTTTTACCGTTTATTTAAGCTTTTTTAGGTGCTGTATTATATTGACAACAAACCAATTGTACAGTTTTCTCTCACAATGGACATTTTTAAAGGGATAAAGAATACGTAGACATGCTTATTATAACACATATACATGTATGTAGCAATTTAATTTACATTAAATCTAAAAAATACTATTGTATACATTTGTACCTCATTTGTACTTCATGCGTAATAGAAGAAATATTGATATCTTCCGGAAAGGTTTCGATCACCCCTCATACATGTTGGACAATACTTCGTCGCAAATATTAACTTGTGGATGACAATTATATACCTCATCAGTAAAATTGGATGCTTTTGTTAATGAGCAGGAACATGTATAAGAGCAATTATCCTGTCACTTGCAGCATTATCGGCCCGATAACAGGGTGTCGGATAAATTTACTGATATTCGGCAGTTGACCACGTGACTTGTGTGTGATTGCCGAACTACTTAATTGAAAGAAAAATAATCTTGTGGCTTGTTTTCCACTCAAAAGCAAAGCTCTACACTAGTATGAAATTTTGTATTATTTGCAGTCACATAATAAATAATTTCCGTTAACCTGGTCCCATTTCGAATGTATTTCGTCATCAGTTCAAGAATACGTCACCGAGGCAGTAATGTTTTGGTAGCCATTATTTGTACCTAGTGTATTGAATTGAAAAATTTCCCAGTTTCAATTTATTACTTCGGCTAATTCATGTGACACAAATAAGGATAAACAGTGTTTTATTAGAGAAGGACTTCACTTTATTTTAGTAAGACAATTGAAATCGTGCATAAACAGGATAGAATATATAAAAGGACATTTGTTTTCAGATTTTCCTCTGATCTGGCGGTATTTTATTTCGTCATTCCAGAGGCTGAATTTGTACATGAATGTCTTGTCAGCAGCAGTAAATTGCAGAAAGGAAAACTATTAATTTGAAGAGAACTTATAAGTTCAAAAAACTGGGATTCAATCATTCATGGAAAAGGAGCTTGATCGACTGAAATGAGATCTTATGTCCGTAACCCGTTTTATCTGGGAAGAAACAAAGGCAAAAATAGCATTAATGTAAGTTTTAAGGTCTTTGAATTTGAATTATTTTTCCGAAAAACGTGTGCAGTGCTACCAAACGTCGTTGAGAAAATCGAAACGGTTGCACGGCGTCCATTTTGTTTTGAACGTTTACAAAGTTTACACAATCAGAAAAGGCAAAAATGCGGGATTGCTCACGGTGTATACGGGCTTATATACAGAGTTTCTTGACCAATTTTATCTGCAGTATTATAACATGAGATATTTCTTCGTTATGCACATTATTCAGACATAAATAAAATCGGAAATGAGAACTACTTTTTGTCTGCGTGTCCAGTCCGCATATTGTTTACTATTGTAAATGGTAGTTTCACAATAAAACAAGACATTTCAAGGTGTGTTTTCAACGTGAGAAAGAATGACAGGATAAATAGAATAATAGTTTGGTAGCATGGATGGGGAAAATTTATCTAGCTCGGCTCCGGAATTTATCGAGTTCGCTTTAGGCTCACCCGATAAATTCCTCCGCCTTGCCAGATAAACTTTCTCCTTCCGCGCTACCAACCTATTATTCTATATTTTTATCTTAAATCTGTTATAAACCGAAAATCATCATAAACATATCCCATCGGAACTCACAAAGACTGATTTTTCTCCCTTTATGTACCTAATCAGTGAAATTGGATGCTTTTGTTAATGAGCAGAAACATGTATGAGAGCAATTATCTTAAATCTGTGATAAATCGAAAATCATCATAATCATATCAAAAAGGAACTCGCAAATTCTACAACAGCGAGACTGATTGTCTCGCTTTATGTTTTTACCGTATATTAAGCCGCTTTGTAATGAGAATGGTCAGTCTTTTTGTCACTTTGAGTTTATGAAACCCTGAAAAATGGTAGATAATATTTTGTTACCAAATGTACCATGTACACTTTAGGTTAATTTAGTGGAAAATTACTTTGAAACTTTTGTCCAAATTAACGTTATTTAAAAGCATAGTTCATAAGCTATTAGATCTAATTTGTAAAGAAGGATTTGTAAAGGTCGCACGATCACATTTTACTGATGGTGCTAGTGTCGATGTTAAATAAGTTTAAACAAAACACTGCAAGGAGCAGTAGGTCGAAGTAACAGAAAATATAGCAGTTCCTATACATAAGTCTTGTTAAGATATTCTCCATATAACACGAAGACATATAAAAACAATATTTGCAGTAAAATAAGAAAAACTAGAACTAGAGTTATTCTAAAATCCTTCAAGGGGTTCAACAGATATGGAGCGGACACAAAGTATAGTCATATGACCTGTGATCTCTAATTCAGACCTTGACCTTGAACTAAAGTTGTTGTAACATGCGTTCTGTACATCGTCTCAATATGGTGAACATTTGTGTGAGTTATTCTAAAATCCTTCAAGGGGTTCAAGAGATATGAAGTTGACGGACGGACGGACGGACAGACAGACTATATGTCTCTCTCCAATTACACGGGGGTGGGGGGTGGGGGCATAATAACACACATCTAACCTTGTGTCAACATACAGGGTTTTTGCTATTTACTCTTGTTCGTATGCTCCTGCAAAAAGAACGCTGCGCATTGCATACAAGTGCAAACTCATTTATTTTCACTTCTATGCATCCGTTTCACACAGAGCTACCCAAAGCCACCTATGCAACACTCACTCAAACCAATCAAAAAGAAATAAAGCAAGCCAATATTAATATATTTGCCTACACTAACTTGACAGTACTCTTTCTTCAGAATCTTGACAGTGGCCGATTCGAAAATATGCACAAAGACAAAAGTTCAGCATCCCATTGGAATTTTTAGAGTGACTTATCTAACCAAGAGTGATCACGAAAGTACCGTCAAATTGAGCTAGGGGAGAATAATCCGTAACAGCAACCCTCTGGCAAGTAGAAAACGGCAAAACTGTCAGACTGTATTGGGCTAGTTCTGGCGAATGTTTTATCCGAAATCTAAAACACATTTAAGTATGGAACTGCAGCGGTCATAGGAGATTATACGTGGCTAATTAGAGTCACAAATGATATTTCAATCTTCAGATGGCAATCGTACTTCGTACATTTAGCAGCCGGTTAAACATTCGTCGTGTCTGGATGACGACCCTGACCCTGACCCTGACTATTCTGTCTCCAAATTGACCTCGGATCGTTTTAATGACAATCTTCTTACACTCGCAGTGCAAAGCTGTTTTCAGTTCATGTAGAGAGTCGGTGTTACGATTTTTATTTTTTTTCTTCGCAATTATTACTTAAAACATTTATCTAGAACAAGGATATCATCACAGGAACTCGTATTATCAAGCAAAAATCTACTCAAAATTGAAAACAATTATCAGACATGCTCGTTGTTTGTAATTTAGCAGGTAAACCTTAATCGTGATTGGATGACGAACCAAGCCCTGACTGTTCTGCCCCCAAATGGACCTCTGATCTTTTTAATGACATACTGCTTACACTTGCAGTACAAAACTGTTTGTAGTTCATGGAGAGGGTCGATGTTACGATTTTTAGTTTTTTCCTTGGCTTATTTGTCAGTGATTTAATGATACAGTTTTTAAAAGTAATTATATAATCTCCAGAGGGTATGTAACTTTTTTATTTGTGTGTATATGGCAAAACTGTTGACTGATGATACCAGTCGGCGTTAACTTTTAAGTTTTAACTTAATCTGGGATAATAATGGTCTTACAGAAATATACTTAATCCTCTATAAGAAACAGAAAGCTCAAAGACTGAGTTAAAAGAGTTGTTGAAAGTACTATATTATTTACTGGATTCGATGTTCCCATACTTAACGTATTAATTTCTATCACATGTTCTCTCTTATGTTTCATATTAAATCTCTGCAAAATATTCCAAAAGCAATTTACATAATGTGGTTTTCAAGTAAAGATTTTATAAATCTTAATAGACGATAACGCTAACCGGATAGACATAATTGACTTTGTCATATTTCGAATTATGTAGCAGTATATTATCTAATCAAGCGCGGCCATAAACTGTGATAACAGGTTAATGTTCTTTACAAAATATTATCTCTGAATTCATTCGTTTTACTTTTGTAAAGAAGTTCTTTCATTACTTGCTTGATAATGGTAGAAGTGACTTTAAACTTATTTTTTTAAAAGGGAAATTGACAAAAGTCACGACATTCAACTCACTCTCCTATTATGGATTTTTTCAATACAATAAGAAAGTAACTAGTATTCGAACCTGAAACATACGGCGACATGTTTAGTTAGAATGATTTAGACCTCTACGGAAGCGCGTGACGGTCGCCAGTCGCTAGATATTTAGGTAGATATAATGCGATAATATCGTTTTATGTTTAAAATCTTATGAAGAACTGCGATATAATAATGGAAGAAATTGCATGATAAATGTAGCATTCGTTGCTTAAGAAACAGCAAGCAAAATCATTTTGAACGTTAGAGTAATTGAAGATTTATCTAGCTTGTGTAACATAATTCATGCCTGAAGATGCCGAATATGAGTTAATATCTAGCTTGAACATCAGTGAAACTAGAGTAGATGACAACTGAAAATGTTATCTTTTACGAAAGATGAGCTATTGTAATCGTCCGATATCTGTCTGTCTGTCTGTCTGTCAGTCCACACTAACCAGAGGCCACATTTCAAGTCTATAAACATTGGTCAGAATATTTGTCTTGATGACCTCTCGGCCAAGATTTAAACTGCGTCACGTGTGATCAAAAACTATTTCACCGTGTCAAATGATTGAAAATCCTAATGAACATTAGAGAAGCCACATTCTGTACCCAATCATCCTGAAGTTTGGTCAGAATGCTTTTCTTGATAAAATGTAGGTCAAAAATAAAACTGAATTACGTTGAATCAAACCAGGTCACCAGGTCAAACAAAAGAAAACCTTGCGAAGCCAAATTTGCACCAAATCATATCGAAAATTGGTCAGAATGAATGTCTTGATAAATCTTAGGTCAAGTTTGAAACTGGGTCTCGCGGAATCATAATCTAAGTCAAAAGGTGAAATCATTGAACATCAACAGTCTATAATTCACATTTTGAACCAAACCATATAGTTAGTCAGAAAGTTAGTTAGGATGTTTGCTTTGATGAACTATTCTAACACCAGCGGCTACTTTTCCTATATACACATATAGGGAAAAGCCTGTATTTTATTTTACGATAAAATACAGCACGTTTTTCCAAGGACGACGTGCGGTAAATGACACCTATTTTCATCAGATATTGAACGCGTCACTGCGTTCAAAATCTTAACTCTAGTGTTCAATTTTTAACACTCAAGTATTCGATATGTGAACACTTTGTGTTCTGTAGTTAAACACCGGACACGTACAAACTTAAACGCTAGTGTTCAAGTTGTTAAAACCAACTGTTCCCTTAATGAACATGTTATGAACATCCATATGTTCTACTTTTTAATGCCGGACGCGTTCAAATCCAATGCAACATATAGTGAACACCTAGAACATGTTTAAAGATATGGGTGTTAAGACTGGGAAATCTTAAAGCAGGGAGCATGTTTACGGCTTCCTTCAGCAGTGGCTTGTGTTTTTTAAGCGGATGACTACGATATGCCCTCGTCTCATTTAGAAATACATTTTTATGGTTCATACTTCTAGATTAAACGGGCCAGTTATTCCATTCCTCTGAATTGGAGCTCCTGCAAATATGAACATTCAGTTAAAGGCTTTTTGTCAAATGCAACGTGTACTGTAATTATTGAGTTTCTATTAATCTCAAATTCTGCTTAGAATCGCCTAGTAGACGCTATAGCGTTTATTAACATTTAATTATGAGACAGCATATAGATGGTTTTTAATTAAACAACTTACTTTTGGTGTAGGTCTCACAATAGCTTGGAATTTGTATTTTCGACCATGTTTACTTGACGTACATTCTGACGTCATCAGCTGTCTGAGGAATATAGTTTTAGACATAACATGTGCGTTCTCGATTACAACATCCGATGAATGCAACTGTTTATATTATGTTCCATCCCATAATGTTTTAATAATCTATTAAAGTAAAAATTATGTCACAAGCTGCGTAAATGTAACATTGTCTGACAACCTATTGGCAAAAGAACTTACCCCAGTACTCAAACAGTCAAAGTATCGCATGTTGTCTAGTCTGTAGGACTATCATTGAACACTGGCGTTCAGGTTATAAGTGTTCAAATCGCCCAGAGAACGCCTGTACTGAACACAGATATTCAAAGTATAACACATAATGTTCCAAAATTGAACACATGTGAACGCGTCCGTTGTTCTCTTCATTTACAGTGCACGCGTCAAATAAAGGTCCGGATAGTTTTCAAAGAAAATCACGTGTTTACAAGAATCGAAATAATAAATTGATCCCTATATTTTATCGTTCAATAAAATACAGCCAGCCGTTTGGATGCGAAAAATTAAATTACTCGTGCTATGCACTCGTAATTCAATTACTACGCATCCAATCTCCTGACTATATTTAATTCAACGATAAAATACAGGGAGACATTTATTATTTCTTAATTAAGTTTGAAACTAGGTCCCGTGGTGTTAAAAACTAGAACTTCATGTCAAATCAGAAGAAAACCCTCTAGAACACTCTAGAAGCCGCAACTGACACCCAGTCATCAGTCATCTCATCTAGAAAATATGTCAGAATGTTTGTCTTGATGAACTTTAGTCAAGATCGAAACTTAGTAACATTGTGTCAAAGGTTAGGTCACTAGGTACATTGACTTTGTCCTTTCGGCCTACTTCTAGTTTTTGAAGCTACAATAATTAAATTTCGACTGTGTGTACATTTTTGCAAGGAAATTTACTTTGTCCTCGGCTGACCTTGGTCATGACTTTTTGACCTACTTCTTGTCTCTTGGAGCAATGGTACTTTGGTGCCATCTTGTCATTCATTAGTACCGAGAGCTGGAGAGTACTTAGTAAATGATGATGCTCGTGTTTAAAAACACAGCAAATATACGTCAGAAAAGAACTTGTTCTCATAAATGAGTTACTCAACTGGTACTGCGTTGTCCAGCGATTAAAATTATATTTTTATAATTTATTTTTTATGTCAACTTGAACATAACCAGGTGTTATACATTTGTATAACAGAAATTATCGAGCGTTTGTCTTTATTTGTAAAGGTAATACAACACTTAAAAAAGTATATCTTTATAGCGGACAGTCTTGGAAAAACATTTGGTTCGTAGGTAAAGTTTAGAAAAAAAATGCTTACGCATAAAACCTTCTACACGTCATGTTAACTGTTACAAATGACAGATAATGTTATTTAAAATTGGATAATTTCATGAGACAAAAAGCTCTCAAAAGTCATAGTTATACAGTCTTTACTAAATATTTCGGCCTAATTGCCTTCTTCGGTAGATGAAATACACAAATTGTTTTACATTTTCACATATAACGTTATTGACGTTAGCGGAAGTTATAAAAACGCATTAATGCAGAAGACAAATAAAATAATTATGCATCTCTCATAGTTTGCATTATGTGAACGTGTAACTAAGGAAAAGGAAATAACAAGTTGATATAGATTGAAATATTGGCATTTATTGAACTATCATCCCCAACTATTTTAACCATCGTGTATTGGAAAACCGATGTGCGATTTTACAAAGAGTAAAGAAGGATATTATCAAATAACTCGTCAAAACTTTCTTTCTGTTTAACATACAAAATTTGTCATTATCACAAATGTTAGTTTAATTTCTCTGCCATTTCATGAATATTTTTTTGTCAATGTAAAATATCAAATCAATGGTCCTTTTTACGTTTAAAAACTATCACCTTCGGTTTTTACGGACATTGAATTATAGTGGAAACTCGAAACAATGCAAATGTAGATGCAAATATTGCATTTCAATTCAAATTTTCACCTTTTTGCTAATATAACAAAAAAAATGTCACTATTACAATGTCTCGATATTTCAATTTACTTTTTAGATAAATAAAAATAATTATGTTTAATGTTTATCTTTGCAGTCCTTTTTAACTTTAACTCAACTAACCTGTTAAGTTTAAATAAGAATTTACCGTTTCGGCAGTACTCGGCATTTTACGTACGACACATTCTTTTAACGCCGAAACTAATAGTTTGCTACTAAATTTAGTATGTTTTTTAGTAAATTCGTCTAATCAACATAAATATATATTCTTCATGAATTTTACCAGGGCATGTTTATAAAACTAACTGATTCGCATCCCACATAAAATTCCATAAAACATATAAATGAAAAATTTAATTACATTGTCGCTTAATGCATAATTATTGAACTGATACAAAAGTGTTGTAATAGTTATCAAATAAAACAAAGCCTTGTGACCAGATCGCCACTGGGGTAAGAGGGGTAGGGGTGGTGTCATCAGGACGAGACATGTCAGTCACCAAAACCATGTGTCATTACTTGTTCAAATGTATTCTGTAAATTATTGTTCACGTCATATCACTGAACTAATGTAAGACTGTTTTCAACGCAATTGTTACTCTTATTCTTCATACGGTACATGTAAATGGAATTGAATTACATGTTATATTAACATTTATCAGTAAAGCAAATACATGTTTCATAATATAGGATAAATAGATATTATCATTTAAATTTATATTACAAATTGACAACAATTCAAATAATCTTTCATTTGAAAGGGGTTAAAGTGGATCAGTTTTATGACCCTTAATCGTTTTATTACCCATCTATTATCTGGATATTGCCTGCGGGTAGAGTTATTTCCTATCTCTGTTTCACACGTTTCTTGCATACTATAGTATTGTATAATATATCGGTCTGTACCCTCTGAAGCTTTTAAAACATTTTACCGTATACAAAATTTTAATAAGAAGTATTTTTTTAACAAGTTGATTAAATTATATACAGCCACGGCAGTCGAAGTGTTTTCGTTTTCCAGTTAAATTTATAAATTTTATAAGATTCCAGCATGTCGCAAATATGTATTAATTGTAAGGTTTTATGGTTGGTACCGGATAATTCATATGACCAACGCCCCCAGAAGAGTTTTAGTTGTTTTAGTTTCGCGTGATAGTGCAAGATACAGAACGCGTCCCGTTTAAGAGACAACGCCTAGTTATTTAAGCACCAACACATCTCGATCTTAGGTCTCATCCGGAAGACTATAAGTTATGTTAATAGAGGAACGGGGGTCGAACCTGCGATCCCTTGACTACCAGTCCAGAGCGTTAACCACTAGGCCACTGAACCGCTCCAACATGTAGCAGAGTGTCACAACCAAGGCCAATACACACCTCTGATATACTATACATGTTTATAATTAACTAGTGATGAAAATTAAACTAATGAAGTTATTTTATAATCATAAAGGCATAATCATATATATAACATTTCATCTTTTTAATGATTTTTTCCCGTTTTTTCTGAGACTTCATTAATTTGGTCTGTTTTAAATTTAAAACCACAACAGTTACTGTCATTGCATTATAGTAAAACGCGCAAAACGTGCCTGTTGAAAAGAAAAGCATAGCGCATACGCTATTACAATTATTTACGTTCCCAAACGGAACAGAATAAAACATGGGTGATATCATTTAAATAAAAAAGAAAAAATGAAAAAAAGTTCGTTTTTAGTTTTTCTCAAACGTATATGTATATTTTAATTTTCCAACTTTCACGCTCGAACACTTCCGAATGATCGATCCGTCTGCTAAGTTATAGTGTTTTATGGCCGGACATTACGTAACATTTATAATGACCCGTAATGAAATGTTTAAAGCTGTATATTGGGTTTTGTTTTATGCTTTATATATACCGATTCAAAAGGAAAAAGTCTGTCAATAAAACGAATATATTTTACTGAATTCTATAACTATACAATGATAATTTATATAACATTTCATCATATTTCATACAAGTTTAAACAGCGAAGACCCGTATGTTTTATTAATAATAATATTATCATTTACATACTTTACAGTTTGTAAAATGTTAAAATATCACTATTTATGTTTTTTTCTCTTTTTCAATTACTTGGACAGAGATGTATTTTATACAAGTCTAACTTGAAATAGTGGTTTTCACTATTCTGTCACCCCAGCGCCAATTGATTTCATTTGATAGGAAGGTGAAAATGTCATTTTATGAAGTAATGTAGAAAGGGAATGTCTTAAAGATCTACGTTTGTTTTTACAATACAGATGCAGTAAAAACCAGGTAGTCTAAATTCGCGAATGTTTTGTCTTTCAAAGCTTTTCGAAGAAAAGCATTTGTTTTTGAATTTTGTTTTCTCTTTTAACAGTGTAACTTTTAGTGTGAAAAAATGAACATAAGCAAATCTTGATATGTGTGCAGACTTTTAGATAGGAAATTACCTAAACTTAGTAAAGAAGAAATAAAAAGTTGACAAGTTATCTACATTTAAAAAGCACATCGTGTCTTTCCCATGCCCCGATAGAAATTGATTTGCCATGCACGAATGATCTTGATTTTTATTTTCATCATTCAATTTTTTATAAGTTATTTGTTGACATGAACAAACAGAATAACGCGCGTGCGAAGAGGTCAGTCGGCAATTTAAGTTTTCAAATGAACACATTTTAGATTCATTCCAATATGTCAAGAACAACGAGTGTAACAGCTTTTTGAGTTCCTTGATCTGTTACTGTTATCAACATTTATTATAACTATCACTGGATTCGTATTTTCAACGTACCTCAATTTACATTAAATATGATCAAATTCATAAAATTTTATAAAAAACGTTTTTAATGATATTGTGCTCTCCACTTGAAACATTTTTATTCATATTATTTGTTTGAAAATAAGGTAAAAGATAATGTCTTCCATCGTTCAGGTATAATTATAATGGTCAAAGGAAAAACGCAATTTCCTCTTTTACCTAAATTAGTAACAATTCAACTTTCACATCTCCCTTGGGCTATAGATAATCTAGGTTTAAAAAAACGATATATTGATTTATCCCGTTTGGCAGGCGCAGTTACACGTGACTGGTTTTATGGCCCCATAAATCATACACGCTCGCAAATATCGATAAAAGAAGGGTAACGCTGGAGACACCGTGATAACACATGGAATTTGACTTAATTCCCTTGATTTTTGTGATATCGGTCGTGGTCATAAATGTTGGCCATGTTATAGACAACCATGCAAAGCAATTTTTAACCCCGGCCTTTTAAGCGTGAAGCACAGACTGAATCTATTACAAACGTTCATACAATATAAATAGGATACTAACAGTTAATCAATATTCAGGTTATGGTTATATAAAGAGTAACGGATCGATACGGGATTTACCTCATTCAGTATAAAAGTAGCCTAGATATGTAAACATTAAATTTGTAAACATGCATTTCGAAATAAGACATTAGGATGTACTAATTAGCATAGGTAAAATTCGCAATTTGTGTGCGTTTCATGTTTATATTATGGGTGATTGTTATGGATGAATTCGTAACGGGTACCAATGTGACAGGTTAAATATATGCTACAATACTTTAGTAATAGTTTTTTGCCTTGACATGTTATAAAGAAGAAAATTAATGATGATCTCATTTGAAACAGATACGAATATCGAATTGGATCTATAGATAAGATTATAAAATGTCGGCAGAAGGAGAGGATGATGCAGGTCAGTATTGATTTATTATTTGCTATTATCAAGATCTTTAGTTTATACTAATTTATTTTAGGTCGATTGTGAAACAAGTTATCCAACTTATATTAATCACTCTCGACACCTCATTCCTGATGGTATCCATCGCCGTGAGGGTATGAGAGAAGAAAAGCCAGTTTCCCTTTCAATGCTGAGCGCCAAGCAAGGGAGCTACTCGTACCATTTTTTACGTCTTTGGTATGACGCGGCCAGGGAGCGAACCCACGACCTCCAGCACTCGAAGCGGACGCTCTACCACTAGGCTATCGAGGCGTTAATAATCTAGATCTAAACATGCTTAGCTTTTAAAAATGTAATGTGTCCATGGCAAAGCCAAAGCTTTAATTAATGTTAGAACATTGCAGTGTGTTATAAATGTTCATACAATTTATTTATGGAATGATAAGTATGACTGATTTTTAAGTAAATAAACACCGCTGTCGTATCCACGGATTATGAGGATCTTACTTGGCCTACTGTGGAAGACTGGATTGTTCCGACCAGAGGAAAGTCGGCCAGGGGTGGGGATAGGAGGAACCAACAGTAGGCCATGCAATATTCTTTTTCTTGCATGCCTTATTTGATTTCATTGCAGTTTCTACGAGATAACTGCTTTATACTATGCTGAGCGGTAAATCAAAACTTCATGTTGACTAAATATAATTCCCTGCATGGAACCACTTTGCGTAGTTAAAAGTTGGTAGGTTCACACGTGAATTAACCACTGTGCATGTATCTAGCGCTAAATACATAGTGTTTGATTGCATCAAAAACGGTACGTTATTTACGTGGTGAAACAAAAAAATATTTAAAAAAGGAACACTTATTATTGAATAATAATAGAGTAGATATATACATAATATTTCTAGTTTAATTTACATTTTGGTCTGTTAAACTGTGGAAATTATCTCGGGAAAGAAACGAAAGTAGGTGTTTTAATGTGCAAGAGTTTATGATCGATAAAAAACGAAAGTGGGCGAGGTTATGATTCGTGCATAACTGATGTTATGATTCGTGCATAACATGCATTTTTATGATATTGAAATGCTTTAAGATTCTGCAAGCTTTTTAAAACAAACTTACAGGACGATGAGTTTTAACGTTTTTATTGCTCCTCTATGAATTTACAAATGTAATCATATTGTCAAAGTCACTGAAGAATAGTAAGAATATAAATACATGTAGTTCTTTTCTCACTGAATTCTGTTCACTCTCTACTGCCATACTCTTAATAAATAATTGTCCATTAATAAAATCTTTCTACATTCAGTGTTGTAATTTAACACATATAAATCTTCACAGTCGAGTTGCAAAGATAATAAAACTACCAAGATCCCTGACAGGAGAAACAGATACAGATACATAGTGAATACGGGTACCAGGCCCTAAGTCTTTGTGAATAAATCTCTTGGTTCTCTAATGTGCCCGGTGTGGCACCAATACAGACTACCTCTGGGAGCTAATGAGCGTTTCTGAAATGTCCAAGCCCCGGTCCGGATTCGATTATATTATACATGTTGAATTAAATGGTCAAAGTATACCGGTATATATTCTGACCTTCAGTTAAACTGTGGTTGCTGTTGATTAAACAATGTAACTTTTTACAGGTATATGGACGAATATACAAGGGGTTGCCAGAATAGCTCGCCCAGTGTTCAATATTGTCAACACTCTAAACGGAAGTACATGGCTGATAATTGTACTTTTAAAGCTTACTCTATCATGTGATGTACGTAGTGTACAGTTTAACCAGTTTAAAGGTCATCTTAGTTCCATTTAAACCTGATTCCACTTAGTTTCTTTAAAGTTTAACATTATCTTCGCAACTGGAGTAGGACTATCTTTTAAAGTGGGTATTGATTTTTTAAGAGTCAGATTTGTAAATTTCAGCGGAAGCTCTACAAGGCACGTCAGATGATAACAAAGACGAAGATACAGATACATTCCAAATTGTCTGCGAGTACATTGCGATTTGTTTCTCTGCTTTGTTTGTCCTTATTACGTTCCCATTGACACTCCCAACGTGTATAAAGGTAAGTCTGTTCTTTTTATAGAGACTGTTTTACTATGAGAAAAATGATAACACATTCCCAAATGTAGAGGAATATCGCACAAAATCTGAAAAGAACTAGAGCATTTTTTTTCAAACATACAGGTCCTTAGGGAAACTGTAGGGATTGTCAAAACAGGGTCATAAAATATCAGACGAGGGGGTTTTATTTCCCCCTAGATTAAACCAAATTATGGCGTAATAAAACCAGTATCTTTCTGTTTTTTGGTGGTGATGATTTACATATTCGGCCTTAAATATTTTAAAAACACAAATCAAAGAGGAATAGTGTACAATTGAAAATAAAAAATATGATGCATTAAATTTAAATTAAAATATGCACATATATGTATGTATGTATGTATGTATGTATGTATGTATGTATGTATGTATGTATGTATGTATGTATGTATGTATGTATGTATGTATGTATGTATGTATGTATGGTGCAAATGATAGTAGCCAAATCTAATTAAAAAAGCCATCCAAATTGGACTTTTAAGATGTCAAAATACAAATACACCTCTAAAGAAGTCACTTTAATATATGCATAAAAACTGGAAAAATGCTCTCAAAATGTCTATATTTATTTAACTAGGTAGATAAAAGGTAGCACTTTTACCATATTCATTCATTTTATAGAAACACAAGCCTGTAAAAACTTTTTCACGGACCCTGAAATAATCAAATTCAAACAGCCCGATTTGCGTATGGTGTTCGATAACGTCCGTGATAACCACAGAAGCACGCGATTCGTCACACTTTACATTTGAAAAGTGTAAAAATCATTAAATAAGTAAGTGAAATCGGAAGCTATTTCATTAAATTTTTGCACCATTTTATTCCCAATAGATTTTCTCTTGCCGATGCAACAATAGCAAAAGCGATCCTTTAAATAGTTTTCTCTATATAAGACGAAATCTTTCAACAAAATGACTAATTCTGAAGCAATATTATAATAGACTCATTTCACTGAGAATACGGGGTGGTAGGTTTTATATCAAAATGGGTAAGTAAAATACCTGTTTAATTTTTTCAAAATTTATATTAACAGTTAAATGAAAGAATTTTCTAACTTTTGTGATAAAACGATTTAAAAACAGTTCAAAAGTTATGACAGTTAAACCGATTTTATCCTTTTTTGTTTTATGTGAAAAAGTACCGATACATTGATTATTGGAAAAATTGAAAGTTCCATATGTTTGTCGATTATTTGGTTTTTGTCGTAAAAGAGTGATGAGTGGTAATAGAGTGACAGAGGTCGGTTCAGAAATAATTTATATGACATTTTATGCAGTTTTATTTCTTCAGGTTATACAGCAGTACGAGAGAGGGGTCAAAGTCCGGCTCGGGAGAGATCGATCAAAGAAACTTTTACAACCAGGTATGAAAATCTATGTTGCGTTATATGTTGTAATTGTTTGCTTGTTCTGCTGCCTAGTTAAGGTATCGATTGATCTATTTAATAAAGAATTATTCATTCAATCGGTGCATTTACAAAATATGAACATAACATACTCAATACATAATGAGTTCCCCTGTATTATGACCATTTTGAATACTTTGAATTTTATAGTTGTCCCTATTTTGAAAATCAAGATTGGCTGACATAGTTGCAACTGATAGTTAACGTTGTTTGAACGAATTTTAAGAATAAAGAAAAATTAAATAAATAATGAAACGCTTGAAGATTTTCTCTTGCTAATCATTCCGAGATGCAGTAGATTTGGTCCGTCCATTTTGTATGTAAAACTGATTTGTTTCCTTGGATAAATGGAATGTACAATTTTTGTATGTGTGCATATATACAATATATTGTGATAAGACTAAATATGCATTTATAGCTTGTTTCATTATTTCGTTGTATAACTGAAATGTCTTCGTAGGGGTTGTTTTCGTTTTTCCATGCGTGGATGCATTGTGGCTACAGGACATCAGGACTAAATGCTACGAAACACCGAAGCAGCAGGTACTCTTTCCTAACACAACTCTATTTAAACACCGAAGCAGCAAGTACTCTTTCCTAACACAACTCTATTTAAACACCGAAGCATCAGGTACTCTTTCCTAAAACAGCTCTATTTAAACACCGAAACAGCAGGTATTCTTTCCTAACACAACTCTATTTAAACACCGAAGCAGCAAGTACTCTTTCCTAACACAACTCTATTTAAACACTGAAGCATCAGGTACTCTTTCCTAAAACAACTCTATTTAAACACCGAAACAGCAGGTATTCTTTCCTAACACAACTCTATTTAAACACCGAAGCATCAGGTACTCTTTCCTAACACAACTCTATTTAAACAACTAAGCAGCAGGTACTTTTTCTTAACACAGCTCTGTTTAAACACCGAAGCATCAGGTACTATTTCCTGACACAGCTCTATTTAAACACCAAAGCATCAGGTACTCTTTCCTAACACAACTCTATTTAAACAACTAAGCAGCAGGTACTTTTTCTTAACACAGCTCTGTTTAAACACCGAAGCATCAGGTACTCTTTCCTGCCACAGCTCTATTTAAACACCGAAGCATCAGGTACTCTTTCCTAACACAGCTCTATTTAAACAACTAAGCAGCAGGTACTTTTTCTTAACACAGCTCTGTTTAAACACCGAAGCATCAGGTACTCTTTCCTAACACAACTCTATTTAAACACCGAAACAGCAGGTATTCTTTCCTAACACAACTCTATTTAAACACCGAAGCATCAGGTACTCTTTCCTAACACAACTCTATTTAAACAACTAAGCAGCAGGTACTTTTTCTTAACACAGCTCTGTTTAAACACCGAAGCATCAGGTACTCTTTCCTGCCACAGCTCTATTTAAACACCGAAGCATCAGGTACTCTTTCCTAACACAGCTCTATTTAAACAACTAAGCAGCAGGTACTTTTTCTTAACACAGCTCTATTTAAACAACTAAATAGCAGGTACTCTTTCCTTACACAGCTCTATTTAAACAATTAAGCAGCTGGTATATACTCTTAGTCTTTCTAACACAGCTCTAGTCTAACAACAAAGCAGCTGGTACTCTTTTCTGAGAACAATACGGTAAACGCCGATGGTAAACATTTACTCAGCTGATTAGACTTATGAAAGTCTGTTGAGATTGAGAGGTGGTTTTTCTGTCGAAGCCTTATTTTCTTTTTAGGAAGATATCTCTTATCAAAAGATTGTCTCTATCAAAGCTCATCTCAACAGAGTCAAGAGTCCATTCTTCAAGAGTTTTTCTTGTCATTAAATTATGTACATGTACTTGAATCATTTTAGTCAATGCCTTGTTTTTCTGGACTAGAAAAATCAAGAGATTTAATTAATAAGTCTTGCGCTTTGGCCGAAACAAAAAGAGTAGCACATTTAAGTGATATATCTGCGTTTTCAGGTATTAACTAAAGACTCAGTTTCTATCGAGGTAAATGCTGCATTAACCGTGGATGTACGCGAACCATACCAGTGTATACTGGTTGGTCAAGGCAACGACATAGTGAGGGGAATGTCCACAAGGAGGGCCCTCACTTCGCTAAGGGCTATATGCGGTAAACTTACACTAGCTGAAATCATAGAGGGCAGAGAGAAAGTAGCGAAACAGATAAAGGTGAGAACAGATAAAGACGGACACATTCGTTTCCTAATAGTTTACTACAAAACAACATTTTATATTAATTAGTCTTGTTATTGTGAATCATTTGAAAACTCGTTGTAGATATCAATGTCTTTAAAACGTTTCTTGGTAAGGTATCAATGGATAAGCTAAAAAGCAATGTTAAATGTGCAGATGTTAACGTTTTTAGATTTTATCTCAGTTTGAATGGTTAAAATAAGATGCATGTCCGTGTCCAATATTGAGGAAAAAGAGGTACATGTATAAGCTTATTCTAGAAGAGTGTGATGTAAGTTGCTATAGTGATGATTACCAGTTAAATCTCATCAGTTGCAAAAATTCACGTGTGATGTGGTGCAGGTTCAATCTGCAGGCAAGTTAAATTATCCAAGTTTATGATTGTGCTCAGTACCCGTGTAGTGTATTGCATTTCTGTAATTTCAACCTAATCTATCTTGTTCACCATTTGCATTGAAACATTTATTTAAACTGTGTAGCGTAATTCATATAGAAGAAAGTAAGCAATCTGAAGATAAATATTTATATAACAATCCGAGGATTATGAGTTCAAGATTGTCATGGTGACGATAGTTCTGGTGACGTTATTGGCAGTCAATGGCAACAAACTGGCCATCGACACCATTGTCGAAACTCTGAACGTTACATGTAGCATCAAGTAACTTGGGTCGTCTGCATGGAAAAACAATAACAAATAGCGTCCTATCAGTTTTAAACACATTGTCAATTCCTAACATATAAAGAGGTGAAAGACGCCGATCTATATTTATATGTGTGTCTGATATGTCTTAATGCTTAAAGAAAATTGAATATATGTGTTTAATTTGTCTTTGCAACAGATTATGATGAAAAAGCGGTGGGGTAAATCAGTCGAAGTTACAAGGGTAGAAATGTAAGTAAATCTATTTACGTCCTGTATTATATTCAATGTTTTCAATTGTTCAGGTATTCCATTTGAATGCAGCAGGTTAAATATTTATACTAAAACGATCTTTCGCAATTAAAAATGTTCATGTCAAACCTTGAGTTTTTCCCCAGAGTCCTTTAGCAGTACCCAGAAGAGAACATGTATTTGACAGTGTTAATATATCAAAGAGATGAAAGTCTTCATGTTTTTACACGAGGTTACTCACGACGGACTGCTGTCGAATTATGCCTAAGTGGATGCCCTTCCACTCGTATACGGCCTGGAGCACCAATGCATACTACACTCAACAGGTTTAGAAACGCAAAAGTGGCAAAATATTAATTTTGATAGTGTTATCGTGTTTCAAATTTATTCAAATTTCATATACAACAAAAACAATATAAAATTGAATTATTGTAAAAGTTTCAATAATTCATCGCAAAAAATGACTTAAATAGAAATAAAAACAATAGCGGCATTCAAATAAAAATGTTCAACAGGGGAAATATTTGCGTTTCTAAACCTGTTAAGTGTACAAATACTATTAAAGAACAACATTTAACTCCTGCTCAAAACACATTTGGAATATCTTATACATAATTTAGAATGCCATAGATAAGAATACATTTACTTGTTGCAGTAAAAATATAAGCATGCCAAAGGATATGGAGAGAGCGATGGCTAGTGAAGCAATCAGTGTTAGACAGGCTAAAGCTAAGGTTAGTAATGGTCGGTTGGTGAGCCGCCAGTTAGTTAAGTGAGGGTTACCGTATGACTACACGCCTGATGCCTAGCATTAAAAGGATAGGATTGCTGAAAAAAAAGGTGTCTCCTAAGTCAGAAATGGCTGGCCCTTTAAGTAGGGATGACACTATAATGAATAAGCACTTTACCTTTACATGTACATGTACTAATTGACGTAGAAAGTAAGTATTGAAGTATTGCAAAGAAAAACAAAGTCTTATCACTGCAATTAGCTCTGAAAAACCATTGACTGAAGTTCAATGAAACTTCGTGTGCCCTCTTGGATTATGTTGGCAGCTAACAAGCTAACAAAAGAGAAATTAAACGTACGTCCTGTAATAATATTGCCAGGCAAAAACGCGTTTGGAAGAGACTTGAAAAATAAGTATCTACTTTGATTTGGTATTCATGTGTTCATTTAGGTTCAATATACTAGACAGTTTGTTTGCGGTAATGTCTATTCAATGTAAATTTGAAAACTGTACGCCTTATTTCAAGTCTGTTTCATACACATGTATTGCGCTTGGATATGGCAAAGCCACTCTTTTGCAGTGATGTGCAGAATTTTATTACATATCTTATATTTGCGACTCCAAGCTTCTGCAGTTTCAATAATGTCAAATTAACAAAGAAACAAAACAATACACATCTTTGCTGGCAATATCTGGCATAACAAAATTCCAGGCATTTAAAAAAATCAAATCCAAACTACTTTAAATGACAAAATAACTCAACTATATACAATCATAGATTATATAATCCAGCTAATAGCTAACGTGTACATTCAAATTCCTGACCTCTTAGACAAGCACATGTAGATATGATGCATGTATTAATTACTATATGAATTTTAAAGTACAAAATGTACATTAATTGCTAAACGATTAAGCACTAGTTATTTAAAAACAGTTTCACATAAAAGAAACAATAGTGCACAAGGCAAAAAGGAGCACGTTTACATTGAGGATAATTGTTGGTATCGGTGTTACTATCACGTTATAATTTCACCGAGTGAGCACAACAAGTGTTAGTTCCACGAATGGCACAGCAACGAGTGAAAATAACTACTTTTGATGTTCAAGAGTGTAATTTATCATTTTGACGTGATGATAAGTTTTAAAGCAAGATTTAAAGATTTTGCATAATGATCACAGATTATATTCATATCAAGTTCTATGTAACTCCTGGGTTTTTGGCCTGGGGACTGAAAGTCCCCTAGGCCTAAGTTAGCATACCACATTTCAAACACTTCAAGAAATTTAACTGTGCTGTGTGCGAATAACAACTGTAAACATGCGCTATGCGAAAGTAGTGCAAGACAGACCAGATCAATCTTCTGTTTGAATGTCGCATATGATAAGAACATATTACAAATAAAAAAGGTACATACAACTTCAAACGATTGCAGGAAGGTATATAGCTTACGGGCTGCATTACACATTTTTTCTGTTTTAGAAATTAATGCGCTGTCAGCTGATTACGGAAGATAATCATATGCATATCACGGAAAAGTACGGATATTTACGGAAATGTACGGAGCTCGATATAAGAATTTGTAGTTTGATTTTCAAATTTCCGATGTTATTTCATTGACAACTTTGTTATTTACGAACGATTACATATATATTTACCTAAAAATAATTTTCTCTAAAAAAAAGATATAATTTACGTACATTCCCGAGAAGGAACTTACGCGATCAAAGTCACCCGCCATTTATCGAGGACGCTGCATGTAAAGGCCCCGTGAACGGTTTCACCGATTACAACTACAAGGTAACCCAGAATCATTTTTGGTTTTCTCTGTTATACACATTGTACAGTACTGTATTTATATTTCATTGCTGGTATTGCTTTGTTTATTTCTGTTTCAAGGTCTTGTCCTTGGTACACTATAATTTTCGATCCACATCATCAGATCATATCGCTTGAAGTTGTACAAAGCGCAGATCGAATTATTTTTATTGGCTTAAACAATTTATAATCTTGACTAAGTGATTATTTTTCATTTAACGTACGTTTTATAATAAAACAAACTTTCCTGCCACCCATATATTTGGAATCATTTATTCTGTGTCATATATTGAATTTCGTCCTCTGCACATTTCGACCCGCGCTTTAGGTAAGGTTCAGCGCAAAACACGTAGGTCAAAAGTTGTTTTTCGGGGAGTTAACCTATAGCCCCCAGGCCTTCATCGCTCACAGCGCTTTGATTTATATAGTAGTTCAAAAGACCACACAATAAAACACTATATACAACAGGGCCATGATGGCCCTATATCGATCACCTTAGTACAAGTCCACTTGCCTGGTGGGTGTGGTCAAATTTGACCTAAGATGCCTTATTTGAACAAAGTAGGGGGAAAACCACTAGACAATGTTACATACTAAATAGGTTTTCTTATATACGTCTTTGTAAAACAAGTGACTCCCCGGGCGGCGCAAATATTGACCCCAAGGGTATAATTTTATCAAACTTTAAAGAGGTCTACTAGGCAATGCTACATATTTTACATGCTAAATATCCAAGCTCTAGGCCCTGTGGTTTCAGAGAAGAAGTGTTTCCTATATAGGCCTATGTTAAACTAACTGACACCCCGGGCGGGGTCAATTTCGATCCGAGGGTCATAATTTGAACATTTTCATAGAGGTCCGCTAGACAATGCTACATGTCAAATATCTAACCTCTAGACCTTGTGGTTTCAGAGAAGAAGATTTCTAAATTTTTTCCTATAGAAGCCTATGTAAAACTAAGTGACGCCCCGGGCGGAGTCAATTTTGATCCGGGGTCATAATTTGAACAATCTTGGTAGAGGTACACTAGACAATGCTACATGCCAAATATCTAAGCTCTTGGCATTGTGGTTTCAGAGAAGATTTTTTAACGTTTTTCCAATTTTTGGATCGATTGAATTTATTCAATCGTATCCAAAGTTAACAGAGTATTTCAGACCCTTACGGCCGAACTCTTAACACAAATTTTTGTCGAATACGACCGAAAAGTAGTTCTATACTACTGTCCTCTGTTTTAAAAATTATATAGTAACAGATCTAAATAATATCAAAACATTACAAAATAGCATAATATTATATTGTTGTTTTTCTTATAATTTGTAACTTAAATCAACGAGGTATCTGTTCTGTATAGAACTATTTTCCTACGCAGTTTTTATCGTCAGACCGGTGTGACATGAGAAATGCAAAACCCGTGAAATACGTATCGCTACACCGGATACACTAAATTCAGTGTTTCCGCGAGAACGCGTTTTCTGCGGTTTTGACACACTCATTTTGTCAATGACGCAACAGAAATAGCAAAGAGCGTTTCCTATGACGCAATTAAAATGTGTATGATCAAATTACTACAAAAACAACATTTAAAAACCTCTCAAAACGCTTCGAAATGCAAGATAAATTGTTGATAAAATACGCTTTCGGTATGGGATATGTCTTATTTTGACCCTATTGCGTCGTCGTTGTCGTCTGATTTCGGATCGACCCGCATTTTGTACCATTGCGTTTTTGTGTGTGTTGATTCCTATGATACCGTCATCATAGATCGTAGACGCACAACAAGAGATGGTCGACGAACCTTAATAGGGGAAACAAAAACGTCTTTCTGAGCGATTTTAATGATCATTTTGTAGTCATTTCGATCAGACTGTCACTATGGAAAGGGGTTTAAGTGAGCCAAATAACATACACGTTTAATGTCTATGGTTGAATGCACTTATGAAAAATTCGCTTTGTGGACAAATTTGACTTTTGAGATGCAGTGACAAAATGGAAAGCATCCAAAGAGAAACACCTGTTGTCTTGCCAACCCTTTGATTACCCACCATTTTGTGATGTATCACATGCAGTTTTACAGAAGTAAACTGAATAAAACTTCTTTAACATATAGTCATGCCTTTTATTTTTTTACAATAAAGGGTATGACCCTCGGAGTTTCTAAATGACCCCCAAATTCTGATACAGGGAATTGGCACCCAGGGTCTTCCCCCTCCATGAAAGCCGGAAGTTGCAATATGACCTTAGCTGTTGGGTGCGACGTTAAATCCGAATTAATTCGCAAAAACAATCAACCTTATTGGCATATCCCATAACTTTTGAATGACATTTAAAGTTGTTCAAACCATAAATTTTCAGTTCAGTTTTGTCAAAATCCATTTCTCAGTTACGATTCACAGCTTAATACTTCATAGGGTAGTTGAACATAGTCACTGAATGACATAATGTAAGCACATGGGTTCCTATCTCAAAAGTAAAGTTTACACAAATGGTGAAAGGTCAAAATTTGTGGACAGTTACATGTCTCCAGTTTATAACTTTACTCGTGCAAGGGTTGTCCTGATATTCACACATGTATGTGTACAGTCTATGTTGTCCTGATATTTACACATGTATGTGTGCAGACTGTGTTGTTCAGAGACAATCGATCCTCAAGCACTTTCAGTCCTTTGATTTGCAATAGCAACCAGAGTTCTGCATCGAATGGAATTCTTTGAACAATTTTGGTAGAGCATCCTTACATAGTTTCATCAACATTGGCCCAGTGGTTTTAGAGGAGATGTCGTTTGAATAAAAATATTGACGGACGGACAGACGACGGACAATCATCCATCCGAAAAGCTCAATCTGGCAAAGCCAGATGAGCTAATAATATCAGTAACAGTTTCGCAGCCGTTTTAAGACTGAACATATGTTTGTTTTAATGTTGTCTTAACTGAAGTCATAGATCTTCTAGAACGCTGTTATCATTAACTGGAGATAATAACTGTTAATATTTCTACCAATGTCCTTTTTATTACAGGTGTTAGCTGCAGATGGTGAAATCCGTGCATCACGTGCACTTAAGGAAGCCGCTGATATTGTGTCTGCATCTCCGGCAACTATTCAGCTTAATTTGCTACATACTCTACTCTCAGTGTCAAAGAAAAACAACAACACGATCGTGTGTCCAGTTCCCCGTCAGCTCAGAGAATTGTTTGAAAACCGCCGGTCAGATAAGACAAAACTTATAAAAGTTAAAGAACAGTGATTTATTGTAACGGTGGATACCATAAGTGCCTGTAGAACGTTTTCATATAGTTAGAACGATAGCAGTCATACATTTTGTTAACTCTATCGATGACAGAAGATACGGAGTAATGATACCCAACTATTACCACCAATTCAATTCAAATATATTGGTCAGCAAACGCATTGCCTTTAGCCATTTACAAACACAAAATTACTATGGCAAAGACACAAATACAAATGCACATTGTAATGAATAATCATTATGTATATACACATATACATATATTTAAGAAACAGTTAAACTGTGCGGGGCATATTTTCTTATTAACATGCATTCTTTAGTATATCTACTTCATCTAAGATACTTACCATCGGGTGTTGGAAAATCGATAACGACTTTAATGACGTAGCCAATTAGTCTATTATAAACAGAATGTGCGTTAGGGTTGTGTATTAGGGTTTGATAACTTTTATTATGTTCCACACTGAAAGTAGTGTGAAATATTTAAAATTTGTACCAAACACATTTTAAAGTAAATTTAATGGACTGTAACGTAATGGTAATACATAAATAGATAGATATATCTTTTATTACAGTGACATTTGTACATCATAGCAAATAGAACAACGCCATACAATTAAATATAATACAACCGGCCCGTTGGGCCTATAAGTCACTTTTTAACACAACAAATTAAATTTCTTATTTGAAAAACAATAAATGGACAATTTAAATAGTTACAGAATATGTTGTTACATCAAATGTAAATTCGGTTTGAATTAGCGATGGGTTAAAGACCTTCGCCTAGAAAACGCACTCAAGAGATGTTTAGCTATTTTTCTCGGAAAGTTCACCAATAAAGTTTTCATAAGTTCTTCATCTGACTGTACATTTAGATGTGACACAGTGTCATAAAAAGTCTCTGTCTTAGATCATTACACATATCACATTTAAGAAGAAAGTGTATTTCATGTTCCACCTCATTTCGTACACACTGCACAATCTGTTTCCTAGTTCTTCGCCAGTGAAACGACCAGTTTCAACCCTTAAAGGGAGTACACCACAGCGAAATTGTGCCATAATTGAGCGTTCGCTTCTTGGCAAATTAAGTTTCACACACATTTCTGTTTCATAGCTACTTTTGAAGAGTTTATAAGTTCTAAGTTTTGGAGAAAAGTTATAGATTGCTATTGAATTGGTAATCGGTTCCAATAAAAACTATTTTGTCAATGATATCAGGATTTGTTAGATCATATTCCTGATGAAATTACATATACTGAAGTTACTTAATGGATTGTACTTATAACCAAATTATTTTACTTTCAAACTGTGTAAAGTTGTTAAGATATTTTAAGAGAAATTTGGCCCCCTTTAACGTTTAAATCAACCCTGACTCTGCTAAAACTGAACTCGACAATCTGTTAGTTTGGAGTACACCATTTGTCATTCAAAGGGATGCTTACTGAAAGTTTACAATTTGTTTTATATAAATAATGAAAAGTGCAGACCATGAATATACTGAACGGATAAGTTGGCTGGTCATGATCTACTCAAATGCTGCAAACGCTACATTTTTGTAGTCCGTATTCGTATTCGGCATTGTCTGAGAGTTTCGAAAATAAACTAAGTATATATATATATCTATCATTTGTACATTAATTGAAAGTAAACAATCACTGGTCTAGCATTTTTGACACCGTGATAATTTTTCAAAGATAAGTTTTATGGTAAGTGTATGCAAAAATATTTTATCGAACGTCTTGCAAGTTGATTGGTACCTATCTAAAAGTAATTCAACAAAATTCCACGTAAATGTTCAATGTTATTAAAGTCATATAGGGAGTCTTACATTCTAGGGTAACGTTGGCATTTTTGTGACATTTAATTACTTTATTAATGCCCCTTATCAATATTTTGCCAGAGGTTATGGTAAGATTCTATATTTTTAAGTTATCCAATTATAAAAAGGTAATAGAAAAGCTGTTAAAATATCGACATTGACCGCGTCTTACGACGAATACAGCTAGACGGAAAGCAACAAAATCGCCCGGTCGCAGTTATACATGTTTAGTGCTTTTCTCGATTTCTGTGAGAGATAAAATACTGTTAAAATTGTTCAACATGCGTAATCAAGTGATATGTAATAGATTACATCGTTAACGTAATGGGATTGCAACGTTATTGTAGTTGATATTTTTAATCATTTTGTAATTAAATGTACTGAACTTACTTTATCGATTGTTTGAATTACTTGTACTTACAATCAATACATGCATCAGAAACGGTGCAATTTTTATTACATTTCAATTGGTTTTAAAGATACCTCACTCTTTTGTAGTAGTGTGTTACCTGGATATACAAACTATCGGCAATATATCATTAAAATACTCACATGCACTTTCTCATTCCTTATTTTTTAATTATTTTCTTATGTAACTAGAGCTATCACTAAATGTGATTAATACCCCCAAAAGACTGCTTTATAAACTGAGAAAGTTCGTAGTAACAGAATACCTTGCAAACAAACTAAAAAGAGATATTTTCTTGGCAATAACTCTGTAATTTGTCAAGATGGAGTTATGGTTCTTGTACACTGCACTTCCTCTCATTGTGCTTGACCATTGTATGAAGTTGTATTGAATTCCAACCAATAGTTTTCGAATAATGCTCCGGACAAGTAAAAGTAACAAAGGGCAATAACTCTGAAATGAGTCAAGATAGAGTTATTGTTCTTTCGCACTGCACTTCCTCTCAATGTGCTTGACCATTTTATGAAGTTGTATTGAATTCCAACCAGAAGTTTTCGAATAATGCTCCGGACAAGGAAAAGTAACAATGGGCAATAACTCTGTAATGAGTCAAGATTGAGTTATGGTTCCTGTGCACTGCACTTCCTCTCATTGTGCTTGACCATTGTATGAAGTTGTTTTGAATTCCAACTAGTACTTTTCGAATTATGCTGCGGACAAGGAAAAGTAACAAAGGGCAATAACTCTGTAATGAGTCAAGATGGAGTTATGGTTCTTGTGCACTGCACTTCCTCTCAATGTACTTGACCATTGTATGAGGTTATATTGAATTCCAACCAGTAGTTTTCAAGTAATGCTCTGGAGAAGAAAAAATAACAAAGGGCAATAACTCTGAAAATATTCTAGATAGAGTTATGGTTCTTGTACACTGCACTTCCTCTCATTGTGCTTGATCATTGTATGAAATTGTATTGAATTCCAACCAGTAGTTTTCAAGTTATGCTCCGGACAAGGAAAAGCAACAAAGGGCAATAACTCTGTAATTAGTCAAGATGGAGTTATGGTTCTTCTGCACTGCACTTCCTCTCAATGTGCTTGACCATTGTATGAAGTTGTATTGAATTCCAACCAGTAGTTTTCAAGTTATGCTCCGGACAAGGAAAAGTAACAAAGGGCAATAACTCTGTAATTAGTCAAGATGGAGTTATAGTTCTTGTGCACTGCACTTCCTCTCAATGTGCTTGACCATTGTATGAAGTTGTATTGAATTCCAACCAGTAGTTTTCAAGTTATGCTCCGGACAAGGAAAACTAACAAAGGGCAATAACTCTGTTATTAGTCAAGATGGAGTTATAGTTCTTGTGCACTGCACTTCCTCTCAATGTGCTTGATCATTGTATGAAGTTGTATTGAATTCCAACAAGTAGTTTTCAAGTTATGCTCCGGACAAGGAAAATGCAACAGACCGACCGACCGACCGACCGACCGACCGACCAACCACCGGGTGACTCCTATATACCCCCCTAAACTTTGTTTTGGGGGTATAAATATTTTAGTTCTTAGTTTTGTCTTCATTGTTGACAAGCAACAGGAAACATTTATGTTTCGCCCTTTTTGACATTGAATGAAAACCTGAAGACAGTAAGCCTTGTTTGTTTTGATATGTGTTCTGTGTGGTATCACGATCAAGTTTTCACTATATGTTGATTGTATACTTTCTATTGTTACTGGGTTAGAAAACATGTTACACACTGAACCACAGGGGGTCGAACCATACCCCACCCACCTTCTATTGCCTATATAATATACAAGGGATAAAACTCGCTCCTTTCAAGAAACACAACCGGTCTGCTATCGGCTAACTTTTCTCTATAAATATATGACATATCGATTTAAACTTGGTCTTGTTAAATCGCCGAAACATTATTCTACCCAATAAGTATAACCATAACCTGTGTCAGCGAGCATTACGTCCATTAGCCATCTCTAAACTTACTGAAAGTTGAAAAACTCTGAAGGTAAGACATAGGTTTGTCCGATCAAACGGACCGTGTTCACCCCCCTGTTCTGTGACATTTTGGCTAATTCGAAGCAAATAAAATCATCGATTTGATAAAACAATGTTTTTCATATTACTCACATGCATGAAAGTGTTTCCAGACACTACGGGGAACTTAGTACAGGCGAGTTCCCAACCGCGTCTTGCTCATTCATTTCGAAAACGCCATTTTGGTACCGTCTCGAAATGGACTATTTGATTGGTCGTCTGATTGATGATGCAACGTACCTGTATCCAATGGGCCAATCAGAATCAATGTTCTGTAGAGGTCACGTGATACCAAAAAATGGCGTTTTCGAAATGAATGAGCAAGACGCGGTTGGGAACTCGCCTGTACTAAGTTCCCCGTAGTGTCTGGAAACACTTTCATGCATGTGAGTAATATGAAAAACATTGTTTTATCAAATCGATGATTTTATTTGCTTCGAATTAGTCAAAATGTCACCGAACAGAGGGGTGAACACGGTCCGTTTGAACGGACAAACCTGTGTCTTACCTTCAGAGTTTTTCAACTTTCAGTAAGTTTAGAGATGGCTAATGAACGTAATGCTCGCTGACACAGGTTATGGTTATACTTATTGGGTAGAATAATGTTTCGGCGATTTAACAAGACCAAGTTTAAGCCGATATGTCATATATTTATAGAGAAAAGTTAGCCGATAGCAGACCGGTTGTGTTTCTTGAAAGGAGCGAGTTTTATCCCTTGTATATTATATAGGCAATAGAAGGTGGGTGGGGTATGGTTCGACCCCCTGTGCACTGAACTAAACAGAACAATAGGGAAGTGAGTCAATAAGAATGTGATAATCTCTTATCAACTAAAGTGCTTTGAATCACAAAAACTAGCATTTTTAAATTCAAAATTGATTGTTATTTATTGCTACTGTTATACTCATAGACTTTAAATAAAACGTGTTTTTGTCAATAATTGCAGTCATATATTGGTATCGACTTTTTTCACAGACTGAGTGTAACAGGAAAAAAGTGACATTCTAGGTCATCAGAATCGCTTGACAGTGCATAAGTTATGTTTGTCCAATGAAACAACGACGTATTGTAATTCATGAAATTAACAACACATAGGCATATTGGAATTACATTTTCAACATTAATGACATCTTTTTTCTGATATGGTTAAAACATAAACCCAAGGAGCCAGAACTAAATCAACGCAACACATCAGACAAAGAAGATTCCTTTCAAGACTTGCATCTGGTAAATGTCTGCTAAGATATCTGACCGGAGACTGGCAGAGTATCGAGTTTAAATTCAATATACATGTAATAAAGTATCAACATATAGATGACGATGTTCCACGTGCTACATCTTGCGGAGCCTATATATCACAGCGTATTCGTTTTGCTAGAACAACATGCTCCAAGTTAGAAGATTTCAATATAAGAATACTATACATGACTAAAAGGTTATTGCAATACAGATATCGCTACCATAAGTTGCTCAAAATATTAACCAAGTTTTACAACAGGTCCACAGCTCTTCTGAATAAATACAATAGTAGCCTAGATAATTTCTCATACTAGGTATTACAAATTCTGGTTACTATGGAGATATTATTAACAAACTCCTAAGAATAAAAGCCACGACCATTTCGTAAAACAATCAAACACTTTATTAAGAGAGACTGTAATGTCAACATTCTTAAACACATGTTTGATGGCTGGACCCTTTTTCAGCCAGTCATTGCACTTTCCTGTTCAAGTTTGCTCTTTTCTTAAATCATGCGATGGAGGTTATGTTTTTGTAGAAGTTTAACGCCCATTCCAAACTGAGGAGAACCAGTACTGTACTCCTGACTTCCGGAGGTGGTTAAAATTATGTTAGTTACTAGCTTAGTTGTACCCTGAGTTTAAGCAGGTTTTATTTCAAGAAAGAAAGTACGAACATATGATGTATGACATTTACAAACACACATTAAACATGCCTTTGGTGTGTAATTGAACAAATTTGTAAAGATTTGGGGAGATAAAAAAGAGAACGTCATATTAATACATTAAATGGGTTATCTCCGTTTTTGCAAATTTAAACAAAATAAAAATGTTTTGAACTGCTTGTTTAATATCACAAAACGTAAAAAAAACTATACATTATAACTGTACTTCGTAGAGAGACTTCTACAGAATATGTGAGAGACTAATACATCAGGATACACAAACATCGTTCTGAATAAATAACATCCTGTAAAATTTCCGTGTGCAAGATGTGTTCAAAAACTTGTGTCAATTTTTTGTTTGTTTTTATTTTATTTCAAAAGCTTCATTCTACGAATTATTTTAACACACATTCGCATGCTACGAATTTAGCCATAAATCATGCATATAGACAAGACAAATTTTGATGCACAGCATCAAAGGCGCTGCGCATGTTTTTGAAACATGATTAAAGGAATCAAAGTCATTTTAGAATATCAGTAAACAACCTATCAACGGGAAAAACCAAATACATTATGTTATATGTAACTGTTATCATAATAAGTAAAAAAAACCCACATTTACTACAGTTTAACCAAAAAATAAACGAATCATAAAACAACCTTCCGTATAATGGTACGATGACGCCCATTAAACAAGGCTACAGCTCGTGGTCAGTAGACGCTTTTCGACGCAGACGAAACCCACGTGATTAATTTTGTCTTTATTATTGGTTAGTTGTTAGCGATGCTTTACATAACTTTCATTGAGACCCCATGTATCGCATAGTTAGGTGAACGGTCTTATTTATAATGCCTACATTTTACTTTAGTATGTAGTAATTAAAATGGGTTTTCATTAATTATTTACGTTGACAACATATGTATATAAACTTCAAAATGTTTAGAGATAGCAAAACAACTATCGAGACGTTTTTTCTGAACTTTGATGAATCTGGCCGTAGGGTCCGTAAACAAAGCAATAAAAAAACCGTAACCTTCAAGTTTGTGGAAAAGTTATTAAATATTCTATGAATATGTCAAAAGTTTTGAATTAACGGTCGAAGACGTATGCATCTGGTATAGTATTGTTTGTAATCAATTAATACTATTTATTTATTCATTATAGGGAGTTTGTTCAAACATAATACATAGTTTTTAATTACAATAATAATGTTGGCTGCTCCCTTTTCGATTATGCAACCCCATGGTACAAAATTAAAACCTATTCAATACTGGCACTGTGCTTCCGCACAGCGCCAATAACTGTTGTATATATTACTATATATAGTATCAAATCTGCCTCTATGGGCCGATAAAACGATCACGTGACGAAGTGTGCCAATAACTCATATTTGCACACTTGCAGGCGTGCCAGAAAATTCATATTATAATGTTATTAATCAAGTGATTTCATATTGGCCTTGTTATTTGTCCGAGGGTGGTCGTATTGGCCCTTTTTGTATATAGAGACAAAATTGTGATTCATGTTAGAATAAAGATTACACCAAGATGTTTTCGTTCATTTACGTTCAGGGTAGGAAAACGTGGTTGTATAGGTCTATTTATTTTCGGAAGATTTAAAGAGCTTAAGTTTTAGATGGATCGTAGTCAAAAAACAGTTTTTTGCCCAGGTGTGAATTTTATCAAGATCAGCGTTCAAAGGCGAGCTGTAGTTTGTGGGTGATAAACTATTCTAACTCTATTGACAATTTCTGCTATATACGCAAAGAAGGATATGAGCGTGGTATACCTTACAAACTATATCACTCTAGGCGTCTGGAATTATTTTTGACTGCTAAAATTCCATCCCGTGTAATTTTCACACAACATCTACGAGTGTACATGCGCTAAAACATATGTAATGACATTGTTCTAAATGAAGTCACGTGATGTTAAACAAATCGCAGTACAATTTTCTACACTTTCGGTTTCGCCTGCAATATCAGCAAAAACAATATGAGACGAATAACGTTTAATGGAGGAGTAAAAATGAACGGCAAAACTTTAACGGAATATGTACATTGAATCCACGGACTACTACGAGTTCAGAGCAGCGACTTCATGTTAGCGCAGCAAATAGTACCCCTTCGAACAGTTTTTAAATTTAAATTAACGTGTTAGAAAGTGAATAAATTTTACTTTTGAGTGATATACTGGTTAGTATATCAATGTTTGTCGTTTAGATGCTTCGTAATTAATGACTCGGGCCTTCGTGATTAGATTACTACGCATCTAAACTCCACACAGTGAGATACTAAACGGTATATCAGTCAAAAATAAATCTGTTTCCTTATCACATAGTGGCTGTTATTATAAAATACGATGTGATGAGTTTAGCGAGCTTAAGGCAGTTTCGGCTCTAACAAAAACATTCCCACAATGTCTAATCAAACACTTTAAAAAGTGGCCATTTACAAATGTGTTGTATTATGCATGTCAGTAATATGTGTTGAAATGTATATTTGTAAATGAAAGAGACTAAAATGAAATATTTTAATTGAATTGAATACTTAGATTGAACGGAAGACAGTCTACAAGGACCCTTTGACCTGAGCAGCTCTCCCAGTTCTCCACATTGGCAAGGTCGTTACCAATGTCCCTTCTATTTACAGCCTAGTTATGGCATCCGTTGCACTAAATTATTTTAAAAGAACAATTTTGATATCATGTTTTACTTTGTAATTTTCATTAGTTTTCTTTGATATGACAGCAGATTATATCCAGATGTACTTTCTTTTTCATTGAAATCATCCGCAAAAAAGCTGTCAATCACTTGGTTTCAAGAAAAAAACTTGGACTTCACGAAATGTAATGAACGTACACGACAATATAAAGCTGCAAAGGTGTTAAACACTGACGCTTCTGTTTATTAATAGTAAAAAACACTCAATAAACACTTCCTTACATATGATAAATGATAGATCATGCATTATAAAAACTTGAACTACACGAAACTGTTGTGACGTGTGTTAAATTTACACGCTAATATAAAACTGCAAAGGTGTTAAACACTGACGCTGATACTATATCCCCTAGAAATTATTCATAGAAAAAATACTCAATAAACACTTCCTTACATAAATATGATAGATCGTGCGTGTCACGAAGTACCATGAAACTGAGCACATAACGGGGTCACTGTAAGCAAGCATGAAAGGTTATAGATAGAGGTCTAGTTTGCTCATTTTGAAAACATTCAATGTAACCTGTGCCAATACTTGAACTCAATAAAAAGAATAAAAGTTCATGTGGGGCTTTTTCTTATTACATAATGTTTATACAAAAGTTTTTTGACAACTGTGGATCGACATTCTCGTTATGACTAAATAAAATTTTGCGTTGGCAACGAACGATTTTGGCCACTACATTTTGCACATTACACCGAAACAGTATCACAAAATAGCTACATTATTGCAATTTTACAGAAATGAACAATTCATAAGTTTAAAGACATTCTTGTGATATTTTATTCGGCCTGCTTTCGAAACTGATACCGATCACTTTTTAGTTGAATAACTTTAACCATAGAATCATTTCACACCAGCAAATTGACGTCTTTTACGTGAAGTTAACACCTGTTATACTGAATGCGACGCTTAGTTGTTCACCATCAAAGAAGAACGGAGAAAACATATCACAATTTGTTGAAAATATTAGAAATCGATGAAAAATGTTTTATTTAACATGCTTTTAATTTACAGGTGCAACACCTCGAAACATACACGCCTTGATTCATAACATTCTCAGTAACCCATTACTGTTTAGTACCTAACAAGAATAAAGGCTTTGCTTCCAATAGATTCCAAATGTTTCATGAACTCGCAGTTTTTTACATTTATATAATCATGGTACATTGACGTTATTTTAGACGGACGCAATAATTGTGTTAATTTTTGTTATCACTCACATACGTCATTTTTAAGTTCCTGGCCTATATAAGACTGTCATCTGTCTCGTCAATAATAAGAACAAAGACACGAGCTCTATCAGGATACTTCGAAACCACTTTAAACCTAGAAAGGTATGAAAATAATAAAATATTACAACATAAAAAATAATCACATTTTGCATCTTTCGCGACTGATGAAAAAAGCAACTTTTCACAATTTGTTTTGAAATAATAAAACTAAAACTTGCAATTGATTTATTGTCTGGATAATAGTTCATATTTGTCACTTATTTAACAATTTCAAATACAAACCAGTAAAAGACATTTTTGAGAACTCTTATTTATACCATTAATGCTTCAGACTGTAGCTGTATAAATAACAGGCAAATGTATAGATAGGAGAACTATAGCCTGAATCATTCCAGTCGTTATAATATAAATTATAATTACTTTAAATGGCGTTTCCTCCACTGATAAAATAAAAAACATTTTTTTGACACTGATTAATTACAAATTTTGTTCTAACCCTGATATTATTTTTTTGAATGTCGTTTCCGCCACTATAAACTTACAAAATTTTGGAAAACTTAGTTTTCGGCAGGTGTAAGACTTGATAAATGTCTATCAGCGGTCACTGATAAAATTTCAAAGTGTCGTTTCCACCACTGATAAAATGTAATTTTAAATATTGTTTCCGCCATTCATGATATTTTTAAAAATAAAATATTTTAGTTTTACTATTGATCACGTATCAAATAAAAACTAAGACATTGATTATCGTCCACCTTTAACACTTCTGAAAAGGAAACAGTAAATATAACTAAATACTAATTACTTTTTACAGGTACTATGAAGAGTAGCAGTGTAATCACCCTTTTGTTGGTAACATGTCTATGCCTATCACACATTGCAGAGACAAAGCACATAGACTGCGCACTAGAATGTGCTTATCACATACATCGTATACATTCAAACTGTCATTGTGCTAAAAAGGAAAGAACGCATTGGGGAAAGATAATAAAAAAGAGGCCGTACAGGCGAATGCGTATTTTCCGATATGGCAAATAAATTTGAAATCACGGTAAAGGGAAACCAAACGATGGATGTTTTTAAAATTTTGAATATTTCACATCATGTGATATATAAACAATAACTTTTGAGCATACCCTAACTGGACTATGCGGACTAAGTTTGGCCTTATTTTGCACATCATAAGCATCATAATGACTATAACAAAATGGACAGTGTATGAAATACCTAAAAATCTCAGGTTCGTCCAAAAGCATATTTTATACTTATACTCTGTTACATTTCCCTATTTGTCTGTTTTGATGAAACATAATAAATGGATTTTAAAACAAAAGTTGTTGCTTTTTTTCTTCCAAATACTACTTCATAGACAGGCGGCTGAATATAACGAAAATGTACGCAGCTCTGCTCTAACAAAATATTGAGAAATGTTGTGATATACATACCGTTTGTTTACTGATTGTTTTTAATGTCAATGACAGCAACCTTCACGGTAATGACTTACAAGGAAGCAGTGTTGCAGTAAATTTCTTTAATTGAACAATGAACTCTGTATAGTTTTATGTTTGATGCAGTAGGGAATGTTATTGTTGATTTAAAAGACCCTGTGTATGATTTTAGCGTAGCATAAGACGGAGAAAAGCCCCTGCGTATATCCTTCTCAGCTCTTGTTCATTCGTCTCCATTTGAGACTTGAGTTGTCTCCCATTATCGTTATTTGAAAGTCAGTAGGTCCTATCATTTGAAAAACTCTGCTTTTATTGCCATTTTGTTTGTTCTATAAATAATACACTGGAATAATTACAATCATAATAATCAGATGAAATAGTGAGTGTGGCAGGATGCTTTTTCAATACCTATTTTTAATCCAATTGTTGACAATCCAAAATAAAATGCCAAGAAGTAAGAATTTTCATATACTGTCTCGTTACATGAATGCTTCTATGAGAAATATCGGCAAAGTCAGAGGATGAATCTAAAGAGGGAGATAATTTGTAACTTATCAAAGTCTCCTATCAAAGTTAACTTTGCCGCATCAAATATATTGGAGTTTTTCCAAACGTAAGACTAATACCATAGTAATTACTCAGCACATTTGTATGTTTGTACTTATAAAAATAAACAAAAAGTAGTTAAACAAACGAAACATGCCACATCAAATCCCTCTCTCTCTCTCTCTCTCTCTCTCTATCTCTCTCTCTCTCTCCCTCTTTAATTCTCTACTTCCTCCCTCCGGCCGTACAACTTGCTTCCAGGTTACGGTCGGGCCGTACTCTTTTTAATTGTACAGGAGTCATGACTGCACTAAAAGCTCTGCCTTTGGGCTTGAAAGACAACAGGATAATTTCAATGATTAAGAGAGCTTCAATTTTTCATACAATTGAGCCTGTTGTGTCCTAGGCGAAGCTTAAGTAGTTTAATTCTAAGACTGGGCCCTTCACATACAATCAGGAGCACTAAAGATACGAGCATGCGCAGTGAAGTATTGTCTATTTTTAAACAAAATACAACATGTGATTCACTATTGTACGAGTCTTAATCACAGTGAGTATTTCTTTGTAAGTGTCTTTATTGAGTAGCTAGTCACCGAAACTCCTTGTTTTGCCAACTTGTCATGTGTAACACAGTGTGCTGGCATCCACTGAGGGGACATTTTCCGCTTCTCGCTGAGCCTTTGGTAAGAGACAGAAATTTGGCATTAGCCAACATTTGTTTACCCTATTTGGAAGATCGGACACCAAGTCATTGATGAAAAGATGACAGTAGATGACAATTCATCACCTATGTGGCACTGTTATGGTAAGAACTTACGACTTTGTATCTCATCAACACTGACTCTATCCTTCCTGGACTTAATCCACTTGTTTATTATGTCTCTGATCCCATTCCGTAGTAAATCCATAAGGAGACCGTCAGTCGAGACTTTGTCGCATGCTGTTTGAAGAAGGATCCAAGAAATAAGTGTATGTATTTTTCTTGGAATGCATCTTTGATCTCCTGGGTATGGTATATGGTGTGGTCTTCCGTGGAGCAGAAGAGTCTGAAGTCAGCTTGTTGGTTAGCCAGAATTTGGTTGGTGTCAAGGTGCTACTTCATTTGCTGATTCACATTGCTCTACATGGTTTCCCCAAACACACTAGTAAAGCTGAAGGGGAGATAACTTGAGTCTTATTCGCTACGTCTGATAACTGATGCTCCCAATCTTGCAAGTCATTACTCAAGTTTGGCTTGTAATCTATCCTGTTCCCTCGAGGAATATACTTATGTGCAGCTTTCAGAATGGCTTCATTGAAGTGTTTGGTTATTTGATTGATGCCTCTTCTATCTACTCGTATATTTCTGCAAAGGTCATCTGTAAGTGCCTTGTATGAACTCCATTTCTTGTAGTTCCACCGAGGGAAACTTGGCTCATGTCTGGTTTTCTACTGCATGGTGAGATAAAGAGGGCGGTGATCATTGTCTCCAAGTTGCTCACTTCCCGTGTCACATGACTGTTTATTTCTTCTTTGCAGAGACCAATGTCAGGATTAGAAGTGGTTTGTTAGCGTCTACAGTAAAAAGTTTGCTGATCATTATGGTCATGGATCAGCGTCAGTTTGTGTTCATCTTGCCAGGCTAAAGCCTTTTCTCCGCGTTTGTCTATGAGGCTATAGCCCAACCTAAGAGTAGCTGTTAATAATAAGGAAGTTGGTATCTTTAACATGGATGGGATCTAAGTATATAGGTGTTTCATTTTCGGAGAACAGGATGAAAAAAATCTTCACCTTGTCACTCAGTTTAATTCTCAAAACCTATTTGTTGTGTTGGGTTCTTATATTTTATTGAGGAAAAACTAGAATGTCGCTGTTACTTTTACTGATTTTAATATGGCGCTAAAACCTTCACAAAAAGAGAGTATTCAACAGACTTCAAGAGCCTAAAAATGTTACTATACTGTTAATACCTCAATAGACTAAAACAGTTAGTATTACACTGTACATTCAAACACTACACTTTTCCCCCTTTAGAAAAAAATAATAAAAAGTCTAGCTTTTATTTGCTATGGATAATAATAATCCATGAAATTGATTAATGTTTATACTGTAACATCAAACTGTCAACTGTTTCTTTTTCTATTCAAAATTTTAAGAATATTGTTTATCAGTTACTGTAACTAAAAAGAAACAAACATTTTAACTAAACATATGACTAGAATATAAGAGAACTTTGTTCTCCATGGTAGCACAGGGATTATTATGCCCTTACACACGTGCATGCCATATACTATTTAAATCACAAATCTAATTTCTTTGGTGGAATTCCTCTAGTTGAACGTTTTGGTAATTGTTTCATTGCTGGACTTGCTGTCTTTGAGTTTTCATGTGGTTCTGCTTGAACTGGGGTTTGAACACACGTTTCTGTTGCTGATTCTACTGTAGAATTTGGTAAATTGTCTTGTACCTGGTTTGACTGAGTTGAATCAAATGGTACATGCATTGTTATAGGTATATTTATATTGCTTTCATTTACGGGAATATCAGTTTCGCGTTCACGAATTTGGTCAACATGGCGTTTCCAAATTAAATCACCCACTTTAACTTGGTAAGTTACTGGACCAAGTTGATGAACTATGATTCCACCAACCCACTTTTCAACCGATTTTCTGTAGTCGCGAATCCAAACACTATCGCCTTCTTGAAATATGCGAACTTTAGATTCTTTTGGAGTGGTATTCTTTTGAATCTTGTTACTTAAGTTTGGACGCATGATATCTAGACGTGTTCGAATTTGTCGTCCAAGAAATAATTCTGCTGGAGAAACTTGTGTCGTGGAGTGTGGAGTGGAACGATATGATAACAAAAATCTCGCCATCTTTTGATTCAAAGTTCCAGGTTCATTATTCATAGTTTTCATGGTTGTTTTAAAAGTTTGAACAGCTCTTTCAGCCTCCCCGTTTGAACTCGGATGATAAGCTGCTGAACGAATATGATTTATTCCATTTAATTTAACAAATTTCTGGAATTCTTCAGAGACAAATTGTGGACCGTTGTCAGATACTATCTCCTCCACTATCCCGTAGGCTGAAAACAAATATCTTAATGCATTAACAGTACTTTCAGTAGTTGTAGAAGCCATTTTGAGAACTTCCATCCATTTCGAGTGGGCGTCCACAACAATTAAAAACATTTGATTCATGAATGGCCCAGCATAGTCAATATGAATACGCTGCCAGGGTTTACTAGGCCATCTCCAAGGATTAGGCGGTGCTTTAGCCATCGGTCTTCTATTCTGTTGACAAGGAATACAGCTTTTCACCTTACTTTCTAAGTCAGTTTCTATATTCAACCACCACATATGCATTCTTGCTAAAGATCTCATCTTAACAATTCCAGGATGATTTTCATGTAATTCTTCTAACATCCTTTCTTGCAACGTACGTGGAATTACAACCCGTATTCCTCTTAATAAACAACTTTCTTCAGTGGTAAATTCATCTCTAAACTTATAATATGGTAAGTATTCTTCACTTAATTCAGATTTGACAGGCCAACCGTTTATTGTAAAATGTATCAAACTTGATAACACTGGATCATTTCGCGAAGCTTTGGCAATTTTATCGGGTGTAATTGGAAGAGAATTCACTTGTTCCTTGTTTACTTCGCTGCCTTCCACAAACAACACATTGTTCGACTCCTCAGTAATCTCAGGTAGCGGAAAACGTGACAATGTATCAGCATTTCCATTCTTCGTTGTTGATCGATATCTTATATCATACTGATAAGCCGACAACTGGATTGCCCATCTTTGTAATCTCGACGCGGCTAGAACTGGTATGCCTTTCTTAGGTCCTAGTATTAGACTTAAAGGTTTATTGTCCGTCAACAAAGTGAATTTACGCGCATACAAGAACTGATGAAATTTCTGAATACCGAATATTATGGCTAAGGCTTCTTTTTCAAGTTGAGAGTAATTTCTCTCAGACGCAGTTAGTGTTCTTGATGCATACGCTATAGGTCTATCTGAGCCGTTCTCCATTTCATGCGAAATAACAGCGGCTAGTCCATACGGTGACGCGTCTACAGCTAATGTGACTGCTTTCTCTGGATGATAATGTACAAGGACTGTGGATGACGTCAACAATTGCTTAACAGTTTCACATGCTTCTTTGCACGATTCTGTCCAATTCCACTTAACACCATTATTCAATAACTCTGTAAGCGGCTGTACAATAGTTGACATATTTGGGATGAATCGGCGGTAATAATTAACTAATCCAAGCCATTGTTGAAGTTCTTTTCTGTTATTAGGATCAGGAAGTTGTAAGACGGCATCAATTTTCCGTTCAGAAGGTCTTATTCCCTCCTTTGTTACTCGGAAAGCAAAATATTCAACTTCATCTTGCATGAAGTAACATTTTGAAGCATTTAACTTAATGTTCATGTCATTCAATCGTTGTAACACAACTTCAAAGTTTTTCAAGTGATCATCATCATCTACTCCAGTGATGATAATATCATCCAAAATGCATCCAACATGTTCCAATCCATTCAAAATTTTATCCATGGTTTCTTGAAACAACGCTGGCGCTGAAGCAACCCCAAATGGCAAACGTAAGTAACGAAATAACCCTAGGTGAGTATTTATAGTTACATATTTTCTTGATGACTCATCAAGTAACACCTGCTGATAAGCATGCGACAAGTCCAATTTAGTGAATTTTTTACCACCATTCAATTTTTGGAACACATCATCTGATGTTGGTAAAGGATATTCTGGAACATCCAAAACTGGATTCAAGGTAACCTTGTAGTCTCCACAAATTCTTACAGTTTTGTTAGGTTTCTGAATAGCAACTATTGGCGTAGCCCAATCTGAATACGAAACCTTTTCTACAATTCCCTCCTTTACCAGACGATCAAGTTCTTGTGCTACCTTGTCACGAAGAGCATAAGGTACTGTCCTTGGCTTATAAAATACAGGCTTGCTACCATCCTTCACAGACAATTTCACAGTAACTCCTTTCATTACACCAGTTTTATTGTCAAACACATTTGGAAACCTTTTCAATAATTCATTCACTGAAGACTGTCCTTTATCCAAAGATGTGAATTTAATTTTTTCCCAGTCTAAAGTTAATGCTGATAACCAATTCCTACCAAATAATGCTGGTCCGGAACCTTTCACAACCACTAAAGGCAACTTAGCTTCCTGACTTCCATAACAGACATTTACATCAATTTCACCCAAAATTTGAACAGTTTCATTGGTATATGTTTTCAGAATCACTGAACTAGGTCTAAGAGCTATGTTACTGAAATGTCCTTTATAATCAGTCTCTGACAATATTGAAACTGAAGCACCAGTATCAAGTTCCATCTTCTGAGAATAACCTTCAATATTGACATGTACAATTATTTCCTTCTGTTTTGGTGACTTCATTGTAAATAATGGCCAATCTTGATCTTTTTCATCAGATTCAGATGAAATAGATTCAGCATTTTCAACATACTGCACTCTAGATTTATTCTTTTTGAATTTCTGTCTGGATCTACCGGAATGCTCTGGCTTTGACGTACTACGTTGTACCGACTTTTGATCAGATTTTACATGTTTTTGAGGGCAACATTTACCTAAGTGTCCATACTGTTTACAGGAATTACACTGACTTTTCCTATGAAAACAAACATCTGGCTCATGGTTACTTTTACCACATCGAAAACATTCCTTTTTGTTGGTTGTGAGTTTATTTGCACTATGTTTAACCTCAATCTCAGGACCGTTTTTAAGTTTCACAGTTTCTTTTGCAGCCATTTCCATCGATACCGCAATGTCTACAGCTTTCTTAAGTGTTAACTTATCTTCTGACAGCAGCTTCTTCTGGATCGAAGGTGTTGCTAGACCACAAACAAAACGATCTCTAAGTGCATCATCAAGAAAGTCTTTAAATTCACAGTTCTCACTTAACCTTCTCAATTCAGCTAAGTATTGACTCACACCTTCCCCCTCGCCCTGCTTCCTTTGATGAAATTTAAACCTTTCTGCAATGATGAGAGGCTTAGGCTTTAAATGATCCTTGATCAATGTTCTGAGTTCATCAAACGATTTATCTCCAGGTTTAGCTGGTGAGGAAAGATTTCTAATTAAACTGTAGGTCTTGGATCCTACCACCGACAACAGAATAGATCTTTTAATTGCCGCATCGTCAATCTTATTTGCGATAAAATAGTGAGACAACCTTTCATCGTATTCGTCCCAGTTTTCACCATACAGGTTAAACTCGTCAATTTTCCCGAATACTGCCATTCTGCTGCTCAAATATTCAGTAAATCAAACAGTTAATAACCGACAATTGTTTTCCAAAGATCCTCGTCGCCACTGTTGTGTTGGGTTCTTATATTTTATTGAGGAAAAACTAGAATGTCGCTGTTACTTTTACTGATTTTAATATGGCGCTAAAACCTTCACAAAAAGAGAGTATTCAACAGACTTCAAGAGCCTAAAAATGTTACTATACTGTTAATACCTCAATAGACTAAAACAGTTAGTATTACACTGTACATTCAAACACTACACTATTATTCTGTGTCTGGTTTGCATTACACCATAATTGTTTCTTACCAGAGTAAGGATTCCTCCTTTTGTTACCTGTCTCAACGGGATTACGGATGACCTCTCAAAATGAAGGGTGAGTCATTTGAATGTCATACAGGATAATTTTAATTCAATTGTTTTTGTTGAAGAGTCGTTATGCGCTCAAATGAATAACATTGAAAAAGTTTCGCTTTGTCTTCTTTCGTGTCATTCTGTAGTCAGTAAATTTCCTTTCTCGCCTCCTGGATTTAAGTCAAGTGAGACTAACGCACTCGGTCCTTTTTTAGCACCAGGTTTTCCAGCAGCAGAGGATGAAACAAGAGGTGACAAGCACACTAAATTCAATACATAACACTTGATGTATCAAATTCATTTGATTTGCAGATCATTAACTGAAGTTTTATGAAAACCTCTCATGGTTTCAGGAGGTCTGTAGTCGCAAATAAAAACTATCTGAAACCAACATACTGACTTGCGAGCTGACTCTCATATTCATCCAGCCTCAAACATTATTTGAGTTTTGCCATTGATCACGTATCCAATAAATACTAAGAAATTGATTATCGTCAACATTTAACACTTCTGAAAAGAAACATTTCATATACATTGCATTGTCCAAAATAAAAAAATGTAAATATTTGTTAAAGAAAATGGTTTGGCAATCTTACTCTTTTACTGTTCAAAATAAGAGTTGTAAATCTTTACCAAATGAAAAACTGCCCTCTTTTACTGTACCATCTTAAAACCTCTTTAGTAGTCATATATTAAGTAAATGCTTTTAGTCAAACTATCTCCTAAGTCATGGTCAGAAAAATGTTCTAATCTAGTATTTTTCATTATAAGACAATATATATCTATATAAAGAAGTCATAATAGCACTAGTGTCTCCGAAGGCATTTTTGGCTGGGTGTAAAACTATTAAATGTTGTTAGTCACTGTATGTATAATTTTATATGAACTGTTTTACATGTGACACTTATATAGAATATGAAGTTGTTGTATATCTTAATATTAATCACTTTATCAGATACTATGAAGAGTAGCAGTGTAATCACCATTTTGTTGGTTAACAGGTCTATGCCTATCACACCTTGCAGAGACAAAGTACATAGATTTCTCACTAGAATGTGCTTATCATATTATATCGTAAACATTTCAACTGTCATTGTGCTAAAAAGGGAAGAACACATTTTGGAAGGAAAATAAAAACGCCATTAAATCGACAGCGTAATAACAACAGTTGGAAAACTGAGCAATTTTAAATTCATGATTCTACAATAACTTACAACAGCAATATTTACAGTTCACACAAGTTTCTATGTTTAACATATGTGTAAAATAATTCAGGATGTTTTTTTTTTAATTGAATATTAATTGATTGCAGTTTATTTGATACAAAATTGAGTGCATTTGAGCATTTTATAGTGTATAAGTGTATAAGTCAAGCCCTGGAAATAAACAATACCAAACTACCCTAAGAAATATGTTATAGAGCGCTCTATACAATAGCTCAAACAATCGGTAAAATTCATTAATGCTGTATTTACTTCACATAATCCATGATAACTGTTCCATGAAAACCTCCCTCTGAGCACATTAACATAATGTTCCTATCTTTAGTTAACAAATGTATCCAGTAGCTTTAAATAAATTTAATTTACCATTAATGATAAAAAGGAAACATGTCCCTAATTATGCATATACATTAGTAGCTAAAACAATCATTACACATATATTTCAAATATTCATATAAATTGCAATCCAATTTTGGATCCGACATTTTTCATCACACAACTCGAAATGCCGCATTAACTGTTAATATAAAGTAAAGTAGAAAGGGCTTAATACAATAAAATACAAAAATAAGTTGAAAAATTGAATTGTATAAACAAAAGAATGAGGAAATAACCACATAAATCCATGCCAACACTTGTATTACACTGCAATTACAAATTATTGAGAAAATGTGCACCCTGCACAATGGATGGACCTAATATGACCACACATTTTGCTAGGAAAACTCACACTTAATTACACTGTCGAAATACACAATGGTTAATTAGAGAATAATTCGTTACGACTCAGCTCAGCAGTGTATTAATGTCTATAATACTTACTTCACGTTTACATTTTTAGTAAATTTATTTGATACGTCTTTCAATGCAATTTGAAAGTGCTGCTTCTATTAGGAAAAAACTAGCAATGCACATGCCACGATTTTTCGTGGATTTTTAATGAATCAAAGCTGGTGAGGTTTTTTTTCCCCCTGCATAGACATTCCTTGAATATTTAACATAACACTCCGTCTTTTTCATAGTGATGATGATTTATCTGCTTTCAGCACATTGGTATATATCTTGAAAACAGATTATTTTATTTAATTTCTGTGTCGCCCTTTCGGATATAGCTTTGTCCGTTTGTCCGTCATAAAAACTTAACGTTGGCTGTAACTTTGACATTTCTTAAGATTTCTTCATCAAACTTTACTATTGTATTGCTAATGACAAAAGGCTCGTGATGCTGCAAAATTTTGTAGGTCAAGGTCATATTTGACAGAGTTATGCCCCTTTTTGTACTTAGTTTTTGTCACGAAAACTTAACGTTGGCTATAACTTTGCCATTTCTTAAGATTTCTTCATTAAACTTTCAAATTGCATTGATTATGACAAAAGGGTCGTGATGCCGCCAAATTATAACAGTAATCTACCTATACAATATCCCGGGAGACCCATAGTTTTTGTAGGTCAAGGTCATATTTGACATATATGCCCCTTTTTGCACTTAGATTTTGTCACGAAATTATTGCATATTCTGACAAAGTGTAGGAGTCTAGTCTATCACTTTGTCTTTATTTCTTTCAGGGAAGTAGCTCATGTGACTCACCTCTTAAATGAAAACACAGTTGCTTCCCTTACAAAAGCCTAACATATCCTTTTATTTTGAACAATCGTGTTCAACCTCATCTCACTAAGGAATTATATTTCTATACACTATGTTATCCGACATGAGGCAAGAAGTATTGTAATGCTAATATGCCTAAATAACTTTGTTGTGATAGATTTGTATAGAACACTAACTGTTGTTACATGGAGCACGGATTGTTGTTCTTTTTTTGTGTTGTTGTTGTGGTGGTGTTGTTTGTTGTTGTTTTTTTGCTAAAGTTTACTAAGTTAATACGGCCAAAATAATATAAAGAGTGCCACGGTTAATATAAACTGAGAAATAAAAATAAAAAATACTTTTGAAATTAAGACAAACAAATACGTTTATTGCACCCACAACATGATCAAGAAAAATCAAAACATTACGTAGTTTCAAAGTTTCAAATTCATGTAGTCTTCTGTGAGCTCTGTGATAATAAGTCCTTGCGCGTCACACGTGCAAAAGAAAATATATCGCTGTCCTTTTTTAAGCGTTGCTCTTTATTTTCATCTACCGAGAGTTATCTCATACCGTTGTTTTTTCACTTTGCTCTGCCGCTTTTACACTGTTGGTAAAGCACAATGAGAGGAAATACAGTATATTGGGACTATAACTCTACCTCGCCTATTTTTAATTTTTACCTCTTTGTTACATTTTCCTGTACAGAGCATAACTCTGAAGGTACTGTAGAAAATTTATCAAACTGCAAACAGAAAATGAGGACATTTTATGGAAGTGCTATGACAAGAAATTAGACATCTTTATTGCCTTATTTGGGAATAAACCACCTTTCTTTATGTATTTTTTCTGTCGAATCACCTTGCTTCAATGTGCAATGATTCTATACCAAACTTTGAATATGTGGCAATGAATAGTAGTGCAATGCACAAGAAACTGGTTAGATAAAATTAATGCCATCAAGGGTACAAATGATATAGGAGGTAATAAACTAAGAACGTATAAGTTATTTAAAACAGGGTTTGAAACGGAAAAGTATGTATCAGTTATAATGCCGTTGAGTCACAGATCAGCCCTGGCAAAATTTCGTTGTGGTGTGGCACCAATCCGTCTTGAGACAGGCAGATATGAAAGGTTAGATGTGGCTGATATAGTTTGCCCATTTTGTTCAAACGCTAGTATTGTAGAGGATGAAATACATGTTCTTTTACACTGTCAACAGTATTCTTCTATTAGAAAAGATTTGTTGAGTAAGGCCCTATCATGTGATAACAATTTCAGCATATGTACAGATACTGAAAAATTGAATTTTATACTCTCCGACCCTAGAATGGTTCATGTTTCTGCAAAATCCTGTTTTATGATTTTAAAGAAAAGAAGAAATTTACTGTATACAAATTCTGATACAGTTTAACTGTGTATGAGCCATGCTGTGGGTGGGGTTTTCATGTAGCAGAGCTCATTTACATAGACTAAAGTGTGATTCATGTATTTAGATGAGTGATATGTAAATATGTAATACTATTCTTAATCAGATACTAGTATTAAATAATATGTACATAACCTAACTTATTTATCCTATGTTAACACTTGGTATTTTACATTTGAGCATACAGATAGTGTTAATCAGGTTGTTTCAGATCAGATCTGAGGCAAGCGTTTTAAGCATAATTGTAATGTGGCGGTAGTCTAATATTTTCCCTTTCATAGTCTTAAATTGGTTACATTTTATAGCAGTTTTTAACCATGTTTAAACTCATGGTACGATTAACGCTGTCTGTATGTCTTTTAAATGTGAAATGTGTAGTATTGTGCAATATGTATTGTAATTTATATAGTCTCTTGTAGTTCTATAAAGAACGGCCATGTACTACTTTTATATTGATTAATATATATGTGTAAATGATGTATATGGATGAGACGTAAATAAAATATATTATAATAATAATAACAAGAACCATGTAAAAGCATCACCACCTCGGGGGCGTTCGTCACTTATGAGTGAGAGCTCTTGTTATTTATCACAATTTACTATTTATATTTTATATGCTACCATTGGCTACAATACAAGGTCAACAATCGGGTCATAGATAGGGTCAATTTTACCTGAGGTCCTGATTAGAACAATCTTCGCAGAGGTCCACTTCATAATGCTACATTCCAAATAGCTTACCTCTGGGCATTGTGGTTCTACAAAAAGCTGATTTATGAAGTTTTTCCTACATAAGCCTATGTCTAATTGACCCAAGTACGCGTTCAGTTTTCAAAAGGGGGAGAAGGATGGGTGTCATGATTTGAACAATCGTGGTAGAGGTCCAACTAAACAATGCTACATGCTTAGAACCTAAGCTCTAGGTAGGCCGTGTGGTTTCAGAGAATTTTTTTTTTAAGTTTTTCCTATATAAGCTAGATCTATGTAAAATCAACTGACCCCAAGACGGGTCAATATTGATCCGGGGGTCAAGATTTGAATAATTTTAGAAGAGGTTCACTAGGCAATGTTTCGTGTAATTTCTAAGCCCTTGACCTTCCGGTTTCAGAGAAGAAGATTCTTAGTTTGTTTCCAATTTGTTGCCATAGCATGGAATGGAATTCTTTGAACACCTTTGATAAAGCTTTGTGCAAGAAAAAACCCTGTCAAGTGTCATCAGCGTTGGACCAGTGGTGTTAGAGGTGACTAAGATATGAGCACATCTAGAGTGATCTTTGGATCAAACGTCCCTAGAAATAAACATTGACTTAGGAACTTCTCAAAGGGATATATTGCGTACCTTAAAACTTTCGACCCATGATTTTAGCGTTTGGCACAGTGACGGGAAATGCTAAGTGTATATTACCGGCATGCCAGTTAATATCAATTTCTATTTACGGATCATTATAGTAGCCAATATCAAACGGCTGAAAATTTCCTGGAAGAATAATAAAGTTGTAGAATATACACATTCACACTGGACATATCAAAGATAGTGTCGAGAACTTGACATTTTGTGTTTTGTATATATGATGACGTAACAATGTTTCTGGTGCATAAAGTACCATTTGTAGATGCGTAATTTTGTTATCTCACTTTTCTGAAAGTTTCATGATTAGAAAGGGAATAGTTTTGAGGCAATTCTGTAGATTGAGATTGCAAGTCGGAACTCAATATTGCCAAAATTGAAAATCCTTTCTTAGTCACTATTTTGGTTCATTATTCAGCAAATTATGACTGTACCTTATGTATATATTGATATCATTTACTCATAAAGAGTCTTAGTGTTTAATTATGTTGATTTATAGAGAGTTTTGTAAAACTGCATTCTAAGTGATGCTGGTCGGATGCTAAAAATAGACCAAATATAAGAATGCTTCAAAGCCATCATTTTGAGTCAGTCAGCATAATTTTAAGGCTGCCATATTATTAAAGATATCAAAACCTTTGTTTGTGAGGAATTTCACAACATGACATGCAGGAGTTTGTCTGCAAACTAAGTTTATCTTCTTTCTTTTCATTCTGCTAGGCTGTATCTTTATGTAACAGGTGCTTGGAAAATGAATATCAGCTAGTTTAAATTGTTAACAAGAAGTTAGTGGCAAATGGTTGAAGAGCTAGGTTTTTGAATAGTAAGGCTTTGTTTTAAGTATATTTTTGTGTTTTTTGGGACCTTTAATTTGATGTAATTGGCAAAATCAGCTCTTAGAAGTGACCACTCATTTTGGTCAGCCATTTTGATTTTTCCCCATTTTTGGAGGGAGAGAAATAGCTGCTATTTTAATTGCTTTAAAGAATTATCTGGTTGTTAAGACTTATGTGTTAGGGTGCATAATTTTATATAGATTACATTGAAATATTTTGTTTTTGATGACAATTTTTGGTTTTGTTGCTTTTGTTGGAAAATGTAATTTATGGGAGGAGTTAGAGTTTAAATGCCAATCATGTGAAAAATTAGATTGGTCTTTTAGCCAATCAGAAGACAGCATTTCTTCTCCTCTATATAAGGCCTGGATCCCTAGGCTTATGAGTTTTTTTTACTTTTGGACTTTTTGGCACTATGGACTAAAACTAGTAAATTCTATTCAAAATTAATTACATTAGAGTGACAACAATTAGTTAATATTTTTGATGAGTAAACTCTGAGAATAAAAACAATGAAAATTTGGAATTTTATCATGGAACTTTATTGGACATGAAGATTCTCTTGGAAATATTTTAACTAAATATCAGTATGTTGTGCTTGAATATTATCAACATCCTAAACAGGCACTTTTGGGATACAGTTTAAGATTGGTGTGTAAACTATGAAAACAAGACATAACATTTGAACCACACTGAATAACTCCTAGACTTTTTGTAAATATATGTAGAACTTGTTGCTGAGGTAAAATAAATGTATGAAAACAAATAGTGTTGGCTTTTTCAACGGAATAGTTAAGGAATGAAAGGGAGATAACAAATAAGAAAACTTGATTCCAGAACTTAAGCCATTTACCCTGGCAACACAGAACAATTTGAACAATGGAACATTTAATGCACTCGGCTCTTGAACCCCGAGTGTAAAAGACTTCTGACCGGTCTTATAAATGGTCAGTGGTGTCGGTCATCCTGATTAATAAATTGAAAGCCCACAGACTAAGTCTATTCCGAGGATCATTTGAAACCGAGCTTGCCCCCGAAGGGCAGGTTTACCACAACTGGTGTCAGAAGTGGGATTCTCAACACTGGAATACTATTAATTCAGCCATTGGAAATCATTAAATTTTGTGAACCAATTCAAATGAAACTTGGAATTGCAGTGAATTTGGAATAAGGTTGGAGTTATAATTTTCAGTTTATAATTACTGAATTAAGGAACTACCCCTTGAAATCTAAGAAGTTAAACATTTCATTACTAATACTAACATTTTCTGAAGGAGATCTCGGCTGTTGAGAACCTTCACTTTAGTTGCTAAGTAAATTTTATTTAATTTTTGAAGGAGATCTCGGCTGTTGAGAACCTTCTATCTATTTTTACAGGTAGCGCCGTTTGAACTTTAGAGCTAGTTCCGGCACATTTTTACTCTTTTTCCGTTCTATCATAAGTTGCCTGCATTTATTTTACTTTTTGTAGCGCTGTTTGAACAGCCTTAGAGCTAGTTCCGGCACATTTTTTCTCTTTTTCTTTCTATTAAAAGTTGCATGTTTTATTTTTATTATTTGTAACGCTGTTTGAACAGTCTTAGAACTAGTTCCGGCACATTTTTTCTCTGCTTCCATTCTATTGCAAGGTGCATGCATACATTGAAGGAGATCTCTGCTGCTGAGAACCTTCAATTTAGTAACTTAGTCAATTTTAGCAGATTAGTGAAATTTTCTTTCAATTTCTGAAGGAGATCTCTGCTGCTGAGAACCTTCAGCTTAGATATTAAGTACAATTTCTGAAGGAGATCTCTGCTGTTGAGAACCTTCAATTTAGCTGCTAAGTTAATATTTGAAGGAGATCTCTGCTGTTGAGAACCTTCAATTTACTAACACTTTTCGAAGGAGATCTCTGCTGTTGAGAACCTTCTATTTACTAACACTTTTCGAAGGATATCTCGGATGTGAGAACCTTCTTATTGCTAACCTTTAAGGGGGTAGTTCTTGTGCCAAAGTGTTAAGTTGTATGGATTGAAAGAAAAGTGATACTATTTTAAGAATATGAAAGTTGAGGAGTTTCTGACCTATTCTAGTAATAGTGAGAGTGAATAATTTATTCACTAAAATGGATCTTGGTTCTGGAGCTCTATCTACTCTCCAGCAATTTGGGGACTCTGAAAGTCCACCATCCTCAGAGAATATGGTACCAGGTAGCCAGAATATAGAAATGAATGAACACATGGGATCTTGTCATAATTATGGACCTACCACTATTCCAATTTTTAATGACAGGAATCATTCAAAAGACTTCAAACCCAGAACACCGTCATTTGATGGCAAACCCGACACTTGGGAGCCATTTCTTCCGCAGCTAAGGCTTATGTCACGCAATTTTGGCTGGAATGATGACACATTTCGGGAACAGTTACTATTTGTGATAAAAGGAGAGGCACTACTGTTTGTGTCAAATCTCCCACCTACAGTACTAGAGGACACGTATGGCTTAATTTGCATTATGGGACAGCAGTTTGGGCAGTGTCTACTAGCAGAGACTCATAGGGCTAACCTATACAACTTGAAGAAGCAATCCAAAGAAACCCTTCAGCAATATGGTGCTTGTGTTAGCCAATTAATGTCAAGGTCATACCCATGTATGCAGGGTACACCTATATTTGAAACTCTGGCCATTGAACATTTACTGAAGGGCCACCATAACCAAAAGATTGCATATGAAATTCTCACTAAAAGACCCAGGGATATGACAGAGGCTATGAACATGATTAACTGGCATGAGGCCTGTCGTCAACACACAGTGAAATCCTCTGGGCTACGACAACTTTATAAAAGAAGGACAAGTGAAACTAAGGGGAAATATGAAAATGAAACATCTGTTTCTAAAATGAGGCATATTTACAGCAGAAAAACTGTAACTGAAGAGAGAATCAACCAATTATGGCGTGAAATGCAGAATTACGCCACACAACCGTTTGAAAAAATAGTCACGGTTGGATCAGATGAAGTACCAGAGAATAGAACGAGATCACAAAGTGACTGGAAGCACAAGCAAGACCCAGGATGTTTTCGCTGTAATGAAAGGACTCATATAGCACCACGTTGCCCCATGAACTTTCGTTCAAAGAAAAACAGCTCTGGAAAGCAACAGTCACAGGAAAACAAGGAAGGGCTGTGTTAGATGTTTACAGTGCACCCCATGACAATTTGAATACATTTAAAAGCATAAAGGGGAATAACTTCTGAACTGTTCTGTTAAGAATGATATAAAGGATGAAGTGTTATATTCCCTAAAGAAGATATTACAAACAGTGTAAATAATAATACATCTACTTTCTATGTAGGAACTTACTAGATTTTATATTTATGTGTTCCAGGTGACATTGACATTTATAGTGAGGAAATGTTTATAGACTCACTTGGATACAATTTTAGTTTAAATAATAATACATGTACTTTCTATATATATATATAGGAACTTACTAGATTTTATATTTATGTGTTCCAGGTGACACTGACATTCATATTGTGGAAATGTTTATATACTCACTTGGGAACAATTTTAAGGTTTATTTAAATATCTTTAAATAATGGTGGATTATTACTATATGCGTTGTGCCTTTACTGTTGATATCAGTAGAACTGAGCCATTTTGTTTTTTCTGTTTTTGTGTATTTTTCTTGTAAGCGGTGGGTGCGCCACCTTTTCGAAGGTTGGGGTATGTCCAGTCTGTCATTAGGGTGAAGTGATTTGTGATAACACTTCACTGCTTCGGCAACTAATGGGGCTTACTATTTTTGTGTTTAGTACTAGTTATTCTTGTAAGCGGTGGGTGCACCAACTTTTCCGAAGTTGGGGTATGTCCAGTCTGTCATTAGGGTGAAGTGGTTTGTGATAACACTTCACTGCTTCGGCAACTAATGGGGCTTACTTTATTGTTTCCTGGTTTGCGCAGCCAGAGGTTGTTAGGTGATACCTTAAATTTATAGATTGAACACTTATCTGTATCTGGTATCACCTGAGGTTTGTTTTGTCATGTTAGGATTTTATGAGGCTTCACGGCCTTGGTGCTGTTTGAGTACTTATATGTTACATTCTTAGTGTATTCAACAGTTATATACTGTGTAAGGCATAAGTACTTTAAGCATTTATTTTTGGCTGGTTTGAGTATTGAAAGGAGCCACTACTTTTGTTTTTTGGTGACACTTAATTTAATGCTTTCAAAAGTTAGGCATTTCTGTGTTTACCAAGGTTGTCTGTTGGTACAGTCAGTAATTAAATTGCCAGATTGAACACTTATCTGTCTCTTTACTGTCTGGGGGTGACTGTAAGTGTATGGTAGTACTTCTTTGGTAGGCATGTAAGAGTAAGGTTGCACATATGGTAAGAGTACATTATTATGATTGGACTGATAATGCCTTAAGTCTAAAATTTTGGATGGAACTTGATGATAAAAGTATATATTCATGATAAAATTTTTGTATTTTTCATTCAGAAAATACTGCTCCAATTTGAATGTGATAAAGGTGATGTATTTTGAGCCCACTAGCCGGCATGAGAGCAGAAAGTTTAGAGGTCTGAGTTGTATATATGTCCGTATCTTTGGGAATACTTTGAATCATGCTATTTGTTATTGAGTTTGAATATATTTGAGATTATTGTTTTTGTAATAATAAAACAAAACATTGCTACTTGATGCATAATTTCAGTTACCTGAAATGGTATTTTTGTTGCATTCCGGGGTCGGAATGGAATGCATTTTGGGTAAAATGCATTTTTTCCCAAGGGGGAGCTGTTGTCGAGAACTTGACATTTTGTGTTTTGTATATATGATGACGTAACAATGTTTCTGGTGCATAAAGTACCATTTGTAGATGCGTAATTTTGTTATCTCACTTTTCTGAAAGTTTCATGATTAGAAAGGGAATAGTTTTGAGGCAATTCTGTAGATTGAGATTGCAAGTCGGAACTCAATATTGCCAAAATTGAAAATCCTTTCTTAGTCACTATTTTGGTTCATTATTCAGCAAATTATGACTGTACCTTATGTATATATTGATATCATTTACTCATAAAGAGTCTTAGTGTTTAATTATGTTGATTTATAGAGAGTTTTGTAAAACTGCATTCTAAGTGATGCTGGTCGGATGCTAAAAATAGACCAAATATAAGAATGCTTCAAAGCCATCATTTTGAGTCAGTCAGCATAATTTTAAGGCTGCCATATTATTAAAGATATCAAAACCTTTGTTTGTGAGGAATTTCACAACATGACATGCAGGAGTTTGTCTGCAAACTAAGTTTATCTTCTTTCTTTTCATTCTGCTAGGCTGTATCTTTATGTAACAGGTGCTTGGAAAATGAATATCAGCTAGTTTAAATTGTTAACAAGAAGTTAGTGGCAAATGGTTGAAGAGCTAGGTTTTTGAATAGTAAGGCTTTGTTTTAAGTATATTTTTGTGTTTTTTGGGACCTTTAATTTGATGTAATTGGCAAAATCAGCTCTTAGAAGTGACCACTCATTTTGGTCAGCCATTTTGATTTTTCCCCATTTTTGGAGGGAGAGAAATAGCTGCTATTTTAATTGCTTTAAAGAATTATCTGGTTGTTAAGACTTATGTGTTAGGGTGCATAATTTTATATAGATTACATTGAAATATTTTGTTTTTGATGACAATTTTTGGTTTTGTTGCTTTTGTTGGAAAATGTAATTTATGGGAGGAGTTAGAGTTTAAATGCCAATCATGTGAAAAATTAGATTGGTCTTTTAGCCAATCAGAAGACAGCATTTCTTCTCCTCTATATAAGGCCTGGATCCCTAGGCTTATGAGTTTTTTTTACTTTTGGACTTTTTGGCACTATGGACTAAAACTAGTAAATTCTATTCAAAATTAATTACATTAGAGTGACAACAATTAGTTAATATTTTTGATGAGTAAACTCTGAGAATAAAAACAATGAAAATTTGGAATTTTATCATGGAACTTTATTGGACATGAAGATTCTCTTGGAAATATTTTAACTAAATATCAGTATGTTGTGCTTGAATATTATCAACATCCTAAACAGGCACTTTTGGGATACAGTTTAAGATTGGTGTGTAAACTATGAAAACAAGACATAACATTTGAACCACACTGAATAACTCCTAGACTTTTTGTAAATATATGTAGAACTTGTTGCTGAGGTAAAATAAATGTATTAAAACAAATGGTGTTGGCTTTTTCAACGGAATAGTTAAGGAATGAAAGGGAGATAACAAATAAGAAAACTTGATTCCAGAACTTAAGCCATTTACCCTGGCAACACAGAACAATTTGAACAATGGAACATTTAATGCACTCGGCTCTTGAACCCCGAGTGTAAAAGACTTCTGACCGGTCTTATAAATGGTCAGTGGTGTCGGTCATCCTGATTAATAAATTGAAAGCCCACAGACTAAGTCTATTCCGAGGATCATTTGAAACCGAGCTTGCCCCCGAAGGGCAGGTTTACCACAATAGCAAACACAAACACATAATATATATGTTTAATACTTTTAAACATTTGAACATTTCAAGACAGTAAAAAGAACAAAAAGCAAAGTACGTATGCACACACATGTGTTCCTGTTACAAAATATATGAACAGCTTGTCATATTATATATCATTATTCAACTGTATTAGATCAATTGCGCACATGTTATGAAACAGGTAGAGCTAATACAAAGCATAACTGAGCCAATATGAGAAAAGCAGGGCCAATACGAGAATACAGGGTCAATATGGAATTCAAGCATTCTGATTGATTTAAAAGAGAGGGCCAACACGGAGAAGTCATTTCCGTTAGATTTTTAAACGTCGCCATTTTGTTTTTAGACTCCTGCTTATATCTTATTTTACTAAGTTAAATACAAACAAAATTATTATTGTTACAACATTTATTTTCTTGTTTGTTTTAGCCAATATTGTAAAGTTGAATAATAGAATTATTATGAATCAAGTGTTTTATATTGGCCTTGTTATTTGTACTCGGGCAGACGTATTGGAAAAATAAATCGTAATATGAAGTCACTTTATTAATAACAGTATATAACTGTTTTTATACGATATGCAGCCTCTCATCGGTAAAGCCGCGTATTAACAACACTTTAACATAACCCATCAAATTATGTTTCGAGAGACTCTTTATGATATTGTAATTAAAACAAACGCCATGCCTCTTAATTACATGAAGTAGTTTGTATCGTAACAACCTGTATATATATATATTTAATGTATTCATAGACATTGTCAGGGAAAGTGATAAAATTTGCCGAGAAACTACAGTTTCCTGTATTATTACACAACAAAAAGCAAGAACATATCTCCGTTTAACTTATTCACTTTAAACCAGGTAACAACATCGTACTGCTATCATTCAATTCTTTTTAAGAAATCTCGTCGAGACTATTTTGAACACGCTTCTCTTACAAATGAAACAAATAAATATAAATAAACCCTGGAGGGTATTGAAAATGATGAACAGATACCACATGATAACATCATCGCTAGCAGTGGCGATAAATGCAAAGACCCAAGTAAGGCCCATTATCAGAGACAATTTTATATTAAGAACCAACGAACATGCATTTCTATTTCCCGTTGCCATTCTTGTTTCTCTATTGCTTCTTGCGATATAAACTGTGGTGCTGACAAAGGCAATTATATCAAACACTTTAAATAACGCCAAAGGTGCAATAAACAAGAGCAACAAAGCATTTTTAGAAGAAATCCAACAACTGTACTCTCCATACCGAGGACTAAAAGAAGGAAGAGTATCAGAAAAATTCAAAAAGATTGCACCACCGACAAAGATTAGTGGTACGCACCAGGCATATATGCCATAGTATAGAAACAGTCTTTTATCACTAACGTCGATAATATGATGAGGATATGAAAAAGTCCTCAACAGGTCAAAAGCTATTACGTTCATCCAACAGAACGCTGTTAGGAAAAAATAATGCACCAGCACTGCCATTGAAATGCATAGCCAGTTGATCTTTTCCGTTTCCGATGACACTAAAAACAAAAGTTGTGCCAACAGAAGCGAGAATGCTAAACAACATGTAATCTTCCCGCCGATATTCCGCAGCTTTGGAATCAAAATATAAACAAACAGTGTCAATGTCAATGAAATCACTGATATGATTAGACACAGCATTGTCAAATACGCTTTGCCCTTTTCTTTCGTATTTGGTTTTGATATTTCAATTCCCTGATCTGTAAGGCACAGGAACTCTCCTGATTCGTTTTTGTTGTACCTAGAATGCCCCATTGTTAGATTACTGTTTGTCTTGGTATGGTCAATAGATGGACAGTGACTTTCAACATATGTGCGGTCATTGTTATAATATTCAGTCAGTTTAAAAAGTATTGAAAAGTCGTATGGTTCTCCTACAGACACCTTTCCGTTTGACGGATCACAGTAGAGTTTCTCTTCTTTCTTAGATATACAAAGGCCACAATATTTGTTCTTGAACACATTGCCTAAAGAGTCGTACACCACGGCATGTTCTCCAGCAGTGCAGTTCTCATTTAAATCATCGGTTGTTTTACCATAGCATATTTCGATAACTTCCTTCAACGAGCACCAGCGAAACGCAACTTTGTGCTCCATTTCGAAGTACAAACTCTTGCAATTTTCAGCTTTATCGATCTTTTTACCAAGTGTATCGTTTGAACACAGTTTTACAGTATTTAGATCATATTTTCTGTGTATAACGCCACTACAAAAAGCGCAAAACACATTTTTGAACATTATGCCGTCAATAGCTATATAGTTACTAGAAAATGGAGAATTTGTCTTTCGTTTATTTTCACACAGTTTTCGACTTTCCTCGTCTTCCCAATCGGACGGACATTTTGTTACCATAAGAGCTCCAAAGTAAGATTCGTTAGTAAGTTCATGCATATCAACACATGAAAACTGTTGTTTCGTCAGAGAATTCATTTTAGTAATCTTTGTGTCAATTGTAAACCCTTTACAACAATCATCCATTAAACCGCACAGTGTATCACAATGGCATCCCTTTACAGGAAAGGTTTGGTTTACGGCATCGCATTCATATTTGTTGCGACAGTAATCGGAGTTGATTCTAGTGCTACTGTTTTGTTCCGCCGATTTATAGTTACCTTGATTCATTTTCAAAGATGTTACTCCGCCGTGTTCTCCTCCATGACTTATTCCGAGCATTAAAATTAATCCTACGATAATACTAGACATATCTTCGAAATCCATTTTGTACGTGCGTCTGTATATATCCCGTCCAACGCTAAAATGTTTTAACAGATGCGCAGTACGTGATAAAAAATATAATAATCCCTTGTATTTAATATTTACTTGCTAAGCTCTCGAGTTGTACTTGCAAAATGGTTGATACTGTGCGCAGAAGTGAATACATATTGGTACGGTCCAATCAGAATGCAAAGAAAACTTACTCACTCATGCTTTATGATACCTGGCAGTTGTACAGGAAATATCTGTAAGAAAGTCCCAGTAAGCTTCACTAATTATTAAATTGCGTTAAAGAATTTGTTTTCAAGTTTTGTTTGGCAAGGTTATCTGCTAGTACGTTTTTACGCTCACGTTGCACACCATAGTATTAACCGATTTAGAACGGACAAAGACATACGTATAAACGATTAAGCAGGTATTTTAGAACAAAGTGCTTAAAACATGACCATGTACCTTGTTGATACTGTTTTTGTCCAACCAATTTAGTGGTTAGGGCTTGAGAATGGAATAAAACTTTTCTTGCATGTGAATACTAAATAGAATTTCAGGACATCATGTGAAAATTTTGTTGATTGTCCTTTAAATATTACAATGATGGCGATGGATTCACTGATCAAATATACCCTCATAAGGTTTCACACTGTTCAACAAGAATTTCCGGGTCGTGTAACCTAGAAAATAGTTTAAAAAGTCGATATCATCATCTTAAAGCTGCCCCCATGTAAACCGAAACGTTATCAATTGTATGTATTGCTGTTGTGTTAAATGTTTGCATGCTGCCTTTTCAGTGTTTTTATGACAAATCTTTATGATGGAATGGTTCAAAGAGAAATCCGCCTCAGCAGGTATTGTGACTGTGTTCATAGAGTCAAAGCTGAAAATGTCAGGAACTTTGCTAGTGTAGATTGACTGTGATAATTCATCGGCGTTAAGTCTGTGAAAATTAATTGATTAATTCATTATATCAATTAATTAACAGAACAAAATATTTGATAATGGCAATATTTGATAATGACTTTCCATGTAGATTAACATAAAGTTTAATAGTTTATGTCAGTCTCATTCATTTGCATAATACAATGTACGCATTTATAAATGTGTGCATAGAAATCACAGATAATATCAAGCAAATGACCATTCTATAATAGAATTAGGAGATACTATAAGCATAATAAATTACAAATAATCACAGTGACTATATTCTATCTACACTTAAAACGAATGTCATCTAGTTAAAGAATGGAAACCATACAAAATATACAGGTAAGACTATGCACCTTCTGCTAATCGAAACCTTAAATTTACTGGAAGCATTACAAAATGAACACTGATGCGAGAAAAATAAACACTACTGTATTGCGCAATTACAAAATATTTTACATCGTACAATTCTTTTGAACCTTTGCCAGTAGATTCTTTTAAAATAGTCAAATTGTTTGTCTAATTATTTATAAAACTTAATTATAATGTATCATTACGTTAAAAATACCTTTGTCATTTTCAATCGATCAGTTTTACTTCTATACAGAAAAATACACATATGTAAAGTATTATTACAGTCAAACCTGTGAACAAAGACCACTAATTGTGTCTATGTTTGCAGGTGGTATTTATTCACAGGTGTTTTACTGTAAATTAATTGTACACTGTGATCTCCCTGCTGGTCCTTATTCGGAGGGTAGTTTTTATTTTGAGGGTGGCCTTTATTCGGAGGGGAGTCTTTAACACAGGTTAGTCTGTAGTTATCTAAACTGGCAGTTTCGATTGAATTAAAGAAAAGATACGGATCATTTTGAGTAAAGGTGGAATGGCTTTAAAGCCTTTACTTCGTGGTGATATTTGTGTTGGTAGTTCCACAATATTGATTGACATTTCATCAGCAAGCAATAATTGCTAGCATAGTTTCGCAACATTATGAGTATGAGGTATGCAAAGAGCGACAAGTGAATATTATAGAACATTATGGTAAAGTGCACTCTCAGACACTGTCGTATGAGCCTATTATACTTATAACATATAACTATTGGTATGACGTTACCCTGTTACAATATTTCCATGCATCATTTTAATTTCCGAAATTGAGAAAACAAAATTATATATAATTGACGAGAATAACCCAAAGATTAATTTTCTTCATTTTTTCATTGTTTTTCAAATAAGAAGTTCTAATCTACATCATCATTTATCAACTTTTACCTAAAATAATAGAAGCTATGCAGTAGCAGATTATGAAAAACAGAAGCTAGTCTATCATTGGCAAGACCCCTACTGAGAATATATATAGGTCTCTCTGGGCCCTGTGTGCCCACCCACGACTTGGGTGGTGTGCTAAATTACGCCTAGTAATGTTTTTGGCCCACCTGGGTGGGTTTAAACGTTTGTGTACCCACCCTAGTCTCTCGGTAGTGAATGTGGGGGACTTGTTCCTTAGAAAACCTTTGCATTCACTGTTAGACAGCGAACTTCTGTCGCGAGAGATACTGGAGCACCTGCTGTGTGAAGTGACCTTGGCCAAGTCACGAGACGATCACTACCTCTGGGACACGCCGAAAGGATCACTCATTGAAAATCTCACCAGGAAAATTGGCAGATACTGACTGGAAATTGCAGTCAGGTAAATTTCTCCTTTTTCGGACTCAAAAAACTTTTTGTTAGCAGACATGATGGAAGACATGCCGGGGTCTCATCCAAGAAATAAAACTAATACATTTGCTCCCATGGACGAACCTTTATAAAATTCACTTCAAACATCAATCAAAATCAAACTGTGGCCACATATCTCACATTCCTTTCAATCATCTTTAAGTCAAATGGTAATTATATGGCATCATTTCCCCGCTCTAGATATACACTCAGTTATGTGATTCATTGCAGATTTCCGAGAAAAGGAGATAAACAGTTCATGATATACCTGGTCTCCCTATGTATTCTTGGAAATGTTTTTATTTCTTTTTCAACTGATAAAATTCAAGGTCAGATAGCTAGCTAAAAGGTTATTCGTCAATATGTAGAGGTATTTTAGCTCACCTGAGCTGAGATCGTTGAAAAGTGAGTTATATCGGTTGTTTGTCTGTCGTATGTCTGTCTGATCACGCTCATCGTGTTGGCATCCTAGACTCCAGTCATCATGGAAACTGGTTTTTCTTATGTATTAACCATACATGCTAATTATATCCACGTTAAATCTACAATATATCAATATATTTGATCCTCCAGTAGCTGGATAGTAAACATTGGATGGCATATTTCAGTATCGAGTGTAAAGGGGAAGATGTTGGAATGGTGGTGGGGGGTAGGAGGCGGGGGCAGATGTTGTGGGGGGGACTGCGAGGGTTGAATATACAGAAAGTGTACCAGTTCTAATCCAGAGCATTATTAAAAGACCACGCTCCGTAGATAATTGAGTGCTATGTAAGTTACGTTTTCAAGATGTATAACTGATCATACTAAAATCTCAATGGTTTCTAACGGAATATGAAAATATGTATATACTTTCTTAGAAAATACTCATATCTACAGATACTTTAATAAAGTTATGTTCAATACTTCATCTGAAGCAGGCATTTGTAGTAGAATAGTACGGAATTTATCTGTACGGTAATCTAAAAAAATCTGTGGGATAACCTGCTGTTTCAGATGAGAAAAAATGTTCGGATTTTCTACTCTTTGTGATTACGTACAACTACATATAATAGATAAAACATATCTACTTGTACACGTCAATTCTTCAAAGTAAAAAAATATACTTTCTCTTAAATAGAAAATCTCGTTATCAACATTGTTTTTGGAAATGGGAAAGAGATTCATTAATGGAATACATCAACTTATAAAGTACTTAACTCTCCCAGTACCTTCAGCAATTCAAGCACGCATATCAAACATACTACATGTATTAATGACTGATTAACTTGGCATCGTTTTCGATTGCAAGACCTGTTCTTACACCGTTTATTGGTAGGTCTCGAGACTCAATCCAGATAGAATCGACATCGAAGAAAGAGTGGACCACTGTGAAATAAATGCGTCTTAACTAGGGATACTATCGACAGGGCACTAGTGGGATCTAGCCGCGGCTCTCTTATCATATCCTGAGATAAACGCGCTAGTACGAATTTCCGGTATGCAAGTCTGTCGTTGTATTTTTTCAACAAAAACGAAAATTGGATATATTGTTGATCAGTTTGAATTTAAATTCTTTGACCTACTAGTATTTATAATTTTGCTGTCGCTTGTGAACTATCTACAGTAAAATCCACGCAACCTTTTCTTTACTAGAATACAATGAAAAACAATGCATGTGTATTGAGAACATGTAAGTCACGCCTCATGTAGTGCTGTTCTACTGTAAGGTTAAAAAAACTTTGATTTCTGTTCAAAACAAAAGTTCAGTGTATATATCGCCGGCCCCTTGTCTGCTCCTAGCAAGCACAACTATTTCTAGTTTACATAGTTTATGTTGGGGTATGGCATTGGTATGGGTTCAGTAAATGAAGGCTGAACGATATATAATTTGTATATTGGTGACGATAGTTTGGAATTACATAGCTGTATAACAACCTTGTAAATATCTGAAATAGAACATACAGAATAATGAGAAATCGACAGTTATATATGCAAATATATATTAATGACATTTCACTTTCAACACGTGCTTTCCGTCAAAAAGGTAAACAATAACAATGTAAAATAGCACAGGTGTGATGGCGCGTAGCAAACCGTTTTCAAAAACCCGATACATCGATCATCAAAGTATGTCAATAATTTCAGTTCACAATAAATACAAAATTTAACAATACAAGAGAGAAATGTTTGAATAATACAAAATTCATAAATACCTGAATAAATATTTAATGTATTCCGAGATATTTGGAAATATTTAGAGATGTCTAAACAATGGTTTATCTATCCAAAAATTGACCTGAAGTACTTTCTAAGGTGATTGGTTAATAAAAGTCATGTGATTTATTGGTTAGTGTTAGTAAATAGGGCAATAGTAGGTAAAAGTATGGAACACCGACTCGGGCATAAGAAACGGGAATGAAATTAAACAACCCAAACCACAGTATATCTGATTACATTTTAATTTACCCTACGACATATATTTTAGTGCCAGTGTTTTCAGTGGCCTCTGGTTTCTTTTCAGCATTTTTTTTAATTTTTAAAATAATTACATTAGGTTTCCAAGTTGGTTTAGCAACTGTATTGGCTTCAATTCCTCTGACAGTACATACTTGTTCGGAATGTTGCGAAACTAAGTCAAATTTGTCAGAATTCATTGTTGTTTTCATTAAAATTTCATGCGCAAATGCGGACATAATAAGAAAATAGAGGATAATTGTTGGTTTCGATGTAATATCACGTTATAATTTCACCGAGTGTGGCCCAAAAGTGATATTTTCACGAGTGGCGCAGCTTTTGGTGTTCACGCCGCTCGCTATACTTTTTGACGTTGGACCGGGTAACAGATTTTGATAATTTTCACTAAGTGACCAGTGAGTATATCGGAATATAATTCAGCGTTATATTTCTAAAAACCCTCGAAAAACATAAAATAATGAAGTACCATTTATCCTCGTAATTATAATGATTTTTATTAAGTCAGAAACGTCGTTATCTTTAATTACTCCTATTTTATGCTAAAATGATTAAATGCGCATAAGTACATGTAAAAACGTTAACAATACTGAAGCACATTTGCAAGTTATAGTTATAGCAAATGAAACGAGGTGTTATGGGCATATAACAGAATACATTTTGTGTACTGGGGCTATATAAAGCGAAAGTCTGCGGAAAACATCGAGGGTGAAAGAACAACCATTAACAACAACGAAAGCTTTTTTTAAAACAAAACTGTTACGAGTGTATAACGGGACAGAAAGATCAAAGAAATGCCTCTGCACCATGCGATAATACTCACAATGGCATTTCACATAATAATTGTTAGCACGCAGTATTAAGCTAACCGTCGATTGAATGTTGATTGCAAAAACAATTCTTGCTGGGAAATACCAGTGGAATATTTAGATTTTGCCTTGAAGAGTGTTTAGTTTTTATTCTCTTGAATGCTGACATTTGTTTTAAAAAGTCTTTCAAACTGTTGAAATTTCATGGCCAACTATTATGGCCCCGACCGATATCACAAACATCATGTGTCATCACGGTCTCTACAGAGTTACCCTTCTTTTATCGATATTTGCGAGCGTGTGTGATTTACTGGGCCATAAAACCAGTCACGTGTAACTGCGCCTGCCAAACGGGATAAATCAATATATCGGGTTTTTCTTTGTAAACCTAGACTATCTATATCCTAAGGGAGTTGTGAAAGTTGAATCGTTACTAATTTAGGTAAAATTTGGGTATTGCGTTTTTTCCTCTGACCATTATATACCGAACGATATCACCTAATTTTCAATAAAATAATATGAATGAAATTGTTTCAAGTGGGAAGCACAATATCATTAAAACGTGCTGATAAAATTTAATGAATTTGATCATTTCTAATGTAAAATGAGATGCATTGAAAATACGAAGTTAGATATCGAAGCTAATTCGCTTTATTATAGCAAATTTCCGTTTTTATGCATGATCATATGTTGGCTGAAAGTATTTTGTTTGGAGTTTGATGAAAGTAAATTATCATCTAGCCTGGTGGCGAGGCTAAAATATGGCAAACATATTTCTATTTTGAATATTTATAATGCTTGAGCGCCATGGAAAGTGCTATAAATATACAGTAAACTCCGTTTATAACGAACTCATTGGGACCATTAAAATGTTTTCCTTATATCCGGAGTTTGTTCTATCCATATATCATTTTCATATTAAAAAATGAACGAACAAAAATTGGGCAGAGAAAATGTGTTCCTTCTATTCGAAATTTCGCTATATCCGATGTCGTTATATACGGCGTTTACTGTAATCTCCAGAGTTCTATCGTTTCTATCTCCAAGAGTTCTATCGTTTCTATCTCCAAGAGTTCTATCGTTTCTATCTCCAAGAGTTCTATCGTTTCTAATGTATTTTGATCTTCTATTTTATGCAAGTCTGACTGAATAATAGTACCTTTGTTGAAATTGTTTTTCCATGTTTATTTCGGATATCAGTTCTGAGAATATGGTGGTCTTAGATAACAGAGGTATGCTGTTCACCTTTACCTGTTCCATCAAGAGACATTTTTTTCACTTTGCACAATTTTTGCCATAGAGAATACACAATGATGTAAATAAAACTGACATTCCAGATAAAATAGATGACGCCTGCTGTCATTATCGAAGCGAAAAAACAAGCGTTTTTAAAATAAGATAAATAACAGTGCAGTGTGGGATCAATTTAAAGGCTCTTCTTAGAAATTTGTTGTGACGTTGTTTACAAACATATATGTCTGCCAGAGTACACCATTTCAATATTAATCTTCTCCGAAACTACAAGACATTAAGTTAGATATTTGGTGTGTAGCATTGTCTAGCGGACCTCTACAATGGTTGTTTAAATCATGCGTCTGTGGTCAAAATTGACCACACACAGGGTGCACTTGTTTTCATGTAGACTTATGGTTGTTATGAAAAACTGTAAAAGTTAAAGTATAAGAAAACTGAGAAGTCTTTGTACACTTCATTCTTCATTATTGTTGCCCTCAAGTATTTATCTCGTTTAAAGGTTAGTCAGTTCAGTAATATAATAATAATGTTTATATACATGTTTATTTATTAATGTTTGTTTATTAATTTTGTAAAATATATAGTGTAGCATTTATTAGAATATGCCATTTCTTTATATTTACTCTCGCTGTTATTAGCGCATGTTGTATATAGTTTATTGCAGACGAGGAACTGTAAATGTTCAAGTCGTATGTGAATAAAATTCTGTTCTGTTCTGTTTCAGTAATATATGAATGCAGAGTTTACAAGCAAGTGTTACTAGTAATTATATGATAATGATGAATATTGCCGGATAGATCTATTTGAAGTCAATTAAATATTTACTAGTTAGTACATTTTGCCGGCGAAGACGCAGATACCGCAATACTATATACCAGGATTGAATAAGTCAAAACAAAACAAAAAAAGCTTTTACTATCGTTTAAAGTCAAATTTGATTGTTTCTGAGGGGGCATGATTTGAACAATCTTATTAGAGAACCATAGGCAATGATATCGGCTAAATATCTAAGCTCTTGGCCGTGTGGCTCGAGACAAGAATATCTATTTTAAAAGCATCTTATGTAAGCCTAGGTAAAAACCGGTGACCCCAGGGCGGGGTCATTTTTAATCCACGGGTCATGATTTGAACAATCTTGGTAGAGGTCAACAAGAATATGCTATTTGTCAAATATCTAAGCTGTTGGCATTGTGGTTTTTGAGAAGAGGATTTCTTTAAGTATTTTCGGGGGGTTTTTTACCATAAAAAGCGGAGTTCTGCGTGGAATAAAGTTCCTTGAGCACATTTGATAGAGAACCACCCACGAACCATTCCTGTGCAGTTTGGTTGAATGTGGCGCAGTGATGTTTAAAACAAAACTTTGACGACACACGACGTCGAATGAAGGACACAGCGGGATCCTACCTTGGCACGCCGTGCCAGGCGAGCTAAAATTAACGAACTTTTGAACTCATTTTCCCAGGAGTGCTTTATAACGTTTGGCAGCAAAGAGTGTACTGAATCTTAAAAATATTATGATTACTTTACCTTCGAGCAGTATACGACGATTTTCAAGTTTTTACCGCCACAATTTACAACCTGGAAATAGCTTATCGTCTGCCAATCAGGTTAAATTTAACAAAATAGAGTTATGATTATTAGACCTTGCACTTTCTCTAAATGTTCTATAACATTGTGTGAAATATCAAATCAATCGTTTGAATTCAGATGACAACGTGAGATAATTAAATCAAAGCACTGGACGTACTGGCGAGACGGTTGTGTTGGCACGTGTGCATTAAATTTAGGCAAGCAATACTGAAACTCCAAGTGAAATACCGAAATTTTCACTCAAATACGTGAAAATGATCACTCAAAAGTCAAAGACGTGAAAGTGATCACTCGATCGTTTATTCTGCGAAATTCTGTTCAACTTCTAAGTAGGATTTGAAATACTCAATTTAAAAAGACCTCAAATCCACGAAGTTAAAATATGAACAGGAGATGGAGGTCAGTGTCAAGGAAATCAAAATTGATTTACAATTCTCGCAAACTTGTGTTTCAGATTGCAAATACACTCAAAATTGGCAGACGATGGAACATGTAAAATCTAAAGACGGGTGCGATTTGCTAGTTCTGAACTGGGAATTGATTCATTGAAGCACGTCTGAAGCGTTCTGTTGAAGAGACACTGATATAAAACTAAATAGCCCAAAAACATTGATAATAAAATCTTTGGAAGTATTTTAACTTAACCTAAACGTTTTAGTTATGCATTCTCAGTCATTGTTGATAAAATCAGCGGTTGAAAATATGCTGCAGTACCGTACACCATTCAATAATCTATGTAGAGTTGTTGTTGTTGTTGTTGTTGTACAATAAATGGGTGGATGCGATTTATTACAGAAGGCCACTACATTTATAAATTGTGGTAAAATGAGCCATTTTTCGCCATAGGTTCTTCTTTGAAATTGTAGTTATTGTTCCTTCCATGGAAGGGACACTTAGAATTGTACAGACACACTTGACTGAACAATGCAGCACGTAAGCCGTTTTTTGATGTGTTTCCGTTATAAATTAAACGTTGTGATATTGAAAATTGGATGGAACCAACTAACAACCAATAGCCGTTCTTTTCCGTACACGCTACATGTTTACGTTACTGTGGTTATTTCCCTTTATGTGGTATCTTCACTGGGTAAGCTATAGTCTCACTATTTGCACTTCGAAGGCAAACCGATTTTACAGGTTGACATTTAATAGCTGTCCGCCTTCTACAAAATGGTGTGACAGTTATAAAATATCAGATCTGTGAAAGGGGTCACACTGAAATCCCAAATTAATTAGGCTAGGTAAGCTATTGCACACATATACAAAATAAGCTATTGCGCGTTGGACTTGCAGAAATCAACCGACAATGCGTTTGCTGATTTTAACAAATGTCTGAAAGAATGTTAAATTACATATCGTTTGCATAGCGTAGAAATATGCTAATATTGTTGCTGGAAGTATTGGCGCGAACTAACCATATGACCATATAAAAGCAGATCTAGCGTGACGTAGTAACAGGTGGAGTATTAAATATTTTAGATACTAATGCCTGAATTTGCTTCGACTGTCGTAGTTTGTACTTCAATAAAACTTTTAGAATGCTATAACTTGTTTATCATTTTACGTTCATTGAACAGATTATCTGTGTTTGGAGAATATAATCTGCTAGATACAGGGAGTGCCCATTAAATATTTTTGCTTCTCAGAATTAATTCCGTCTATTCCGGAAGGCGGTTCGATTTGATAGTTCTAAATTGAGAATTGATTCCTATAAGCACTTCTGATACGTTCGATTAAGCCATTTTTCTTTTCGGAATTCATTCTTTTAAATCCGGATTCAAGCAGAATTTCTGTAGTCAAGTGTTGGCATGTGGAAACGAAATTGGGTGCATATTTTCATATCATTAGATTGATACATTTTATCACCAGTACTGTAATCTTAATAAAAGCACTGAAAGTGCTGACAACAAGGAGTCCTCTACAAAATTGGGCACAAGGGTTTTTTCTTACAGACAATGAGTGATCATTTGTGGCAATGCTTCATTGATAACACATCATGTTGCTTTTGTTTTGTTTGTTTTTTTCAAAAACATAGTTTTCAAAAACCAGCTTTGTTTATGAGACATCCTTCAGGAGTACGGGACACGACCTCCTCAGCACTTTAAAGCTGTTCGCTCTCAGATTTTTGTAAAAAATAATGTTCTTCAAACTGTATACAATAACCTATTTTAGAGCATATAGTCATTTAAAAGGGTAGATTTGATACAGTACGTCACCAAATGAATTTACCTTGAAGCGTTTTCAGTCTTTATTCTCTTGAATGCAGACAATTGTTTTAAACAGTCTTTCAAACTGCTGAAATAGAACCCTTAAAGTTAACCGACTGTTAGCTTAATTGTTCATTAAAGGTCCAGGTGAATAGGCAAGTACTTTTATTTTATGGTTTCCAGTGAATTATAGAGTTTTCTCAGTGAAATAAAAGAGATAATCCACAGTTTTGAAACAGTGGATTACCATTTTTATTTTTGCTATTATTGCAATCTTTAACTCAGATTAACAACAAAAAGTATACCGAGCGTAATTAATGCTGGAAACCATGCGACGATGACGTCGTTGAAATGACGTCATTTGCACTATGTTTACTATTGACGTTTCCCGAGACTTTCGATATTTTATAGAAACAAACACAATAAAAGTAGAGTTTTAACCATAGAATAAACAGAAAAAATGCTGGTATCCGTGTGATATCACGTTAATTTCACTCGTGAACACCAAAAGTTGATATTATCACTCGTGAAAATATCACTTTTGGTGCCCACTCGGTGAAATTATATAGAGGATAATTGTTGGTTTCGATCACGATATAATTTCACCGAGTGGGCACCAAAAGTGATATTTTCACGAGTGGCGCAGCCGCGAGTGAAAATAACTACCTTTGGTGTCCACATGGGAAATTATCGTGATATGACATCGATACCAACAATTTTTCTGTTTATTTTATGTCTCAAACTCTACTTTTGTTGAGTTTATTTCAATAAAATGTCGAAAATCGTGGGAAAGGTCACCAGAAAGCATCGCAAGCATGACGTCATTTAAACGACGTCATCGTCATAATATGGTTTCCGGCATTCATTGCGCTCGGTATACTTTTTGCCGTTAGTCCGGGTAACATATTTTGATAATTTTAACTGCGTGGACAGTGAGTTTATCGGAATATAATTCACCGGTATATTTCGATAAACCACCGAAAAACATAAAATGAAAAGTGATCTTACACCGAAACCAACAATTATCCTAAGGAATTAAGGAATGATGGGAAGAGTTTTTTTACATGTATGTATTTTTCAGTACCAAGTACTACCAATGATAACACAATTAGGAGCAAGCTCTTAATTTTTTAAAGACATAAGCAGATACAAGGGAATCAGGGTACCAGACCCTAGCTGTTTACGAATAGACCCCTTGGTTATTTTACATGCTCGTTGTATAGCACCGACACACGCGAGACTACCCATGGGTTTCTAACCAGTTCATATCAAATAGGTGGGAAACACTGAGAAGCATTTACAGTGTCCAGGCCGAGAATCGGACCGGGGAAATCCGGCTTGGTAGTCCAGAGCGTTAACAACTTGACTACCGCACCACCCATAGATGGTGTTTTAAGAATCATATGCTTGGTTTTATCAGGACTACCAGCCTTATGTGGATTAAGATTACTTAGAAGTCTGTCACATCGGAGCATACTGCATATTTGCCATGTTTTGGCAGTTTGGTCATTTTGGCTGCCAGACATGTCTGGTAATTTCAACAAATCTTAAGGGGGATTTACAGCTGAAACCTGGCTGAAACTGCTTGTTCAGAACTAATCAATAGCAGCCTTTTTTCTTTCATACTAAAGAGGAGATAACGAATTGGAATCTTGCTTCAGGACAATAGGTGTTATCATGTCTGGGCAAGCAGCCTTATCCCCTTTAAAGTTTTGGAGTGGTTTCAGGAAATCTTTAGGTCAATTGCGATGTGTGGTGGCCATCTATAAAGGAAAATGTAACCTCGCTGGCTTCAACGACAACGTCGAATTAATATACTACAGTCTGTTCCATCCAAATGGGTAAACTCAAATTTGACCTGGAAAAGGTACTTTTGGACGACACAGCTAAAAATAAATGCCTGTTTGACAATCTATGAAAAGCCACCCTCCCAAATTTAAAGGATTTAGAGGTACCCCTTATATAAAAAATTCGACTGGACTTGATGGAATAGGTCCTCGTTTATTAAAAACATGTAGTGATGTCTTATCTATTTCAATCTCATCTATAATCAGTAACAGTTTACGGACAGGAATTTTTCCCGATAATCTAATATTAGCACTTGTAATACCACTTTTTAAAAATGGTTCAATCGACGATGCCAATAATTACCGCCCAATATCAATTTTGCCAAAAATATCTAAGATATTTAAAAGACATATCAAATCAACTACACTTATATTTTTAAGAAACCAATATTCTACATGTAATTCAATCCGGTTTTCAAAAATAACACTCCTGCCAAACAGCATCGGTTCGTCTTATTGATCACTAGTCTAGAGAAATAGAAAATGGAAATATAATTGGCAGTTTATTTTTGGATTTTCGTAAGGTCTTTGATATGAAAGATCATTCTATATTGTTGCAGAAGTTGAAATTATATCATTTCTCTGATGATGCTCTTAATCTGTTTAAGTCATATTCAACTGAAAGAAATCAGATTGTCAAAGTTGGCAATATTTCTTCAAGTTTTGAAACATTAAAAACAGGTGTACTACAAGGCTCTATATTAGGCCTTATCTTTTTCTTAATTTACATAACTGACCTACCATTGGACTTTAACAGTACAGATGTTGACATGTATGCAGACGACAATACGTTATATGCTGCAAATAAATCTTTGGTCTCTATTGAATGTAAACTTCAAACCAATTTAAGTAACATTTCATCTTGGTGCAAATTGAAAAACATGGCTCTCAATACACACAAATCCACCTGCATGCTTTTGGGTTCTACATATCATACACACCGCAATAGACACCTTAACATTCCAACTGACGGACAGACCATGGAGCCCGTCTCCTAGCAAACTTTTCTTGGAGGTCTTGTTGATGAAAATCTCACATGGGTTTCCAAAACAAAAAGAGTATATAATAAACTAAATTCTAAATTAGTTTTTGGTACGTGGCTTTCCCTGTTTGATATCATTATTATTTTTTTTTAGCCCTTTTTCGAAGAATAAAACCACATTTAAATAGAGAAATGAGAGTACTATTCTACAACGCTTATATTTTACCAATTTTTGACTATGGGTCTGTTTTGTGGAGCATGGGAAGTACAAAATGTTTAAACAAAATTATAAACACACAGAAAATATCAGCAAGAATGATTTGAGATAAAAAAAAATTGATCAGTCATCTGATCCACTTTTCAAAGATATTAATTGGTTACCATTTATGGAAAGATACAAGTACAATAGGGCTGTTTAGTATATAAAAGTTTAAATGGATTAGTCCCACGCTATATGAGACATTTATTACATATAAATGATGCTGCTAGCAAAAACAATTACAGCCTACGATCTAAACATACATAATATATCTCACCTTTAGTAAAAACTAAGTACACAAAAAACACATTTCAATATTCTAGAATGATATTTTGGAACTCAATACCTGTTGAAATTCGAAATGCTAAGAGCTTAAATATCTTCCGTACAAACTACAGAAACTATCTTCTCAGCAACAAATAACAAATTTCATATTACAAAAATGTATTATACAATAAATATTTAACTCGGGTTAACTCAAGTTTCTTTATGATATATATTGTTCTGTTGTTTAACGTGTCTTTGATTTTGCATGTTTGAATATGTATATATGTTTGAATGTCTCGAGTAACATAAGCTAGTTCTGGCTTCCAAAACTCTAAATGCCGCTATTTTAATATTTTGTTTTTCGTCAGCTGCGGCTTAAAGCCCTTTCCTTTTTATTGAACAACATTTATATAAGGTTTGGGAATGCAGTTTTCAGACAAGTAATCGGTATTCCCATGGGAACAAATTGTGCACCCCTTGTCGCAGATTTGTTTTTATATTGTTATGAAAGAGACTTTATGTTGAGTCTTTCTCCAGACACGCAGGCAGACATTATCACTGCTTTTAATAATACATCACGCTATCTGGATGATATTCTTAATATGGATAACCCGTTTTTTGGTCAATTGGTGGACACTATTTATCCCCGGGAACTCCAGTTAATTAAAACTAACAATTTGGATACTGGTGCTTCATTTTTAGATTTAGATCTCTCTATTTATAACAATATTATACATACCAAAATTTATGACAAGAGGGATGATTTTAATTTTAGTATTGTAAATTTCCCCCATTTGGATGGGGATGTACCTCATGCTACATCTTATGGGGTATACATTTCTCAGTTAATTCTGTTTGCCAGAGCGTGTAGTTATGTTGAGGATTTCAATGAACGTAATCAATATATTACAAATAAACTTCTTCAACAGGGCTACCGTTATTACAAATTGCGTAAATATTTTGCTAAATTTTACTATCGTAATTCTGATTTGGTTTTGAAATTCAATAGTAATCTAAAGACTCTTCTGCGAGAAGGTATTTCAAAACCCGATTTTTATGGGGATGTGGTTTACAAACTTCGTAAGATTTTGGGTCATGGCAATTTTCCAACTGTATTTGCTAAAATTATAAAACGTTTTGTTAAAAGAGGTTACGACCCAACTGTTTTGAGACACACCGCATGTTTGGTGTTCAACCCGTTTACAGTTGGACGCTATGCTTCCCTCTTTGATTGTGTCTGACGGAAGAGGGGGAGGACTCTGTGATGGGCAGTTTTTAAATCCCACTGGGACGAAACTGTTTTGATTTCTGTCCTCTGGCCTGTTTCGTCGGGCCCTTAAGGGTGTTTCTCTTGGTGCTCTGCCTTCTGCAAAGGCATTGAGTACATACGTTTTTTGGTTCTCAAGGTTTGCTTTTTATATATTTATACACGAGCATTTTTGTGTTTTACATACCATGCCTTTTGTTTCCATTGCGTGTGTTAGAGATTCACCTAGCAGGGATTACTTTTATTTACACTGTCCTGTGACTTTGGAACATGGTGGGGGTAAGAGTGAGGTTGGGTGCGCACCATAAACCGGTTTAAGCTCCCCAGTGGTGTTTTTGCCACTGACCGTTCCAAGGCGGTGCCCCACTGTGTTCCTTTAATTGTTCGTTTTGTCCTCGTGTGTTTGCTTTGTATGCTGGTGTGTGTTGGTGGTGGTGGTGTGTGTGTGTGTGTGTGTGTGCGTGGTTGTGTGTGTCGTGTGTGTGTGCGTGTGCGTGTGTGTGTGTGTGTGTTGGTGGTGTGCACTTCTGGGTGCTGTGGGGTTCGTTTTGGGGAGGCTGCGTTTTTGGTACGTGGCATTCCCTGTTTGATATTATTTTTGTTTTTAGAGTTTTGGATCAGCCCTACTACGAATCCTTACCAGAATAACAGATCATGCAAATTTTGTTGGTTTATTTGAGTAACTTAATCAAAGTTTGTACTTCATAATGGTTGTTCTTGTACAGGACTGGTGATATGTCAAACGTCGTTTGAAGGTGTGAAAACCGGCAGACCGGTACCGGTTTTTAGTAATAAATCGCGTTCCGAACGCCGAGGATTTAACCACGTGCCTCCACGAAAAAAACGAAAAAAGTTTATGAAAAACAAATTGTAAGAAATCGAAAAAATATGGCAGATGCAAGTGAACGAGAAAGGGGAAGAGGAGGCCCACGCAGGCGTCGTCCACGAGGAGGTGGCCCTCCTTTGCGAAAGGTCATATTGTTAATTTATTTCTAAAGACATTATTCGTCCTCAATTATTTTCGTACATATGATAAGATTTAACTTTGTGTGTCGCATGCGTAGGTTTATCTTCAAAACATAATGAAGAAATATCACTTTCATTGATTTGAATTTTTTTTTTCTGAAAATTTTGTTAGTTTGCTACAGGTTTGTATCCCGGTACAACCTCTTTTCGGCTGGCTAACGGTATTTCGCAGCGAATTCGTTACTTTGAAACACATAAGCGAATTGAAACCAATGTATTCATGTGAAATAACCATTTACCTTTATAGATATGCAATGAAAACAAAACTCACCTCAACACATGTTTTAGATATCGTTTCCAACATCGCTGACCAATTTCCCCTTAACCGGATGTTGTATCGTTGACCGTCTAGTTTTCGTTAGCGTCCGATTTTCGTGATAGTTTATATTTCTCACCTTGCCCGAGAACGTTAGTTCGTATGACGTCATCGTTTCGAGTGTAAATACGCACGAAATCCTGGGACCTGTCAAACTGCTTAAGTCTTTGAAAATGCTTTCAAAACAGGTAAAATCTTTATTCTTGCATGTGCATATGGTATTAGCTATAAATTCCTTATGTTCCCTTTTTCTCTCACCTTAAATTATTTTTATTTTGTTTGATATACTTCAAAAGTTGTTGACTGCACCAGCGTCTGTTAGTCTAAGGTCACGTGACATAAAACTTCCAGTTCCGTTAAATTGTGTAACCCGTATCAGTATGTACAGGCCATTTCAAAACCCTATAGCCTTTAGAGTCTGATGATCAAATTGAAGACTCAGAAAAGTGTTTTGTCTGCCACAATGTTTGAACCAGAGCAATTGAAAACTTATATTTCCCTTATTTTTGTGAAGTGGGTAAAATGTGACTTTGATTCATGTAACCATTTGGCACATTTGGTATGATGTTGTACACAGAGGGTTGTCAGGTGCAAGAAGATGTTTGAGTGTCCTTGTCACCAGTCTTTAGCAGAGGAATAAATAAACAATGTAATGAATAGATACATTGTAAATATATGTAAATATGTCCGTAGTTAATTGGAACTAGTTTTATGTTAAGACCAATCTGTGTTGGAACTTGACTTTTGAACTGTTCTGTAATTTAGAGGTGCTTGACCCAGTTTACGGAAATTGGACGTATTTTCAAAATGGCGGACGAGTGACTTCATATGTAAATAACATTTTATTTCTTTTAGAAATTTGCATATGAGGATAATTTGACTTGTGATTTTAAGGGAAGGAATAATAATTTTCAGGTGTGTAATTTCCTTTTATGGCATTTTTTTGTTTCTTTAAAATAATTTGAATACAAATGCTAACTATCACGATTTCCGGACGGTCAACGCTACAACCCGTATTCGGCCAATGTGTATAAAGTATACTGGCGTCAAAACAGTGCGTGAAAATAAATAGTAATCAGTTTGAAAGTAATCTTGACTCCAAATTCAACTGTTAATGAGAAGTTAAATATTCAAAACGTATTTATAAGGTACTTCTAGTGCCATAAAGTTAGTGGGTGGGGTTAGCACAGATGGGACACAGAAAATGTGTCTCCACATCTAATAACCTTTACCTGTGTACAAAACGACAGGTGTACCAATCTCTTACACTCTTCATATTCAGCCTGTATGACCACCTAGTGAGCATATGGTTCTTATAGTCCAACTGATTTTACGCGTGTCGAGATATTGTGTTATTGTTTGTGTGGGCAATATCTCTCCTCTACGTACAACATAGAAACCCGGTTTTCTATGGTGAGCGTTCCTCCCAAATTTTCGGCGGCGACTTTAAACCGTCAAAAGTCTTTAAAAAAAAAAATTTCTGTAACTTGTTGACGATACCTTTAAAGAATATCCATTTCCACATCAATTTATTCCATTTCGAGGGTTGCCCGCAAAACTGTTGTAACTACATTTTTTATCAAAAATGACATTTTTCAGTTTTCTTATGTATTTTTTTGAAACGCATAATCTGATTTAATAGCCAGATTGATACCTTTATTTTTCATGAAGTTATTTATTATTTGCATAAAGTTGTATCTCAGATTGTCTAAAATGCTCCCTGCAAGACTGTAGTAACTTGACTTACTACTGTCTTGCAGAGAAATTTACATGAAAATATTTTGCAAAAAAACTGCAAAACAGTGGTAACTGGAATTACTACAGTTTTGTATGATCAACTCTACCTGAAAACAAGGTAGTATACACTGCACAACTGTTGTAACTCATTTTGCAGTGTTAAATATACAAATGTACATAGAAAACAGGTATTGCTTTGCTGCAATATGATAGTAACTGAATTTATGTTGACAAAAGGCTGCTACAAATAGATAAATAAATCATCTTATGCTAAAAATGGAAAGAGTACAAAAAAGTAGACATAATCTGGAAATAGACTTTTTCAGTGTGAATGCATATAACCAGTACTTTAATTTATGAATCTAAATAAATTCTAAACCATTTCCTACTGATCAAAATTCAACTTGAAGCAGTCCATTTTTAAATTTTGATGGCATATCATAGGAATGATGTTACAAACTTTTAAGGAATTTGCAGATCAGCTTGAAAAGGATGGACAACATGATCATGACTAAAGTTAATGTGACAAAAACTTTGCCTTTTAACAGTAGTTAGACTTTCTTACTGATAATTTGCATTTCTTATGGTTAAAACAGTCCCCTACAGATTTTAGTGAACCTTTAATTTGCGATTCAGTTTAGTTAAATACAGAGGATTTTTTCTGAGTGTTATCTATGTTACCATTGTCTTCAATGACAAAAAAAATTTCTGAGTGTAAAGTAAACCAGAAGTTTGTAAAGTAATTTTAGTCATCATCCTTTGATTATCCTTATTAGACCACTCACAGCATAATGCAATTTATTTATAAATGTTTTTATTTTCATTTCCACTGCACTGTTTGTTTCTCTGCAATTCATATAAAATTCCAACACAAGAAAATTCTTAAGGCCTAAAAATTGTTTCTTATCATATCACTTCCATCCGTAAAGACCCATTAACCTAAAGATAAAAGTGATGGCATAGAACAAAGTATTTCTTGCTTTAATCAAAACACTGAAAGTTCAAACTCTGATATTGCCATAATGGCTGATGGAAAATTATTTTGTTTGTTTTATTCAAGTTTCGTTTGAGAAGGTGAGCTTCAACAGTACATATTTAATGGAAATATTTTCTTTACATTGAATCTTATTGTAACATTGATATTTCTTGTCAACAAGAATCACAATGGGAATCAGTGATGAAAAGTGTTGCCAATAGTTTCCCATATCAAAGATGACCTGAACTGAAAGTTTTTCAAATGCATGATAGATTCCATAAAATCACCTTAAATGTGCAAAATAATGTTTTTGACAATGATCAATAGCCCTAACCAGAAATAAATATTCTTAATCACTTTTCAAAATTTATAATTTTTAAGAATACTATGTAACACTTGAATAATTGTGAAATATTTTGGTGTAATTTACAACAATTGTTAGAATACTTAGTCTTGTGATACAATGTCCTGATGGCACTACAGATGTTTTATGAGCTTTTCAGGCCCTTATTCATAATGCACAAATTCTCTTTGAAGTTCTAGGAGCACAGTTACAATTAGTTTATATGTCCTGAAGGAAATGACCTTACTTGTACCAAAAACATTCCTAACTATGCTTTTTAATTTAATAAGAATATGTTAGAAATAGAGCAAGTATTTGCAGAGAATAAGAAATGCTTTGTGGCAACTCTTACTTGTGAAGAAAGAACTTGAATACTGAAGAATGGCAAATGTCAACATTGTTTCAGAGTAAAAAGAACATGGCTCCATCATTGTACTATCAATAAATTTATTTTACTATATCAGTACATGTAATTTCAAAGTGATCCTGGGACTTTAAATAAAGATTTATCTTCCCCGACAGCTAATGAAAGACCAAGATTTTTTGTCTTTGTTTTCATTGTAAAAGTAACTGAAGGAACTTTTAAAATAAACCAGCTTTTCCATGCTTGCCAGTAAAAATTCTAAGAAAGGTATCACAGAATTACTAGAATTCAAAAGACGTAACCATAAAACAGTTACTCCATAAAATTAAAACTGGAGACTCCATGAAAACTTTTAACATTCACATGCAATGCCCTGCATCTTTTTTTTCAAAAATCGTTAAAAGATGTTCCTTTAAAACCTACAATACATGTAACATATTTCCCATCATAACCTCCATGAGTAGACAAGAAAAAGTACATGGCTTTTGTCAGCATTATGGCCCTTTTTTGACTTAGAAAATACATATGAGGTAAATATGGGTAAAGGCCAGACTTAAACTATTGAGTTATTGCTGTGAAACTTGGAATACTTGTTTTGCATCATCTGTAGGCAAAAGAAGAGGTAACTCTGACTTACAATTCAGTTAAGTGTTACGTATCAGTCCATTTTTTGAGATATTACTTCAAAATTCGAATACTTGCAAATGTCACGACCCAACATGTCAGCAATAGCGGATATCTCTGTCAAGGTTTCTTTTTAATTTATGACCCTTTTCAACTTAGCATCTCGGTTAAGTTTTTCGATCAGTCCCACTTATTGATATAACTTTTTGAGACATTACTTTGGAAGTTGAAATGATTATATCCCATCATGACACCCTTCTGAAAGCGAGAGTAAGTAACTCTTTTAATGTAAAAATACGAGTATCAAGAGCATTTCATAACTTTTTGAATTTTAAAAATCCTTCAGATAGCAAAAAAGATATAAAAATTCAAAAATTCCTTTCCAGTACACAAGCATAAGCATTGTAAACACAACTGTTATTGCCCACAGCAATCTTATCTAAATTGCTGTGTGACGTCACGGCAGTCTCTCCTATTTTGCTACTTATGGCCCTTGTTTACACGTTGAAAATACACAGATTCTTGTTTTGCTTATCATAAGCACTGAGAAAAGTGCAGCCTTCTGTCTTACAGACAGCACTTGTTGTCTCGGATAGTTTGTTTTCTTTATATTAAATTAATCTTTATACGACAGAAGTCAAACTGTTATACACTCGGTCAAAGTACTTTATGTAGTTTTAACTTTGGTAATATTAATTTTTCTATGAGTCACATTAAGCATGTGCTGAATGTCTTTAAGCAAATTGTGATAGTTACTTTGAAGGGTAATATCACATTAACTGATGTAAGACCTAAGTTTATGCTGCATTTTTCCTGGGTTTAGAAAAGTTGGGTACGTAATGGCAATACAGGCTTCATAGTAACCACCAAGGAGACCCTTGTTTTTAGTGAAATGTTAGACAATGCTAGCAAATTCTGCTGCAGCAATTTGCAGAATTATCACTGCAGCTGCAGCTTTTTGCAGAATTATCACCCCGCATAAATGGGATCATACTTCTACATGAAATCAGATTCTTGATGATGGTGACAAATTATACACCAAACTTTCCAGTCACATTTATGGTGATTATTTAACAATTGAAAACATCCCTTAAGATTTCTTATTCTTGTGCCTGCTTTGAACATTGAAATAGCATAGGAATAGTCTTGAGGAACACTACTTTTAGTCTCTGGAAACTGGCATTCCTTCTTTGATTACAATTTATATGTTTTTGATTATTGTCACATTAACAGCAAGCATTCTATATAATATAATTGTTTGCTTGTTATGTACAATTGAAGATAACAAGTACAGAGTGTAATATTTTCGGTGAAGTATCATATTGAAATAGAAATAAACTGTATTCATTTAATGCATACAGAAATAATGAATTTAAAGACTATCCCCTTTTGCAATGTTTCTATGTGAGTTAAATATCTATTAATTTTACTGATAGCAAAATACTAATCGCAGACATTAGGTATGAATACCAGTCACTTCCTTGATCTGAAGGTACCGGGTATATAAAATTGTGTTGTCAAATGTAAATTTTTCTAGTAAGTAGTTTTGCCTTTTCGTCGGGTTTCTCATATACATAATGTAATTGTAACTTAAATTAATGTAAAAAGCCAAAATCACCCAGGTATTGGTGAAAATAAGTGTTTTGGCTTGGTCATAGCCTTTAGCATTATATAACAGACTGATTATCAATGTATTTACATAATAACACAAAACATAAAATGGTTATTTCATATTGTATTGCTCTCTCAAAAAGTATATGTTTTAATGTTAGGTTTGTCTTAACTGGAAGTGTGGAAACTGTTTAACCTTGCTCTGTATACACATATAATTCAGAAACTAAAAATAAAAAAACATTTCAGTAGCCTAAATATAACAGAGCATTTGTTCACCAGTTAATTACTCCAATAAATGATACAAAATCATCACCTTCCAATTTTCTTCAAATTGCAAAAGGCAGTAACTGTTGTACTTTGCATGTCTTACTATATTTTTACTGTTGAAAACTTCCTGCAAGAGAGTTGTAAGTCAAGTTACAACAGTCTTGCAGACAGGATGAATATCTATAGATGAACTAGACAATTCTGCAAAAGAGCAGTAAGTCTAGTTACAACTATATTGCAGTAAAACTATACATGTTTAAATCTGAAATGTCCTGCAATACAGCGGTAACTACAATCTTATTAAATAAAACAAGTTATAACAAGTCTAGATAGAAAAATAGAAAATTGTTTTAAAAGTAATGTAATTTCAACACACATGTCCAAAGCATGTTGCCAAAACATTGCTTTCTTTTAAATAAGGAAGTTTTAAGCTTCTCCTGAAAAATTTATAAAAACGCAGTTACAACAGTTTTGCGGGCAACCCTCGATTTGTATCTCGCAATACATCAAAATAAGAGTTTTGACGAATTATAAACACATGCACTACCTAAGTTTATACATCTCCGCTAACGTCACGTGATAAATACCAATAGATAGCTTACACTACCGTGAATGGCTAACTGCGGACAAGCTTACGCGACGTAAATGTGTACTGTAGGCTGTTCGTCAGTATTTAAAATTTAAATATCAAAACTCCGCAAGGAGGACAGCAAATTATTTATCTTTATAATTTTAACAGCACTTGCCATACTTGTATATGCCTGCCATGTGCTTGAACTGCATTCATTTGTTCACGACCGTGTTCTATTGAAAGCACGTGGTCATGTCATATTTGGCGGGAATATTTTCGGCGGGAACTCGATGCCACATGTATATGCCATAGTAATCAAGTCATTGCAAGCTGTGTAACTTGTAATTTCCCGCGCCGCAGAATTTAAATACATTGCTACTATTTAAAAGATTACGTACTTCTTTATATTCACATACATACATAATCCTATAAAATATTTGTGACACAAAAGCTTGTGAATATTTTACAATTAAAATAAGTCATAACAACAAAGTATATTCGCTTGCTTTAATCATTATCGGAACATACATCTTTCCTTTTCCTTTAGTCATATGAAAATGTATTCGGAAACGGACAATGTTGCAGCATTGTATTGCATAATTATATCGTATATAAATTTCTCAGTTTTAATGAATATACTGGCTTTCAACGGGTGATCATGTGTGAGAGCAAATTATTGATAATGAAAAAAATTTATGGATTGTACATGTTGTAAGTCAGTAAAGTCTTTCCAATAGTTGGATAGGCTGTCAAATTTTGTATCGAAAATCCTTAAACGCACGTACAGAAAATGATTGTGTGATTCTTATAACTGACCGTTCAACGCAGCGTTCACATCGAATATACCAAGCACAAGTTTTGCACATGAAATATGATGTGCAGGCCCGTATGGTCGAACACGTCACTGTTAAGAATTTGTCATAACTATTGATGATACCCGTAGATTCATAAGCGTCATAATAAGTATGTGGATGTTTACAATTCTCCGTCCGCGATTCAGGTAAAAATTAATTGTTGATCAATATCTCAGAAACTTTGAGTAATTCGCGACAGTTTATGCCAGTTTTGCATTTAATCCAGTACGTACTTAAATTTGTTCGGTATCGTTTTATATATTAGTCTTAATGATGTTAGGTTTTCTGTGCTGCTCCTTCGATGTTTGGCGCGGCAAGTCTAACACAAAAAATAGCGGAATCTTGGCTTCAGTATACAAACTAAATATTTCAATTTTACGGAGGAAAACACAAATTACAACCTGATAATTTGATACTTGCAAAATTTCTTCAATCAAACAATTCTCGTAAATAAATAGATTGTAAAGTATTTCTCATTTTATTTTTGGGTATTTCGGTTGATCGACGGCATGCACGGGACTCATCAAATTACAAGTTCGCATTGAAAAAACAACATAAAACAGAACCCCAACCTACATGACCTACCAACCCATCTTTTTTCAACATATTACTGGTACAGGAAACAGACATATTTCAAGGCCTTATGTTGATTTACAAAATATAAGTAAGATAGGAAAATAAACTTGTCGACTGTAGTAGATTTTCTGACTTGTGTTCTCTATTATCAGGAAAAAAAAGTTCGATTTTTCCGCAGTCACCATCATTTATAAAACTAGCAAACAGTCCGACTATTTTACGTACAGAACGTTACGGGATATAGTCATTTTCAGCGTACACATTTCACTACCGTGGTAGCATATAAATATGGCGGAGGGAGTAAACAAACGAAACTGTGAAAGGAAACATTAGCTGATAACTTTCTTTAAACTTGAGCGACTGACGATATTGAACAGTAAATACATTCATTTTTAGCTCGACTATTCGAAGAATAAGGAGGCTATTGCACTCGCCCCGGTGTCGGCGTCGGCCTCTGCGTTGGTTAAAGTTTTTTATAAATTCAAATATCTTGAATACTATCAAAGGTATTGACTTGAAACTCAAACTATATGTTTACCATCAACATCTACACCTGGGGAAACAATCCCCATAACTCTGTTTTTATTTTTGACAGATTTATGCCCCTTTTTAACTTAGAATTTTTGGTTAAAGTTTTTTATAAATTCAAATATCTTATCAAAGGTATTGACTTGAAACTCAAAGTATGTGTCTACGTTGGTTAAAGTTTTTTATAAATTCAAATATCTTGAATACTATCAAAGGTATTGACTTGAAACTCAAACTATATGTTTACCATCAACATCTACACCTGGGGAAACAATCCCCATAACTCTGTTTTGATTTTTGACAGATTTATGCCCCTTTTTAACTTAGAATTTTTGGTTAAAGTTTTTTATAAATTCAAATATCTTGAATACTATCAAAAGTATTGACTTGAAACTCAAAGTATGTGTCTACCATCAACATCTACACCTGAGGAAACAATACCCATAACTCTATTTTGATTTTTGACAGATTTATGCCCCTTTTTAACTTAGAATTTTTGGTTAAAGTTTTTTATAAATTCAAATATCTTATCAAAGGTATTGACTTGAAACTCAAAGTATGTGTCTACCATCAACATATACACCTGAGGAAACAATTCCCATTACTCTGTTTTGATTTTTGACAGATTTATGCCCCTTTTTAACTTAGAATTTTTTGTAATTTTTTTTTGTAAATTCAAATATCTTGAATACTATATAAGGTATTGACTTGAAACTCAAAATATATGTTTACCATCAACATCTACACCTGAGGAAACAATCCCCATAACTCTGTTTTGATTTTTGACAGATTTATATCCCTTTTTAACTTAGAATATTTGGTAAAAGATTTTATAGTCAAATATCTTGAATACTATCAAAAGTATTGACTTGAAACTCAAAGTATGTGTCAACCATCAACATCTACACCTGAGGAAACAATCTCTATAACTCTGTTTTGATTTTTGATAGATTTGTGTCCCTTTGTAACTTTGAATTTTTTGTTAAAGATAGAATACTATCGAACAAATTGACTTGAAACTTAAAATGTATGTTTACTGTCACTATCTTCACCAATGTTTTTGATTTTTGACATATTTATGCCCTTTTTAACTTAGAATTTTGTCACAGTTTTTCCAGACTAAAATGGAAATACTCAAAATGGCTTTCTTTTGAAATGTCATAGAATAATTATGCAGCATGAAGCGGTCATGCTTTTTTAATTCTATACATATCAATTTTGAAAAGTTACAATATTATTCATGATCAAATATACAAGGTCATGTATTTCTTTGAAATTATCCCCCCCATCCTCCCTCCAGTTGGCTTGCAGAATCCAGAGTAAGGCTTTGAATGCAATGTACATTTACAAAGGTCTTTGAACAAGTTTCATATCTTTGACCTTAATTCTTATAGACAATTACACAATACTCCTGTTCTTAGACAAAAACCCCATTTTACCAACAAGCTTTCGAATAGTCGAGCGTGCTGTCATGTGACAGCTCTTGTTATGTTATATTACAGGTTATTAGTTAAAATTTATTGTCTTTAGATGTTTCTACCTAAATCTCTGTTTCACCACGGAAAGGTAGGTTTCTAGTTTTGACGTTATAGCGAGATTCTGACCCAAAGCGAAAATATCTCAGAATTTGCTCAAGACGTCACTTAAATATTTTGACTAATGGTTCTTAAAAAGAAATAAATCAATTGCTTTCCAAATGATAGCTATAGAATCATTAATACTCTATTGCAAAGAAAATCAATAAACACCGTAAGGTACCATAGCTTATAAATGCGTAGCTTTCTGTGTGAAGTATACTCATCCATTTTGGAAAAGTAGGCGGAGCTTGTAAAATAAGATAGTCTGTCATACAGCGAAACTTGTCAACATCCAAACATTGGATTAATTGCAGAAAACATGTATTTGAGAAGTGATATTTTGGGAACTGTGAAAACAGCCGAAAATTTAAAAGTCTGTGTATTCTTTACGTGTACTTACCCTTCTTATCTCCATTTTTCTTTAAAAAATGACGGTGACATTTCATGATGTTTAATTAACAAAACGTGCGCGTGCTAGCCCGGAAGTGGTGTGTTTTTGTGAAAAACTTAAACTTTCCGCGGCCGGCCGAATAGAGGTTGTGGACGTAAAGAGGTTGTTGCGGGAGTGGGTGGACCAACGCTCGGCATAAAAATTCCATGTAATAAATCATCAGCAAGAATCTATGCCAACTAGCCTCAAATTTTTATGCCCAGTTTGAAGACCAATCTCAACCTTTCAACCATCATTGTCAGTGTTATTTTGGGGGCCGAAATTCGGCCCCATTCCCCTCTAAAATTAATATATATTTTTCCCCATTTTTGACAAAAAATTCCCCCCAAAATGTTGAAAATAATCTTTGATTTATTTAATCAAGAGATGGCCAAACTTGTTATAAAAACATGATTTCATAAATTTAAACGCTTCAGAATCATTTCTTGCAATAATTTGATACCTTAGATGTGAAATAATTGACCGAAAATCGTCGATTTTTCGTTTGTCACCTATTTTCGCGACCACGATTTTTGTTATATTTTCAATGAAAACGGTGTTCCAAAGATTGAAAAAGATACTAATACAATGTTTTCAATTGAAAATAGCAGTATTACTTATTATTCACGTGTGTTTTAACACCAATGCTGCTAAGTTATGTTCCTGACACCAGTATTTTCGAGACGAAAGTTATTTTTGGATATTTATTAACATTAATTACTATGGATATATATCTTTTGTATTACTAAAACGGACAAAATGACCTTTAAACTTTGAAAAATTTTGATATGTTAATTTCCCATGTCTTCTCTTTATATAAATTTGGCAAAAGGATAATGTCATTAACATGCTTGATAGTTTTTGTTCTTAATTACATTTTTAAACAGTATATTTTATACATTTCCTAAAAAATGACTAAAAATTCCCCTCCTGATGGGCCCCGCCACCTTTCCCCTCAGACTGAAAAAAAAACCCTGATTGTTAACATATTTAAAGTCACATGGTGACATACTTGGCGAGAGCTAAATATAGGCCTAGTAACAGGCTGATCAATGAAATTGCCCAATCGGGCTTTCGAAAATCAGCTTTTTTAAAAATGAGTAATTTCATATAGTTCACCTTCTATTACAAAGTTCAGATGTAGAGAATAGATTAAAAAGTGAATAAAAGTCATCTTGAGACTTTAACATAATTAAAATAAGTTGGAAATCACTGAAAAACACTTTCTTTAAGATTTTCATTGCAAATCTTCATGAATGTTTCTGAAACAGCTAGGGAATGTTATTTGCATTAGTAGGGTATGAAAAAACTCCACATTACCAAAATCCATCCAGCCATTTCTTGCGCCAGGTTTTTGGCACTTCTAGTTCTACTTTCAGTTTCCATATATTTTATATGTGAAATCAGAAAAAGGACTAGCGCTAATCTATTAGATAGACAAGCGCTGATGGTTGAAAATTTTTACAACCCGCGACAACCACTTGTTCTGAAATTGTTTCAGAACTTTTCCCAACTTTTAACATTTCTACTCGTAGTTGTGTCAGTACTCGTGGATGGCAACTCTGCACTTTTGTTGGGCATCATTTATTTTATTCACCGTGAAGCCAACACAATGCTTTGACTGCGACATGTTTGCAGACGAAGCCCAGATCATTACATTGGTCACACTTTTAAAGTGCTAATATTATTTCCCAGGGCATTGAAATATGAAACCCGTCTACATTTCATGATGTCATCGGTAAATCATCAGCAGTTGTGCCGATCGATTGGCAGAGAAAGTAGAATCTCCATAATCTATCTTTAGACCATACTGGGGGATTCCAGCTGAACCTATTTGTACTAGGCATTTTCGTACACGTGCGATCTCGCACATTTGGAAAATTATATGCGCGATATTTATTTTTTTGCGTGATTTACATAATAATTTACGAGAGTGGGAACACTGTTTATAACTATGTGTGCATTTTATACGAGTCTGAGCTGTTTTAAAACTTTCTGTCAATAAGTTTCAAAGATAATGCTAAAAGTGTCTTTTCTTGACAATTCGGAGACAAATTTTTACAGGAAAACATGAACAATTCTGTACTCTTTTTCAGATGTTTTTATCATACTTGACATGTTCACACGTTTTAATTCTAATAATAGAATTTGTATACGACACCACAATATACAATACACAGCGACAGCTGATAAAAAGAAAAGGCGTTACCCATTTCAAGCTCTCGACCAATTAAAAGTGTAAAATATTTAGATTTTTGCTATAACTTTGCCATTTCTTAAGATTTCTTTATCAAACTTTCAAATTATATTGCTTATGTCAAAAGGGTTGTGATGCCGCCAAATTTTGTAGGTCAAGGTCTTATTTGACAGAGTTATGCCCCTTTTTGTACTTAGATTTTGTCACGAAAACTTTATGTTGGCTATAACTTTGCCATTTCTTAAGATTTCTTCATCAAACTTTCAAATTGTATTGCTTATGACATAAGGGTCATGATGCCGCCAAAGTTTGTTGGTCAAGGTCATATTTGACAGAGTTATGACCCTTTTTACACTTAGATTTTGTCACAAAATTGTTGGTTATTCTGACAAAGCATAAGAGGGCGACACAAGTGTTCTACTGAACACCCATCTAGTTAATTGTTTCAACATCAAAATTTTTTTGTGGCGTGTCTGCATAGAAATGACTCAAAAATTAATGTGTTTCCAATGTTATTTACGTCTTTTTAAGACCGTGCATATTTAAAAAAGAATTTTATAATGCATCAGAAATATTTGTTTGCCAAACATAAAAGTTTTTCTCTAAATTTTTAATTTCTTTATAAGGTTAACACATTCATATTGTTGACTTTCATAGTTTTGATGTGTTCTATTAATGTTTTATGCATAATTTCAAAGACAGGTCATTTCTGAATTTGATTCTTAAACACTTTTTTCTGAATGAATTGTTTACATAACAATTTTTGTTTTCGAAAATTACATAATAGCACAATTGTGGTATTTAGTAAACAACAGCGGTCTACCACGGTATATTTTTCAGAGCGGTACCCAACTCTAGGTACAAGGAGTATTTTTTGTGAGTTTCTTTTGTGAGTTTGATAGCTTAAACTGGCTATTTTAGCTAGAACAAGCTATTATAGCTCCTTTTTAACTGAGACCGAGCTATAATAGCTCGTTCTTGCTATATAAAACGGACAAAAAGAAACTCACAAAATCGCTTCGGAATACCGGATAGTATCACAGCAAATCTATCCGTATGCTACAACCGGAAGTAAACATTACGGACACACAGAGCATGCACAGGCATTAAACCAAACCCATATATTCAAATTCATTCGTTACGTTTTTGAATCACTCGTACGTTTTTAAACCCATTCTCACAACAAAGTTAGCACTCTATCCATATGCTACGATCAGATGTTAACATTACGCACACACAGCATATGCAGGCTTTAAACCCAACCCGTATATTCAAATTCCTTTGTTACGTTTTATAATCAGTTGTACGTTTTTAAACTAAATTAATAATTTTCCCACTCTGGCGGGGATTCAATCTCAAATCTTCCGCGTGATAAGCGGGGATACTTAGCACTGCGCTATTGAGGCTTTGAGTTTATGAGTGGAGTGTATAACTTCTTTATTCATCAATACAGACGTTTGTTTTGGAATGGCCATACAAATTTATGTAAACCAAAAAATTTAACTTCCCGGACACTTTAAATAAGAAGTGGACACATCATAAACTAAAAAAATTGTCTGCATGTTCAAAAAAAATTCAAAGTTGGTTTAAAAGGCTCTCCAGCTGCTACCTGGTGACAGAATTTCAGTCGTTCCGATGAATTTCTGAACTTTATAGCGCTCGTAAACTATCAATCATCGTTCAATTTTTATCATATTTCTTTTATTTTATTTATCATTCAATATTCAATCAGAAACCATCAAGTACTGTTACACGTGGTGAGCTTTGCAAACGGACATGTATCGATTGCCAACGCGCAATAGTGCTTATTGTAATTCTAATATGGTTCGAACAGGCCTTGAAAAGTTATTGAATTTGATGCCAAGTACTTACTTGAATTCTGTGCTGGGTAAAATTCCTTGAAAAGTTCTTGAATTTAGAAATAAAACTACTGAATTTCTTTAAAAAGTCATTGAATTGGAATGTTCCGTGTAAAAAAACGTCCAAAATAATAGTATCACGCCTTAAAATTACGAGAAAAGAGTCTGTATCAGTCCATTGAACCTGCTGATGTATGATGTATCAACTACGTAGCAGATTCGGGAATTTAGACACACTTGCTTCCGGATTAATTTTCCCTTTAAAACAAAAGTCATGGTTGCGGAAAATTTGTGAAATTGAGCCGAAATGAGTGCATTTTCTCATTGACATTGCTCAGGAATGATAGTTACAAAGCATGGATAATGGATTTTAAGGGGAACAAACACAAGTATACTTGCATTGTGTTGGATAAACTTATAGACATAGCACATTATGGGTGAAAATGCGTTGAAGAGTCATCACCGAGAAGAAATGCATTTATAAACAAAATCTGACAAATAACGCTCTAATGAGTCAATACAGTCGTTCCTCATGACCAAAAAATCCATATTTGAATAACAAGTAAATCTTGAGATTATCAACATGTATTTTGCTTGATATTAATTTGAATAACCAAGATACATTATTACATTGTGTTCCAAATATGATTTAAGTCGACATTTGACTATGTATCCTGACATGAAGTCGGATTTTGCGCATCATTTTAGTCCTTGAAAATTTAGAAAAAAGTCCTTGAAAAGAACTTGATTTTTTTCTTGGAACTTCTGTATAAACCAATATGTAATGTCTCAAATTTGTCTTCTGCTTATTGAAATTAAGACCGATTTAACAAAATTAATGAGCTTTGAAAGACAACAGTGACTTTTCCATTTTTATAAATTATATGTATGTATGTTTCAGGAAAGAGACTATGATGGTGAGAGCAATCAGCCAACTTCCCGGCCCATCATACTGGCAAAACATCCTGATAACGAGTCTTCACAGGTATGTAGGCTCATGTAATGAAATATTCTCAACAATTGTTGGTGCTTGAAGTTTTGAGGGTTGGCAAATGATAGCAAACGATGCTTGGCAATTTTAAGTTAAGTTAGCCAACCTGAGCACTGTAGCATTATAGGTTATTCCTAGAGGAATCTCTGCAAAGTCTTGAGGGGGTTACTAATAAAAGCAACAATTGTGGATGATATTTGTGTCTTGGGTATTGAAAGCTGTACATGACGAAGTTTTACAGAAAGGAATTTGCTTCAATTCTTAGAAACTGGAAGTTGGGTTTTACTGTATTATGTTGAATCATTATCAACGGTTGTATAATGATTATAATTTAACAGACGATTTATTATTGTAGAATTTTATAGACTCTTTTGTATATGTAAATTACTTTAAAATTTTTTTATCCGAATTACATGCTTTTACAAAAGAAGGGAGATGTAGCATGATGTCTTGCCAGTTGTAACTAGAGTTATCTACCGTTGAGATTTAACGCTTTCTCACCACTACTGTATTACCACTTGTTCAAGATACATGTTGTTATTAGTTGTAGTCAATAAATAGAGCACACAAAGTTGTAGTTCTTATATAAACCCATCATTTTACAAGCACAAAGTACCAAGGTGAGCTATTTGCCTGATGTCCATTGTCTTTGGCCTGTCAAATATGTTTATTTGGCACCTTCATTTTCTTTTCTCATTAATCTTGATTATTTTTTTCACAGAGCGTGTGTATGTCCATAAGACTTTGGATGGGTTAGATTATATGTGTGACAGAAAGAATACTTAGAGTTATGGTCCAAATTGCAATATTTAATTATAGATACACTAAAGCACCTATTTCTTCACCAATCATGATCATACTCATAATGAATATGTGTGACTACCATGTAATCACTACCATGTTTGCCATGTGACCTTACCATGACTTATTACTAGGAACCAGTCTTGGACAATTTCAACGTGGCTCTTCTGAGGCCAAAAACTAAGTCAGTGGTTGGGGAATAGTTTGAGCAGTGTTTCTCAGGTAAGCGATCCAGGGCCATCATTACCCTATTGTCTTCCCTATATTTGAATTTGAATGTTAATTTGCTTATCAAATTAAGTTAAACATAGTTTTCTTTGAAAAATTGTTTAAGGTTTCCTCAACTAGTAGAAGCTCTACTTCAACATCTCCTGCCCCATCCAGTCGTCAGACAGAGAAACCAGTGACTGTCTTGAAACCACGAGAGGAATCCCACAGGTCCTTGACATCGTCTGTGTCCTTACCCAGTATACCAATGAGCACTATACAGGGAGAAACACCCCCACAACAGACATTCCTACAGAGAACTATTGAAGGTAAATTAATTCTTCCACAAGATTGTTCAGTAATTAGTTGAACTGTCAGAATGGTTGTCAAGAGTTCAAAATACGTAGATCATTAGAAGAGGTAGGTAAGAGACTCTGTCCTTTTTGATCAAATAGTCAACTATGATCTAATAGGGCTTCTTCAAAACCACTTTAATTTCCTACTGATAAAGGGGTATAAGCATTACTGCCAACCTAACTGTTTATGTGAGAAATTTGTTAGTTTTATACGGAAGTTTTGTATGGAGGAGTGGCATCTAGTACTGGTCCTTCCCAGGAATTTCTGATCATAAAAATTTTTTTTGAACTGTTGCAAAAAAAAAGATCAAATAAGCTACACTTGTTAGCCAATGATTTTCAATCAATACATAAAGGATTAAAATAAAACACACACTTAAAGTGGTTTTAACACTTAGTAGTCACAAGTTATTTATTTATGTTGAGCAGGCCCAAGTCCATGTCTATAAATAGGCTGTTTAATTTGTGACTGTATTACATATCGTAGTTTAGTTATATATGAATGTTATGTCTTTAGTTCCATTCTTAATCTTTGAATGGAAGCTCAGTAGCTTAAAGTTTAATCGCTACTTGGACATGCTCATTCCAGAAGCATTATAATCATACTCGCTAGAGAGAGGCAGCGAGTTTTACAAAATCATCGCTGTATGTATTAGAGACAGGGTATAAAATATCAACCACATGTGAATAGGACTGCAATTTAAAATCACTTTAATTGAATTAAAATCTGTATATCCCAAAATAATTTAAGCTTAAGCATCCTTTATAGTTTGCCAACTAATGTGAGTATAGAGAATAGTTTATTTGTGATCTGTAGACCACTGGCCCATACACAAATAACAAATCTACTATGTGCTCGTCAGTATTGTTATGGGCTATTTTGTCATTCAAGCTCATTCTTAGTTCATATAGATGCTTTTATATGCTTAGGTACAAATAGATTATCTGGACCACAGGAGATGTCCCACTGTACAAAGTTGATAGATGAACATCATCAATGGTGTGAAACTGCTAGTGATGTAAGTGTTGAACTTGCTTAGATAGTGTCTACATTATAAAATGTCCTGCAACATGTGAGAATTCTTTTTATGTTAAATTTTCTGTTCCTTTTTCTTCCCTTAAGTATGATAGTTTATACAATCCTACCTGCTCTGGAATATATGGAGTGACTGCTTTGTATATTGGCTCACTCTAAAAGTAGTATAAGTAAAACAAACAAGAGGCTTGTACAGTAACAATGGTAACATGAATTTATCTGTAAAAGATGAAAAAAGAAGAAAATTAATCTATTTTTGCTCATGCGTTTCAAAGTACATTGTGTTAATGTTACTTCTGTATTTATAGAAAGAAAAGCTAAGAAATGATTTTTCTGTCTGTGTCATGTGAGTTCAAAGTGTTATATGTTATTTCTGTACTTGTAGTCATTGCTAGAGCAAGCAGATTTTCTAGTGGTTGGTGTGATAGGACTACAGGGTACAGGAAAATCCACCGTCCTCTCACTGCTAGCTGGCAATACAGAAAAAGATATACACAGGTAGTAGATTAAAATATTGCATTTAAAAGGACTGCAGGATACTGAAATACTTACCAGACTCAATGTTGCCTAACAACACAGATATAAGTGTGCATAGGCCATGCATGAGTATGTTATATGGTGAATGATAAAAAAATACTGAAATGTTGCTACTAGATTTCATATGGAAATAGTGGCATGAATGTATAAATGCAGTTTGTTAGCAGTGAATGTGTTTTACTACCAAGCAACCCCCAGGTGGGGTTGGGCATGTTAGTAATGTACCTATGCAAAGCCAATTCTGTGTATTATGTGTTGTGAAATGATACCATAGTTATTGGACTTTATTTTATTTGTATTTTTTCAGAGGCTATGTTTTTCCGCCACAGTCTAGAGCAGTAAGAGAGGAGTGTGGTCACATGACCAATGGTATTGATATTTATGTGACATCACAGAGAGTTATCTTCCTTGACTGTCAGGTAAGCCACGTCTATGTTATGTGCCAGTCAGTATTTGTTCAAGAAGCAGTCTTACAATGGACGTCTGATATATTTCGTGTAATTTTAACATAAATGGTTAAATATCTGGAATGTTTTCACTCATGTGTACAGCTTTTTGCAGTTTTCTCTATTGATCATTTTGATGAGCTCGGTAGCAGTTAACACAGTCCCATTTAACAGTTTGAAAAAAAACAACATATATGTATAGAGTATATGTTTGACGTAAAACTTCTACACATGTATGTTGTAGAGAGTCTGTGTGAAGGTTTCCTGTACTACACATCATGACATGTACGTAAATTAAGGCAGTACTTGAGATCAACTGAAACAAAGATGTGATACCAAATGTCCTGTGAATAGCATTTTTGTCAGACATATTGTATACCATTGATATGAAAGGTTTTGTTTGTCAGTATGACCTTAGTACCCTGTACACACAAGACCATAGGACATACTAAGAGGATGTTGGATGGATAATGTAGTCATACATAACAGGTTAATGGAGCACTCCCTACATATAGCCAATTGTGTTGTCGAAACACAAAAAATTTGTTCAATGAACGTAAAATGATGAATAAATCCAATTTTGAAGAACAACATTTATCGAAAAATGCTTCATTTTAGCACAAATAATCAACATAGAGGCCTTTTGTAATAAATCACTATCCACCCATTAATTGTACAACAACAACTTTACATAGAGTATTGAATGGTTTACGGTACTGCATTTTATTTTAAGTTTTAAAAAGCTGATTTTACCGATTATGACTGGAATGTATAGCTTAAACTGTTATGTTAAGTAATAATACTTGTAAATATTCTTTTATTTATACTTTTGAAGTTATTTAGTTCGACACCACTTATAGGGAGTGTCTCTTTAACGTGAAATTATCCTTATCCTGTGGTTGATTACAGCCGTTGTTAAGTGCCTCGGTGTTGGATCAGCTGATTCATAATGAGAAGAAGATTCCACCTGAATTCTCTACAACCGAAAACTTTGCAGAAATTCAGGTACGTTCTTGCTTTTAAGCTGTGAAAGCTGCATGGAAATCAAGGTATTTCAAGCCTTGCTTTTAACATCAGAAAATTTTACAGAAATCCAGGTACATGTACTAAATTTGTGCTTTTAATAGCTGAACCCTCTGTAAAATGTAGGAAAGTTCTTGCCTTTAAATGCTGAAAACTTTGCAGAAATTCAGTTTAATTCTGGCTTTTAACATCTGAAAACATTGTGGAATCCAGGTAAATTGTTGCATTTAGCATCTGAAACCTTTGCAGAAATACTTTTAACAACTGAAAATATAGTGAAATTCTTGCTTTTAACAGTTGACTTTTCAGAATTTTCAGTAAATTCTTGCTTTTTATAGATGAAAATTTTGCAGGAGTCAGGATGAATCCTTTATATCAACAGACAAACTCCAAGTAAATTTTAACTTTCTGACTATTGATTGGATTGTACAAACTAATTTTACTCGCTATTTCCAGAGCTTACAGCAAGTGACGTTCTTAATGACAGTGTGTAACGTAGTGTTGGTGGTGCAAGACTGGTTCACAGACATGTCCGTCCTTCACTTTCTCCAGACAGCAGAAATGCTGAAACCCTCCACACCTTCATCATCCGGACATGACAGCAGCTCAGCGCCGGACGATCACCCAGAATACTACCCACATATAGGTAGGTATTTCTAGAGATGAGCATTGCTGTTAGGGAGTTGAAGGTTTGCCTGTATTCATTATCAAGATGAAGTATCTCCATATTTGCAGACTGAAAATGACAGTTTTTTAGCCGACTATCGAAAAAAAAAAAAAAACCCCCCCCCCCCCCCCCGCCGCCGCGCCCCTGGGTTAGTTTTTTTTTTTAAAAACTGGCTTTACTATCAAAGGTGTTACTAAACTAAACAATTTTTACCATGTCGGTACTGAGGAGTATAACTCTGTTTTGTTTTGACTTTTGCCCCTTTTTTGAATTTGGAGAGTAAATTTTGAGTACTATCATGGATTAGCTTGTTTGTCTACCATCATCTTCACCTGGGAAACAATCCCCATAACTGGTGACCTAAGTTGTTTATGTTATAATAAACTCAATAGTTTGAGCTTTCACTAACATCTACACCTGAGGAAAAAATCCCCAAAACTCTTTTTTTGATTTTTGACAGATAGTTCCCCTTTTTAACTTTTTTTTTATTTTTTACATTCACAATTTGAATACGATCAAAGGTATTACTTGAACCAAAGTAAATATTTACACCTGAGAAACACCATACTTTTTGTTTCCCTTTTACGAAGTTTTGGTATTTTTTTTTTATTGGAGAACCCCCCCCCCTTTCTCCTTTTGTGAATTTAAAAGATTGTCCCTTAAATAGTTCTGTTAAAAACTCGAATTCTGTCAACATCACATCATGTTTTGATTTTTACATCATGCTTTTAAAGTATAAATAATTATGCAATGAAGCGGTCATGCTTTTTTAATTCTATACTATCAATTTTGAAAAGTTACAAAATTATTCATGATCAAATTCAGGTCATGTTTTCTTCCATCCCAGTGGCGCAGAATCCAGAGTAGGCCTTGAATGCAATGTACATTTACAAGGTCTTTGAACAAGTTCATATTTTGACCTTAATTTTATACCAAAACCCCAAGTGTGTCCATCAAGGTGTTATAGAGTTATGCTTCTTTGAATCAAACACTTCTTTTGTGTAAATTTTATGTAGTTTGTGGAGTTTTAAAAAGAATTACAATTAATATTGGCACAAACAATCATCATGAATAGTAGATGTGCAATACACAATTTTTGTGTGTATATCCAGAGAGGTCTTATAGAGTTATGCCGCTTTGACCTTAGACAATTCTATTGGTTAAATTTAATGTACCATACCTAGTTTTTGGAGAGGGTGAGCTTTTCTGATCGATGATTGTCTGTCGTCCGTCAACATTTTGATTCAAATGACATCTCCTCTGAAACCTCTAGGCCAATGTTGATAAAACTATGCAGAAATGTTCCTTGCATGAAGCTTTACCAAAATTGTTCAAAGAATTCCATTCAATGCAGAACTCTGGTTGCTATGGCAACAAATAGGAAAAACTTTAAAAATCTTCTTCTCTGAAACCACAAGGCCTAGAGCTTAGATATTTGGCATGTAGCATTGTCTAGTGGACCTCTACCAAGATTGTTCAAATTATGAGCCCCGGGTCAAAATTGACCCCGCGGGGGTGGTCACTTAGTTTTTGCATAGGAATATAATAGGAAAAACTTTAAAAATCTTCTTCTCTGAAACCACAAGGCCTAGAGCTTAGATATTTGGCATGTAGCATTGGCTAGTGGACCTCTACCAAGATTGTTCAAATTATGACCACCGGGTCAAAATTGACCCCGCACCGGGGGTCACTTAGTTTTACATAGGCTTATATAGGGAAAACTTTAAAAATCTTTTTCTCTGAAACCAGAAGGCCTAGAGCTTAGATATTTAGCATGTAGCATTGCCTAGTAGACCTCTTCAAAGTTTGTTCAAATTATGCCCCTAGGGTCAAAATTGACCGTGCCCGAGGGGGGATCATTTGTTTTACAAAGGGGTATATAGGAAAACTTATTTGGTATATAACATTATCTAGTGATCTTCCACCAGGCAAGTGGACTTGTACCAAGGTGAGCGATATAGGGCCATCTTGGCCCTCTTGTTCAGTTTTGAAACAATTTCAGTTGATATTGGTACACATTATTACCATAAATAGTAGATTTTCAAGACACAATTTTAGTGTGTATCTTTTAAGGTGTTGCTGAGTTATGCTCCTTCAAACTGAGACATAAATCTGTGACAAAACAACATTTTAGGGGTGTTTAATCATAACAGTGATAACTCTAGTTGGTTTTATGAATTCTTTTTATTCCTAGTGTTTGTGCAGAATAAAGCAGGACGGGAGGAATTCAGTGCAGAAAACTTTACAGCAATGCAGAAAACTTTGTCTACCATATTCCAGACTTCAAAATTGAAGATGAAAGGTATCCCGAAATGTTAGGTTTATTTAACCTGCTAAATATTTAAAATAGACTTGTCTATTTGGACAGTACCATTAAATGTTGAAAATGATTTCCCAAAGAAAATTTACTAGTAACAGATAGTGTAGATCATGATCAAACTGCATGGATCACCAAGGCAGAATGACTCGGTGTTAGCAGGTTAATGCTCAAATCTTGAACCTTCGGGGCTTTCTGATATCATTAAGATTGTTGGAAAGCTAAGGAAACAGGCTACTAAATACAGTATTTTAAAGTTTCAACTACTTTTATGGTAACTTGAATTGTAAAATATTTCTGTTTTATGATCAGGAAATTTGCAAGTAATCATTTGAGAGAAAATTGGTTACATCTAGCAGTGTCTGCATTATTTTATTAAAAAGGTTAAATATCTTAAATTGGACAATTGTATGTAATCTTCACACAAAATTTAATGTTCATTGTAGGAGATGTTACAATGACAACTGGAAGACAGACATTTGGTTTGAACCCTGCATTCATCAAGTCTGATCTCAACTTGTTTGTTCTTCCTTATATGGATGGCAAAAAGGAGACTGAAGGTTCGTTAGTTTATCTCTACAAGAATATTTGTATACTCACTTAGGCTGATTGGCAGAACTTAAATGATAAAAGGGTTAAGACTGATAACTTCTAATTTAATGTTGCAAGTGTCTTTAAATGTAATTTAAGGGGTTGAATTGTCAGAGTGTGGGCAGTTTATGACCCAAGCTTGTTGGATTGACTTTAATGCAATGCTTAAACTACCCAAAATGATTGATAAATAACCACATCATGTTACAAAATTTTGCACTTTTTAAGTGTTTTGCAATGCTTATTTAACAGCTGAGCATTCAACTGTTTTGAAATAATAATTGCGTAAAACCTGTTATTATAATATTAAACGCCGCATTCATGGCAAGTTAATAAAAAGAAAATTTTCCAATTTCAAGAAAACATTGTCATTACTGTATAAGGGGCTTGTTTTGATAACGTGACTTTTCATGTGTTGTTTTGAACTTCTTATTGTAAATATCACCCTGTGATAATGGGGTGGGCGCATTCATAATTCTGTTTTGAAATAGCTGAGTTTATTTTTTATTAATTAAAGCCTTTAAATTTTTTTTTTTATAAAAAAAAAAAAAAAAAAAAAAAACCCCCCGCAAATATTTGCTGTTCTACCTGTTATTTTTAGCTCTTACAGAAAATAATCTTGATGCTGACAAATTGAATATATATTGATTTTACCAAAAAAATAAAATTTACTCAGAATTTGGAGTGCAGTCGCTTTAATAATAAATATTGTATTTGTAGATACTATATTGACGATGATGCCAGAATACAGAGGTTACCCTAGTTTTCAGACTCTGATTAACTCATTGAGGGGACAAGTGTTGGCCATGCCAAGAGAGGCCATTACACACACAACACTGACAGAGAAAAATTGGTATGTGGTACTGTTTGCCTATTTGTGGAGAGGTATTGGTGTAGGGATATGTTTTCTGACTGACCTAGCAGTGGAGTTGAAACCAAGTTGGTTAATTTTATCATCATCCTGTTTTAATGCTCATTCAAACAGTGTCTTGAGTCAAACAGTATTTTAGAATACAGATGAATGCAGTTTACCCAATGTTAGACTCCCGTCTACAGTAAGAAAGTTCTACCTTTCTCACATGCAGTAAGAGGTCTGTAGTTTGGCTCTCCTTTTGAACCTTAACATTTCTTGAGGAAGCAAAAGTATTCTTTGTTAACAGGCGATCTTCATGCAAAAGTGATTCTATCATTTTCCCTGCTGGTCAGTATCACCAAGGTGATATCAATATATTCACAGGTATTTAATACAGGTTTGCCTGTACATTCCTTCTTTATGTTGTTACCACAGTGACCTACAGTAGGAGAGGAGGGGGGGAGATGTATTGGTATCCACATTACACAAAAGTCATGCAATATTATTATAAGATAAGATGAAATTGATTTTAAGTCAGCAAGACATAGTAACATTTAAACATAAGTAAAAATAAGCTCTGTAGCACTTTTATAACCAACATTTTATTTACAGGTTCCACTACTCTGCTAGAATATGGGATTCTATTAAGAAGTCGCCATTAATAGCGGAATACAACAGGTTACTGCCTTGACAAATGAATAGCTACTTACTGTTTGGAATAGCTACAGATTGCAGACATGCTCTTACCAGGCTTAACCACAGGTCCTTAGGATACCAGAGCTGGTGATGATGTAGTCCTACAGTTTCAATCAGTGTAGTGCAGTCCAGGTTTTCTGTTTTTGCTAAGAACAATGTTTTAATGTTTAAGAGTTATATAACACAGCATGGATGCTTTCCTAGCTGTACCTAAAAGTTACATACAAACTGTTTATAGAATTGTTATGCTGTTAAAGTTATAGATCTGTTCAAAGTTTAGTCAGTAAACTGATACATGTTTCTGAGTCAGTTGATAAATACTGCAAGTCAAGCCAGTTAGTGCCCAGAAAGGTGTTTTTTTTTTTATCCATTTTTGAAAAAAAAAAAAAAAATAAAAATAAAATAAAAAAAAAAAAAAAAAAAAAAAAAAAAAAAAAAAAAAAAAAACCACAAAAAAAAAAAAAAAAAAAAAAAAAAAAAAAAAAAAAAAAAAAAAAAAAAAAAAAAAAAAAACCCCCCCCCCCCCCAAAAAAAAAAAAAAAAAAAAAAAAAAAAAAAAAAAAAAAAAAAAAAAAAAAAAAAAAAAAAAAAAAAAAAAAAAAAAAAAAAAAAAAAAAAAAAAAAAAAAAAAAAAAAAAAAAAAAAAAAAAAAAAAAAAAAAAAAAAAAAAAAAAAAACAACCGGCGGGGGGCGGGGCCCCCCCCCCCCCCGGTCGGTCGGTCGGTCGGTCTGTTGCATTTTCCTTGTCCGAGCAACTTGAACCCCCCCCCCCCCCCCCCCCCCCCCCCCCCCCCCCCCCCCCCCCCAACTACTTGTTGGAATTCATACACTTCATACAATGTCAACACTTGGGGAAGTCAGTGACAAGAATATAACTCCATCTTGCTAATTACTAGAGTTATTGCCCTTTGTTACTGTCCATTGCATCATTTTGGATGAAAACTGTCTGGTTGGAATTAATACAACTATAGCGACGGGGGGGTCATCACTTGTACCATAACTCCATCATGTCCAATCTTAGAGTTATTGCCCTTTGTTAATTTCCTTGTCCGGGCATAACTTGAAAACTACTGGTTGGAACTCATTACAACTTCATAAAATTATAAAGCAAATTAAAAAAAAGAAGAGAAAATGCACAAGACTTCTCCATCTTGACATTACAGGTTTGCCTTTGTAGTTTTCCTTGTCGGAGCATTACTTAAACTACTGGTTGGAATTCAATACAACTTCATACAATGGTCAAGCATATTGTGCAGTGCACATGAACTATAACTCCATCTTGACTAATTACAGAGTTATTCCCATTTTTCTTTTACTTGTCCGGAGCATAACTTGAAAACACTTGTTGGAATTCAATACACTTCTACAAGTTAAGCACATTGAGAGAAGTCAGTGCAAAAGACCCCTCTTGACTAATTTCAGAGTTTGCCCTTTGTTAGTTTTCGCTTGTCCGGAACATAACTTGAACTGGTTGGAATTCAATACAATTTCATACAATGATGAAGCAAAATGAGAGGAAGTGCGTGTACAAGAACCATAACTACTTGACTCATTTCGCCCCCCCCCCCCCCCCCCCCCCCCCAGTTACTTGCCCTTTGTTACTTTTACTTGTCCGGAGCTTATTCGAAAACTATTGGTTGGAATTCAATACACTTCATACAATGGTCAAGCACAATGAGAGGAAGTGCAGTGTACAAGAACCAAACTCTATCTTGACATTACGAGTTATTGCCAGAACAATATCTCTTTTTTTTTTTTTTGAAAGGTTTTTTTTTTTTACAATTTTTCTCAGTTTATAAAGCAGTCTTTTGGGGGTATTAATCACATTTAGTGATAGCTCTAGTTGTTTTAGGGTTACCTTAGCATTAGCATGTTGGAGATATTGTGACCACACACTGTCCGCTTTCAGATGTCTGACATCAGTGTCAGTGTGTCAGGCATTGTGGAAAAACCTGATATGCCCAGATTGATTTCTTGAAATTTTAGGAACAGTTACGTTTGTCAGATGTTCCAGAAAAGGAAATAACTAGGCTTGCGAACTAAAGATGTTTCTCATTTAAAGAGCATTTCTGGTTTACTTGATACATTACAAAAATAGAATTGATTTAAATCAGATTATCGAATATATAAGTTTAAAAAATCAATATTAATGATATTTTATTGCATTATTGTCCAAAATACTACTGAAATTGTCACCCGCCAAGTCATCACTGATATGTTTAAATGGGATTATTTAAAGACTGATATTAATACTGATGAGTGATGATCCACAGAAGGGCATTCAGTTTTTACAATTTTTATTTCGTATTAATACATTGTATGATGTTATCAAATAAGCAACTAGTGCAATCCATCTTAAAGTGATCAATGAAATTGGCGTGCTTTGACTGCAAATAAAGTATAGTGATTAAATTCCACTGGTCACCAAGTCATTGCCATGTGGATTTCATTAAAGAAAACTCGTGGCCTTGACAACAGGACAGTGTCACCCTCGTTGAACTCTGTTATTAAATCTCCATAATTATATTAATAAAAAATTTCCCATAATTCATACTTTTATTATTTAAAAATGTTCATTAAATAGTTTCCATATGCCAGTATATATCTGTCTCCATATATACTAATATACTATCTGTAGTCCTGTATATATATTTCCATATACACCATTAATACTCCCCAGTATATGTATATCTCAATATATACCATTCTTATTAAAATATTTCCATATGAAATGATCTTCGCTTTAGGTCCACCTGTTCAGAGCAGACGCAAAGCATCTTAATGAAAATTGAGAAAACATGCCAAATAGAGGATGGCATCCCTCTAAAACTGGTTATCTCAGAGAATACTTTAGCCAATGAAATTCGTTCTTTGCCGGGTCCTGAATTGCACCCCCTGACCCCTGAATGATCGAATCACCCACTATCCAAATTTCTGGAAAATTAACCCACATTGAAAGGATATGACTGTTCAGACCATTTTAGTTGGTTTCCTTGCAAATTTGAAGACCAACAGCCCATTAGTTTTATCTTGTCATCAGAAAGACCCTGGAGAGCAAGATCTGTAACGTTGCTCTGCCTATGCAAAACTGTGTGTTAAAATTTTTGATGTGAAACCAGCTTGTCTGCAAGCTTCAGAGAGCACGGATGAGAATTGGTATCGTGTTAGTGGTGAACCATTTGCATGGCACAAAAACTGGTCAGATATATGAGACGCTATTGCAGTGTACTCCTTCAATGAAGTAATACATGACCTAGTTTCTTCATTGCTTTGTATACAAACAAATACTGGTTTCCCTGTGTTTGGTTTGTTTTGCTGATTCGTAAACGTACAGTTACAGCATCATTGATTTCGTCAAAAGTCCCTTCCCTTTGTTAAGTGCTCTGCCCTTTGTAGTGTTTGAAAAGACAACAAGCTCACTTATTCTAAATAAACCAAACTAGGCCAAATAAAATGTTGCTGTAAAAAGTACTATTTCAGAATCAGAATATTAGATGTTTTTCAAAACTGCTACCAGTTTATACAACATATCTTTTGAAACAGGAGCTCTGTAATCTTTTCAATGCTTTAATGGCTTGCATCCTTCCAGCATCTTTGTAATGACAAAACTCTCAACTGGGGTTATAATAACCTTTTAATTTATGTACAAAACTGATCCCAGACATGTATGACATAATGGTAGAAAGAGCATAATTTTTTTCAAAACAGAATGCAATATACAGTATGAGCTGATTGAGTGGTATTGGCCATTCATTTGGCAAGCTGTTTACTGCCCTAAAATTGTTGAAATTATTGATGGCTGTTTTGTATGGTATTCCTGTGTTTTCAGACACACTATACTTAATCATACTAATAGCTTGTTGTTGAATATTTGCTACAGATGGGGCTCCAGTACGCATGCTTTTTGATTTGCATTTGGTGCTAGTGCCCAGAATCTGCCCATCCTTCCTGGTGTCATCTAGTCTCTTTTGTTTAGCCAGAATTGGAACAATTTCTGTCTCACTGTCTGAGTCTGTTACGTGCTTCTCTGCTTCAGTTGGTTTCTTCTGTCTCTTAGATAAATGTTCAGTCTGCTTTCTTCTTATACAATCGAAGGGACGTATTTACTCGTGGCGCGCAGGCACTTTGTCCGCTCTCTTAGTCGAACTGTTCTCATCTGATCTTAACCAAACTTGGTCAAAATGTTGGTCGGCATAATATCTCGGCCAAGTTGGATAACCAGCCAAATTGACCTAGGCACTTGTGAATTATGGCCCTTGATTTATGCAAAACTGACCCAAAGTCGCCTTGTCTGCTCTCTAAGTCAAACAGTTTCATCTGATCTTTATCAAACTTTTGGAACATATCTTGATTTAGGATTGGAGATGGTTTCCTGCTGGTAGTAGGGTCTGTGTTTAATTGATGATCATTGTCCACACTTGCCGTCTTCAGCTCTAACGGGAAAATTAGAGGTCTTCTGACATCTTCTTTCACACTGTATGCCTGTATTTTCAGGCACGTTACTTTCGTTTTGCATTTAAATCAAAGCAATGAAATAAACCTACCTTATAAAAGTCACCCTATAGCCATGATTGCTTTCATGATTTGAAAGCATCTCTTGACACCAGACTTGGACATAGAATGTATAATTTAAATCACATCATAGCTCTTGCAGTCAGACATATTGTAGCTAAACTTTGGCATATACAAATGTTCAGGGCTTGATGGGATTGGTTGAAAAATTATTTAAAATGTAGTGACATCAAGGTCACAAATTTCATTTAATGCTATTGAAATAATCAAAACATGTACTGAAATCTATCAAATCAATGACCTACAAGAGCTGAAGAGCAAAAGTAATTTTTTTTAACTTTATGATTTATTTGCAAACACATGACACCAATTGTTCACATTTTTATGAATTTTGACAATTTTTAGTTTGACCAGGACTTAATTGAAACACTTAATGAGGTGATTGAACCTCAGTTCTTGTATGATTATTTACGGATTGGTGAAATTACTTCCTATTGTCTACATTTGCTAAAAAAAGAGCGTATATGTCTCAGATATATATACCCCCCCCCCCCCCCACTGTTCCCCCCCCCCCCCTAAGTTGTTTCTTAGATGCCATAAAATTCAATGCAATAACTGAATATGAACCTTGGATGACTTTGAGCTTTCTCTGATCCTCCAGAGCAGGCCTAGCTGGCATGTTTTTGTCTGCCCAATTGCCAGTTAGGCTTCTGCCTCTATACTCCTCAACATTGTAGAGCTTCCTAAACAGAAGCTTGCTGGCCTTTGTGAAGTCCTTACTATACTTCTCATAGCCATAGAGCTGATTCTGGAATTATAAGACAACAGTTTAAATGTACTTAGCCTACTTTTTTTGCAAAATTTTTGTGTAGATTGTCCCCCAAATTACCTTAACTAAAATTATCAGTATTTTACATTGTATTAATTTTAAAGGTTAAATAGAGGATCTATGTTTTAAATAAAATGTAACTAATCTGCTCTGAGCCAAGATATACCCTCCACCAATGAAATACAACATTCCTATGTGCCTTTCTTCTTTTTCTTTCTGAATCTGTCATAGATTTTCTTTTCCTCTCTGTGTTGTTCTTTCCTCAGCTGCATCATTATTTACCACACCCTTTTGCCATAAATGTTTTTTTTCAGTTGCATTTTATAATGAAAAATGCACAGCATATCACTTAAAATCATACGTATAAAAGAGATGATGTTTACATTTTTAGCTCACCTGAGCTGGCTCAGGGTGAGCTATTAGGATCGATGAATGTCCGTCGTCCGTCCACACTTAGTTCGTTAACACTCTAGTGGTCACATTTTTGCCTCAGTTGTCACGAAACTTGGTCAGGATGTTTGTCCCAGTAATTACTCAGACAAGTTCGAATATGGGTCATCTCCGATGAAAAACTAGGTCACATGACCCAAAAATAGAAAAATCTTGTTAAGGCTCTAGAGGCTACTGTTTCAGTCCAAATATCCTGGCAATTTGTCAGAAAGGTTGTTTGGTTGATTTCTAGCCCAAGTTCGAATATGGGTCATCTGGGGTCAAAATCTAGGTCACAGAGCCCAAATATGGAAAAACCTTGTTAACACTCTAGAGGTAACATTTTCAGCCCAAATATCCTGGAAATTTGTCAGAAAGGTTGTTTCGATGATTTCTAGCTCAAGTTCAAATATGGGTCATCTGGGGTCAAAAACTAGGTCACACAGCCTGAATATGGAAAAACCTTGTTAACACTCTAGAGATAACATTTTCAGCCCAAATATCCTGGAAATATGTCAGAAAGGTTGTTTCGATGATTTCTAGCCCAAGTTCGAATATGGGTCATCTGGGGTCAAAATCTAGGTCACAGAGCCCAAATATGGAAAAACCTTGTTAACACTCTAGATGTTACATTTTCAGCCCAAATATCCTGGAAATTTGTCAGAAAGGTTGTTTCAATGATTTCTAGCTCAAGTTCGAATATGGGTCATCTTGGGTCAAAAACTAGGTCACAGAGCCCAAATATGGAAAAACCTTGTTAACACTTTAGAGGTAACATTTTCAGCCCAAATATCCTGGAAATTTGTCGGAAAGGTTGTTTTGATGATTTCTAGCTCAAGTTCGAATATTGGTCATCTGGGGTCAAAAACTAGGTCACAGAGCCCAAATGTGGAAAAACCTTGTTAACACTCTAGAGGTTACATTTTCAGCCCAAATATCCTGGAAATATGTCAGAAAGGTTGTTTTGATGATTTCTAGCTCAAGTTTCAATATGGGTCATCTGGGGTCAAAAACTAGGTCACAGAGCCCAAATATGGAAAAGCCTTGTAAATACTCTAGAGGTAACATTTTCAGCCCAAATATCCTTGAAATTTGTCAGAAAGGTTGTTTCTATGATTTCTAGCCCAAGTTCGAATATGGAACATCTGGGGTCAAAAACTAGGTCATAGAGCCCAAATATGGAAAAACCTTGTTAACACTCTAGAGGTAACATTTTCAGCCCAAATATCCTGGAAATTTGTCAGAAAGGTTGTTTCGATGATTTCTAGCAACTTTGTTAAAAGCAGTTGTACTCAGGTGAGCGATAAAGGGTCATCATGGCCCTCTTGTTGTAGTAGATCACTGTCTCGACAACATTGGTACTTTAATGGTGACCTTTGACTCGGTCAAAGTTAACTGTTTTAGCTTTTCCTTGATAGCATTGCAAAGTTTTTCACAAAACACAAAGTTCCCCACAATATTCCTCGACAACAAGGGTACTTTAATGGTGACCTTTGACTTGGTCGAAGTTAACTCGGTTAGCTTTTCCTTGATAGCATTGCAAAGGTTTTCACAAAACATACTCCAACAGTCCAGTCAGACCAGTAGAGCAATACTGGCCATTTTGGACCTCTTATTAAATAATGCTTCCTGTTGTCTAGGTTATGAATGCATCAATGATGACACCTAATGGGGAAGAGATTTTCCTACCTATAACAACCACTTCTTGGCCAACATACTTGTCAATGTTCTGGTCTGTTGTTTCTTGGAATTTCCCGTGTAATATGACAAAACCATTGTGTTTAGTCTGATATTGAAATGGGATGACCATGATGTTAAACCAATACCAAGAAAGTTGAACAACAATTTTATTTTCTCTTAATTGTTCCCACTTACAAGAATAGCTGCTGATAAAAGTATGTACCCTGCTCTCCTGCAGCAAAAATCTTACATTGTAATTGATGAAGATTTAGAGAAAAACATGATTTACATGCCGTCTCATCATCCAGAGCCTTTAGACACAAAGATAACAGTTCCATGTTGATTACATGCAATTGAAAGCGTGACTATTGTATGCTTTTAATGGTTGCTGTAACACTGAGTCTTAGCTTTAAGGTTTTTGGATTTTGTTTGAAAATTTCAAAGCAGTCAATAATATTTGTTAATCTTAGAAAATGTTTCTGAAATGCTGAAGGTGTTGCAGAAAAAAGTGTCTCTGTCCAGCCAATAACCACAACCATATATATAACCATAATGCTTAACTTTGAATATATTACAGACAATTCTCAACAGTAAAAAATGTCTTTTGTAATTATGTACCCTGTACATTTTCCAACTCCAGTTTGGTCGGCCAAGTAATCAAGTATAGGATTTTGTCTCCGTTTAAGTGGTGTAGTAAGAAATTGACCCATGATTCCTGACACACATCACATGCTTATATAGGGTCTCTTTTAGGTTTTGTCAGTTTGGTGCCTTTATCCATTGGTTTTAAGTTTCTTTCTATGTTTTCGTTCTACACAAAAATCTTCGTCACTAGAACTAGAATCCACACATGTATATTACTCTAAGAGGACGTCAAGATCGATATCATCCCAATCTAAAATGTCACTGTAACTGCTGGAAGCCATTGCAAATAAAAAACATGTAATCACAAAGAAACATTTAGACAGTTTGACAAGATCCCTGACAAGCTTTATGCTAGAAAACTTGAAATTCAAATGAGTATCTACGATTTAAGATGTGCAAATCAACTGTGCTAACAGTCCTATTGTTCTTATTCGCCACAAAGTTCTTTCTTGAAAAGGACCACGGGTTCAAACGTACCAAACATAATTAAGTTGGACTGTTAGGTTTTAGGGTCTTTGACTCAATCATGTAATTGGTAGATTGGCTAATTAATATTTGCAAGTATGTTTGAAAGAAAAGTAATCAAATTTTTATAATCGGATAGCTTTTCCTTAAGATTATATTGTATAATTATATCAACAATCCTACAATTTCGAATTTGGATAAGTAAAGGATAATTTAGCTTATGAATTTTGAAACACGGCTAAAGTAAAATTAACTAAACCCTAAATAATGTAAGAGTGGCGGAGCGCTGACAGAAAGGTAAAAGCTACCTTGTAAATGTCTGAACTGCACTGCCAAGAAAAGCAAAATCTCTGCCCTTTTATATAAAATTTCAAGCCACTACACAGAAAGTCCATGAAATTCTCATGCACATCTTTTTCTCACACAAAATAAAGGTTAAGATTTTATGACAGATAAAGTGATTTAAAAGTTCAATCTATCCTAATATCAATGACAAAACTGTCACTTTATTAAAAGTGGACAATATAAAAAAAATGGACACAGCAGAAATGATTATATGCCTCACAGTTTTTAAAACTGACCTTAAGAAAGTACTGTAAAGTGAAATGAAAATGTTAAAAACAAAAGAAATTAACCATTCCTGCCACATATTATACAGTGTAGGCATCATTGTTCCAGACATCAGGATTGCTATGTAATGAGAATGTATGTTAAAGTGCAGAAATAAAGCTGCAGGACAATCATCCATGAATTAGAGTTTTCAGCATTCTCAGTGCTTTGTAGGTATAGAAATATATGTGAAATATAAAACTACAAGTTACATTGAAATATTAAAAAAATTACATACCTTCACAATTTTAGAAGTAACGCTAGTTTGTAAGAGACATTAGAGCCTAAGACAACAATTGCTTGGACCCAGTGGATAGTTCCTCTTTCCAAAACAAAGGAACAACAATGTCAATGTTCACTGCCATTGGCTTAGAGACACCAATTGAACTCAATGATAAATCCATGAAGCATCTGTCTTTCTCATAGCATTTGTAACTTTGTGACTTATGTCCACTCTGACTAGTGTGAACTTGTGAATCTGGTAACACTTCATAAGGTATGTGCTGCCTTCAAATGCTCCAATTATATTAAAGTATTGCATCTGACCTGTCTTGCCATGATTGGTGAGGAGCTTCTGGGATTTCTTGATGACTTTCAAGGCGAGCATTGCCTTGTTGCCTTTCATTGCCTGATTTTTCAGTCTGGTAAAAGGGTGGAAGGGGAATTTTCACCAAGCTCAAAAATTTGTGTTATAGTTACTTTGACATTATACCTCGTAAAAGAATTGTGAAATATTAAGATATGACATACAGAAGCACTACAAAATCTAATAAAAGCTGAAACAATGTACTTATATGGAATGGTCACTTTTCTATGACAAGTGTAGGAGCACAAAACAGTACTTTGCAATTTAAAGAAGGCATAATTATTAACAATGTTTTGCAGTTGTCTGTTATAACTCATGCATCAACACATTTTTCTAAAGCCTTTTTTTATCTGTTTTTTTTTCACCCGATTGTTAATGCAATCCTCAAAGGAACAAATCCAGTGTACTGGCCAAAAGGGTCAGGAAACTTGTCTCATATCTTCCAAACACAGCAGGATGGAATAACTCTCCTGTCTCCAGCTCCTTGTTGGCCATGGATCCGTAGAATGAACTGCCTGTAAGCCTGGTGTCTGTTGGCTTTCAGGATGTTTGTATCATCCTCAAACACCATGATATCTCTCCTGTATAGTCTTGCCAAGGCTAATACTCCCTCATTCAGGATGAGAATTTCAAAATTCTAAAAAAGATAAAACATAAACATACTAAATGCTTTGTTATATGTAACATATTGACAAGTTGCTGGTCAAACATTTTAGTTTAACATTTCCTATCCACTCCATATTTCCTTAACATCTTGAAAGATTTTGAATTTTTGATGAAACTCTGATCAGACATTTACCTCATGAAGACAGTGCCCAGAAGTCAGACGTGCTGGATCAAGCCCAAGGTCACAACTTAAGGTCAAAAGTTCATGTCTGCTCCATATCAAAAGAAGTGTGGATGACCTAAATATTACATCGGCTGGTACATTATAATTTTTACCCATGCCTTTTAAAGCTGAAATGACTTTTTGCTCTCCTAGAACCACTGGTTGTGTTAAAGACAGTAAAGTGATCTGGACTAAGTCTTGTGCTGGTCAAGTTTGATGACAAGCAAGTTTTTTTGTGTCATTTACCTGGTGAAATATTAATTCAAGGATACATCTAAACATAGGGTCTTGTGACAAATTGGGGTCGATGCCTCAACCTGCACACATTTACAATGTCCACACCCTTTTGACCCGCTATGTCTTTAAGTTCCATCTTCTTATATGTGGAGATTGGCCTGTCATAGATACTAGCTATGGGAGAAGGGAAATTTTGTTACTGCTATAAATGCTGAGATTAGGCAGGTTCACTATTTCAAGATTGCAAATCCACATCCTCCTGGCAATATCTAACAGTCTGCACTCTGTGGGCATTTTTCTATACACACAGAGTATGGGTCCTTTCACATACTTAAAGGTCCAGTGGTTAGCTGCTTTTGAGAAGGTTCTGCAGTAACTGAAAATTAATCATAAAAAAACATTCCTGGTACAGAAAAGGAAGCTTTAATAAGTGAAAATGTCATCTTATTTTAGATGAAAGCAGATATTAAAAATGAATCAAGTATTTACATATTACAAATAATTATAAATGATAATAAATGTAAGAATGGATTGTTTCCAGATTACATGTCAGATCTTTTAACTTTTTCAAATAATGAACACTATGACTTAAGATCTAAAAAACGTAAAGATCTCATAACGCCAAAACATAAGAGTAAATATATGAAAGATAGGGATGTAATCGATTCAAACGATATCGATATATCAACGATTAAACACTTTCGATTCGATATCGATTGCCATTTTGAAAAATCGTATATCGAATAATGTTTTACCGTGCAATGATCTACAGTTTCACGTTCGAAAATTCCATCAAAACTCAACCAGAATATAAACAATCACTCTACCCAGAGTTCCGTGTTTTTCTAACGAATGATTTAATTTAATGAAATGTAGTCTCATAGGCAAAAATATTTCAGTACTGCAATGGTTGATATATATTATACACTAGAACCATTATGTTTAGTACAAATAAAGTCAAGAGATTTGGTAGAATATGTAGTCAGTGACTTTTTACGCCTATGTATCGATATATCGCTGTATCGTCGATATTTCTAAATCGATATATCGATACAAAAATTTTAATCAATTACATCCCTAATGAAAGATACATTTACATATCAAAGTAGCTATATTTGGAATATTCTACCTTTGAATATTAGACAGATTAATTCGTTAAATTCTTTTAAGTATAATTTACGCAAGTTTATACTTAAGATGCAATTTTCGTAAATGAGTCATATAGAATTTTCATATGAATGTTTTTATTAGCTCACCTGGCTACGCCAGGGTGAGCTTTTCTGATCGATGATTGTCCGTCAACATTTTGATTCAAATGACATCTCCTCTGAAACCTCTAGGCCAATGTTGATAAAACTATGCAGGAATGTTCCTTGCATGAAGCTCTACCAAAATTGTTCAAAGAATTCCATTCCATGCAGAACTCTGGTTGCTATGGCAACAAATAGGAAAAACTTTAAAAATCTTCTTCTCTGAAACCACAAGGCCTAGAGCTTAGATATTTGGCATGTAGCATTGTCTAGTGGACCTCTACCAAGATTGTTCAAATTATGACCCCCCGGTCAAAATGGACCCAGCGCGGGTGGGCCCTTAGTTTTTGCATAGGAATATAATAGGGAAAACTTTAAAAATCTTCTTCTCTGAAACCACAAGGCCTAGAGCGTAGATATTTGGCATGTTGCATTGTCTAGTAGACCTCTACCAAGATTGTTCAAATTATGATCCCCGGGTCAAAATTGACCCCGCACCGGGGGTCAGTCTTAGTTTTACATAGGAATATATAGGAAAAACTTAAAAAATCATCTTCTCTGAAACCACAAGGCCTAGAGCTTAGATATTTGGCATGTAGCATTGGCTAGTGGACCTCTACCAATATTGTTCAAATTATGAGCCCCGGGTCAAAATTGACCCCGCCCCGGGGGTCACTTAGTTTTGCATAGGAATATATAGGAAAAACTTAAAAAATCTTCTTCTCTGAAACCACAAGGCCTAGAGCTTAGATATTTGGCATGTAGCATTGGCTAGTGGACCTTTACCAAGATTGTTCAAATTATGAGCCTCTGATCAAAATTGACCCCCTACCTGGGGTCACTTAGTTTTACATAGGCTTATATAGTAAAAACTTTAAAAATCTTCTTCTCTGAAACCACAAGGCCTAGAGCTTAGATATTTGGCATGTAGCATTGGCTAGTGGACCTCTACCAATTTTGTTCAAATTATGACCCCGGGTCAAAATTGACCCCGCACTGGGGGTCACTTAGTTTTGCATAGGAATATATAGGAAAAACTTTAAAAATCTTCTTCTCTGAAACCACAAGGCCTAGAGCTTAGATATTTGGCATGTAGCATTGCCTAGTAGACCTCTTTAAAGTTTGTTCAAATTATGCCCCTGGGGTTAAAATTGACCTTGCCGGGGGGAGGGATCATTTGTTTTACAAAGGCGTATATAGGAAAACTTATTTGGTATATAACATTATCTAGTGATCTTCCACCAGGCAAGTGGACTTGTACCAAGGTGAGCGATATAGGGCCATCTTGGCCCTCTTGTTATTATATCCAGTAAAAGGTTCATTTGCTGGTGGCAAAATCTGTCCTACAACAACTCTTTTCAAAGCTAAACCTACCACCAGAAAAAAGCAATAACTAACAATATCTAGAGCAAACTGTTCTGGTAAATACATATGTTGTTGGAACCCATGTCTACAAAAACAAAATCCTGTCCTGCAAGATCACCTTGCGAATGCAATTTTTGATGCTGGTTAAGCCGTAAGCCGCCTATGCCATAACGTTTCAACTGGAAACGTGTAATGTCATAACTCATCGAACAAACTTACTGTTTTGTCACCCAGAATAGTATAAAATGGATTCAGAACTTGTGTTGCTGCTTCCACAGGTACCTGTGATACCTTTAAAACCCTGCAGAAAAGTTTTATTTTCTGAAAACCAGTCATGACATTTATGTTTTCATTATGGCTTTTGTTGTTTACACCATGCATGAGAGCTTCGGCCTGAAACAGATTCATGTAAACATGGCACATGACATGTCTGGTAACATAACTACGTGAAACGTCAATTTTCTTTTGATGGCAATGCCATGAAGTCTATGTCTGCCGTCAATAAAAACCAACTTACAACATTATGCTCCTTTCTTTCTCTTTGAATGAAAAATCTGTCTCGTCAAGTGCCAGTACAATCATTGGTGCAGCATTAAACGGAAATGCAACATTTTCAAGCATCATCTGTCAGAGCTTATCTACCAAGTAAACTTTCTCCTTTGTAAAGTTTTGACACTTCATCTGGTGCAAACAAATATAGAGTATCTATGTGATATGCTCCAACAAACTTATCTAATATACATGTAGTTTATTTAAATGTATTCCTGCAAGATATAACTGTAACATCTATAACTGTATGAAAAACATTATAAAGTTAGATGAAGCCATACACATTTTTCTTGTTGAGACTGTGCATAATGTGTCATGTGAAAGTACCATGTCCAGAGCAGACGGTCAAGGTCACAGACTGAACATTTGTCTCTTACAAGTACCGGTAACAGCTCTTTCCTGCCACAAATGAATGTTGAATTTCAGGGCATTCTTTTCACTGTGGTGTAACCGAGACGGTTAACATTTTTTCGGAATTTCCAAGATGGCGGACGAGAGTGGATGTGAAAAGTAGGTGTCTGACTTTTTTCCTCGTAACTAGTTAAAAACGAATTTCAGTAATGGAATTCTTACACAGACCGAAGAAAAATGATTTTGCCATTTAGGCTTTATCCGTTTCATTAAACAGTGTCTACTTTTCTAAATATCGTTGATAAAAGTGAACCAAATGCCGGTGCTCTGAAATGAAGCGAGAGGTCATGTGTGTTTTTACTCGGCAAAAGTTAATTCTTTGATGGATAAGTCCACGAAAACCACTCCTCAGTAGATTCTGTTGTTATCTTAAAGAACAAAATACTTTATGTTGATATATGTACAGGAAATGGACAAAAGCCACTTACACGAAATATGCTCTGTACGGTCCATATACATATGTTGAATCACACGTTTCTTTCCCTGTACGGTTCGATATGCATAAAAACTGTACGGTGCGAGCAAAATTTGAACAAAATTACTGTATGGTCCGTAGATGAAACCGTACTCATGGGTACTTGTAATATATAGTTCGAAGCTTACATGAACAAAAAGTGCTTACATGGCGTATTGCGTAAGTTCATTCCGGAAATAATATCGGTAATGAAAATGATCAAATAATTAATATTTTTCAGGGATCACTCTTTCGATACAGAGGAGCAAGGCGTGGTAAACGGACAAGGAAGTCTGGAAAGGTATCTTAGAACTTTGAACCAGCCAGGAATCCATTTTCAGTGCGAGAAAACCACAAAGCATGTGAAGCAAAAATATTGGCCCATGTCCGTCATGGACTTAAACTTGACAATGTAGAAAGTTGAATACACACATGCAGAATAATCATTGAACGAAACAATTTACGTATGATACGTCGACTCTTCTACTTGTTTGAACAGACTTTTCACTAAGTAGTTCGTATACTAATAGCATTGTCAGTGTGGTGTAAGAATATGAAGTTATCATTGACTGCAAAAAAAAAACACCTGAAAATATGTGATTGTGGGTACTATGCCATGAGACAAACACAATAATATAATACGTATTATTTTATTTAACTAGAATGCTTTTTGCATGATTTTTCCCATTTCATATCCCGACTGGTTATTTTTAACTCAGAAATATGTCCGTAAGGAATTGGTACATGTTATGAAACTATATGATAATTATATGTTGCTGCTTATGTACACATTGTAGAAAAATCCTTTTTATATGTTTGAACCTTTTCATCAATTTCTTTTATATATGAATAAAAATCAAGCCCGTCTAGGTACATAAAATTAGAAAATTAAACAAAAAGAAGGCATAAATATTATAAAAGATAAAAATATGCCAATCTTTGGCTATTAATTACAACGTTAAATATTCAATCATTGAAGAATACATCTCCAATTCTGTAAATACCTTCATGTATAAAATAAACAAATCTAGAAAAGCAAACAGTATGTATAAAAGTAAACAATAATCACAAGGAAGAGAAATATGGCTATATGTATTAGTACATGTTAAACAATATTCATAACATAACAATAAGCAACTGAAAATAAATAATTTTAGAATAGAACGATATTGTTCATTTATGAAATAACGTCCGTTCCAGCGGTGTTCATTGTTTAAAATTCCGGCATTCGTGGCTAATAACTGCGATCAGTACTCCAAATCATTGTCTATTGCACGATAACAACGCTGAAAGGGATGCTATTTCGGTTTTTACATGACCAGATATTACAAACGGTGAATAAATGCAAAGGGTTATTTTCTACGCAAACGCTCATTCTAACGCAGTTATCGACGTTTCTAACGCAGTGCCGATGTAAGGTGTTACACTGGTCATTTTTGTCCCATTTGATTCTATCGTAATTAGAGCACTTTTGCACATTTCCTCTGGCTTTCACAACAATCAGCTGTCCATATTTTTCATCTTCGTCATTATCACAGTCAATCTACACCAGAAAAGTTACATTGTCGACAATGAACTTTTTTTGCTATCACTCAATATCTGGAGACCTGTACAAATTTCCAATACACAGCTGTCATGTATGCCGGCGCGTAGTAATATTTGAACTCTTCCATCACAAAATGTATTCCTGAAGAAGACAAACAAAACAACTGTTAGAGTAATCAGAAATGGCCAAAAATTTACAGAACAACAATAAATACAACTTATACATTTCATCAAGCCATCCACAGACAGCTCTAAAATGGAGACTTCAAATCTCCAAAGAACTACTTCCTAAGGTACAACGACCGGAAGTACTTGTTGACCGGTGTCACACAGTAACGCCGTTTCTGATCGGTGACTTCGTTTAAATTTGCGACTATTAAATAACGTATACGCAAGAATCCAACGACGTTTTAATTATCGCATTAAAACACATTCAATTTGTGCGTTAGAAAAGGGTATTTAGTGATTTTGACATTTGCGACTGTAAATACGGTTTTAATTGTCGCAAACAGTTTTAACAGCTCGGCTAAGTACAACTGTATATATTTGTATAGATTAAATGATACTTCGGGACATGCTTTTAAAATGAAGAAAACGAACATGAAGACAGTATATAACGTTAATAAGAGATTTTGAATGATATGAATACTGTCAGAAATAAATTAGCATTCAATGTTCTTCTACATTTTGATGCCATGACTTGATTTCTAATGATCATGAAAGTTCAATGTGAAACTATATGTCAGTTTGTAGATATTGTATAAAGAAATTTTTAGCGTAAATATTAACAACAAATCTACCAGCTGATAAAGTAGCCTATGTGATTTAGATTTATTTGCAATTATCTATCATTACAGTGCAATACGCTCATGTAAGCTCTTTAATTATGTTTATGTTAGCTTCAGACTATATATTACAAAAATCCATCGTACTGTTTCATCTAGGTTTCTTCTACGGACCGTACAGTAATTATACCCCCAAAACGAAGTTTAGGGGGGTATATAGGAGTCACCCGGTGGTTGGTCGGTCGGTCGGTCGGTCGGGCGGTCTGTTGCATTTTCCTTGTCCGGAGCATAACTTGAAAACTACTTGTTGGAATTCAATACAACTTCATACAATGATCAAGCACATTGAGAGGAAGTGCAGTGCACAAGAACTATAACTCCATCTTGACTAATAACAGAGTTATTGCCCTTTGTTAGTTTTCCTTGTCCAGAGCATAACTTGAAAACTACTGGTTGGAATTCAATACAACTTCATACAATGGTCAAGCACATTGACAGGAAGTGCAGTGCACAAGAACTATAACTCCATCTTGACTAATTACAGAGTTATTGCCCTTTGTTACTTTTTCCTTGTCCGGAGCATAACTTGAAAACTACTGGTTGGAATTCAATACAACTTCATACAATGGTCAAGCACATTGAGAGGAAGTGCAGTGCAGAAGAACCATAACTCCATCTTGACTAATTACAGAGTTATTGCCCTTTGTTGCTTTTCCTTGTCCGGAGCATAACTTGAAAACTACTGGTTGGAATTCAATACAATTTCATACAATGATCAAGCACAATGAGAGGAAGTGCAGTGTACAAGAACAATAACTCTATCTAGAGTATTTTCAGAGTTATTGCCCTTTGTTTTTTTTCTTCTCCAGAGCATTACTTGAAAACTACTGGTTGGAATTCAATATAACCTCATACAATGGTCAAGTACATTGAGAGGAAGTGCAGTGCACAAGAACCATAACTCCATCTTGACTCATTACAGAGTTATTGCCCTTTGTTACTTTTTCCTTATCCGCGCATAATTCGAAAAGTACTAGTTGGAATTCAAAACAACTTCATACAATGGTCAAGCACAATGAGAGGAAGTGCAGTGCACAGGAACCATAACTCAATCTTGACTCATTACAGAGTTATTGCCCTTTGTTACTTTTTTCTTGTCCGGGCATTATTAAAACTTCTGGTTGGAATTCAATACAACTTCATAAAATGGTCAAGCACTTGAGAGGAAGTGCAGTGCGAAAGAACAATAACTCTATCTTGACTCATTTCAGAGTTATTGCCCTTTGTTACTTTTTACTTGTCCGGAGCATTATTCAAAACTATTGGTTGGAATTCAATACAACTTCATACAATGGTCAAGCACAATGAGAAGAAGTGCAGTGTACAAGAACCATAACTCCATCTTGACAAATTACAGAGTTATTGCCAAGAACAATATCTCTTTTTAGTTTGTTTGCAAGGTATTCTGTTACTACGAACTTTCTCAGTTTATAAAGCAGTCTTTTGGGGGTATTAATCACATTTAGTGATAGCTCTAGTTTTGTTTAAATTTTGCTACGCACCGAACAGTTTTATGCATATACGAACCGTACAGTGAAAGAAACGTGTGACTCAACATATGTATATGGACCGTACAGAGCATATTTCGTGTAAGTGGCTTTTTCGCCCATTTCCTGTACATATATCAACATTCAGCTTTTCGCTCTTTAAGATAACAACGAATCTACCGAGTAGTGGTTTTCGTGGACTTATCCATCAAAGAATTAACTTTTGCCGAGTAAAAACACACATGACCTCTCGCTTCATTTCAGAGCACCGGCTTTGGTTCACTTTTATCAACGATATTTAGAAAAGTAGACACTGTTTAATGAAACGGATAAAGCCTAGAATGGCAAAATCATTTTCTATCGGTCGTGTAAGAATTCCATTACTGAAATTCGTTTTAACTAGTTACAGGACAAAGTAAGACACCTACTTTTCACATCCACTCTCGTCCGCCATCTTGGAAATTCCGAAAAAATGTTAACCGTCTCGGTTACACCACAGTGCTTTTCCTGAAAACAAAATATTCTTATCTTGATGTTATTTATATAATTTTGCCAGTCTGTAGTTGATTAAAGACTGATTCTTTATTATATACCCCCAAACACAAAATGTAAGGGGGGGGGTATACTGGATTCAGCTTGTCTGAGGCTCTGCCAGAAGGGCAGGATATTTCCATCAGAACCAAGTATCTCATAAGTAGAAACTTTTTATTGCATACAGTCTTACGCTTTACAATAGATTTAGAACGTTCTTTAGATGCTGTGTTTGGTAAAGTGACGTCACATTGTTTATAATATTATGCAACAAGTTAATTTTAAATTCTATGTTAATGTAATTACAACAAGTGACTCCAATCTTACCACCTTTTGCTACTGATAGATCTCATAAGAAGTATAAATGACACTTTCTTTAAACTGGTAACTTTAACCATGGACGTGTCAATCTCTGAGCCTATTACACCTATAGTGTTTGCTGCTCCTTTGCCCACCACTGACATCACAGCTTCTGTTATCAGTGATAGTTTTTGATACAAGGTCCACCACCTGAAATTATTTGTAGTAGCCCATATAAGAATGAATTTCGAAGCATTGTAATGGTATAATTGTGTCAGAAGAAAAGTAACTTTCTGTCACCAAGGTCTGACCTTGACCTTTGAATAGAGCTTTGTTGTTACTGGCACAGCTTACCATTTATCAAGTTTTAATGAAAAATCACAATAAAGATAAAACAGCTTTACATAATGATATCAATGAAGACGGTAAAATTTATTGTATAAGACCAAACTAATATAACTGTAACAGTAACTGTTGTTATTTGGTGATATCATCCCTTACCTGTAGCATGTTGGCTATGTAAAAAATCACTGTATGCACTCCTATGACACTGTGCTAGATTATCCCACTTTTTTGGATTGCTAGCAAATCTCTCTGAGCCTCTGCTCTGCAGTTGAACCTTGTGGTCAAACTTGTCCATAGGCTTCTTTTGCTTGCTGATGTGATATCTGTAAAATAAAATACACTATTTAAGGTAATGTGGAACTAGTGGGGTTGATTTTAAATTAATTTTGTTAACATAATTTATTTGTTCAATGAGTTTCTGTAATTAGCAAAGATTATATCCTGTTCTAACTTCTATGAAAAATTGTTACTTGCTTTTACATGTATATGTACATAGTTATAGTGCAAGGCCATACATGTACACTTTTTGGAAGGGTGATTGTCTGTCGTACATGGTCAATCAACATTTTGCTTTAAATGACATCTCCTCAGAAACCACTGGGCCAAAGTTGATGAAACTTGGCAGGTAAAGTACGCGCAAGGTTTTTTTTCTCCATTTGTCACCCATCACCGCAATGTCAAGCCATCGTGATCATGCCTATTTGGTCACCCAAATGATAAAACTTACTTACACCCAAAATGTTTTAATTACGATGCCGCTATCAACAACCTAACAAACTGTAGGATCAAATACCCTCCCCCCCGCCCCCCCACGGTAACAATTCATGAAAAAACCTCATTAGGGTTAAACTTAAACCCTTTTTAGTTGGTTTGTTATATTTCCATTTTCTGATATCAACTCTCATTTCTCCTTTCCACTTATGTACCTGTACGTAACGATCATTGCCGAGGCGAAATTTACATCTCAAGTTTGCCATGTTTCTTGGTTGAGTGTTTATACTCTTTATAAATACTGTGACTGTTACACTGTCTTAGAAAAAGCTACATTCTCATTGGTCCAAAGATACTACGGTTTGATTAGTTGTCTTATAATAGTTCTTTTAGTCGATTGGTTGCTATTTTTAGTACTATTGTCATAACCTATTAATAGAAATACAAGTCCAAACATGTTTTGTACATGTGTCCATTACGCAATGGTGTACGCGGTTATCACAAATTAAAAAATTGTTTTTGTGTAAATAACCTTTATTTTTTGACTTGGCTGGGCCATGTATCCTAACAATCCAATGTCGTATATAAATGTTTTTGTTAAATGAAAACGTTTTCCATATTGTTTTAAATCATCCGGTTTATCCGAACACTATTCGAAAGCGTTATACATAACGCGTTTGTCATAAAAGACAGAAGCATTCAAATAGTACACATTTAAGTGTCAAATAATAGACCATAACTAAAAATTGTTATTTATGCTAAAAATATTGTACTCACCTTATTCGTTATTTTAACAGCCTGTTCCAGTGTTACTTTTTGCCTTACATTTCCATTCACAATTATTAGTTTTGCAAAACAAAGCATTTGTTACTGTTTCTTTTTCAATGAGTACACAGTCCTCTTTTTCTACTGTGACATTCTCTTTTGTAGTCCTTATTTGAACAATACTTTGTCCAAATTTGTAGCGACCATTCCCTAACATTTATAAGATAGCTAATGCTTCCCATAAGAAGATATAAATACTGCCAAAATTACTAGAAATTTCATGTTGAGTTTAATAGAAATACAAGTCCAAACATGTTTAGCATATGTGTCTATTACGCAATGGTGTACGCGGTTATCACAAATTAAAAAATTGTTTTTGTGTAAATAACCTTTATTTTTTGACTCGGCTGGTCCGTGTATCCTAACAATCTAATGTCGTATATAAATGTTTTTGTTAAATGAAAACATTTTCCATATGGTTTTAAATCATCCGGTTTATCCAAACACTTTTCGAAAGCGTTATACATAACGTGTTTGTCCTTAAAACAGAAGCATTCAAATTGTACATATTAAAGTGTCCAATAATGGACCATAACTTAAAAATGACCAAATATCGAAACCTGGGTTCAAATGTAAGCTTATAACCTGTTTTAATGTTTTGTACCAGTTTTAACCCAATTATATTGTAAAGGGTAGCCAAACAGTGGAAAGAGGTTAAAAGTTATCAAGTGTGACATGACTGGGGGTCTCAAGTAGAGAGATGAAGATCAGTTAGTCATTAAACCGTCGAACAACTGTTTTTTGAAAAATGTTTTTGTTAATAAGAGAGCCATTATCTTCGGTTGCAAGTTGCAGATATGATCAGGGTCATTTTAGAAAAAATTTGTTATAACATCCATTAGCAATTTTTATAAAAGGTACGGCACCAACAGACATGCAGACCCCCAGTGATACTTAACAGAAAAAATAGAGATTTTAAAAAGTTGTTATTGGCGTGTTCTAAGTAGCAGATCAACATGACTGGTATAGTATGGACAAATAGCCCGGCTCCAGATTGTCCGTAGAGTATTGGAAAGCTGTCGTGTCTGGGTCACTGGTTTTTCCTTATGTCCATTTATGTATGCTTGTAGGATGTTAACAATCATTTCAGAAATATAGGAATATTCCTTGGGTCCTTTCACATACTTATAGGTCCAGTGGTTTGCTGCCTTTGAGAAGGTTCTGCAGTAGCTGAAAATTAATTACATTCTTGTGTACATACAAAAACATTCTGGGTACAGAAAAAGGAAACTTTAATAAATGAAAATGTCAGCTTTTTTTTGTTGACAAAATGCATTTTCTTAAAATGAATCAAGTATTATTATAACACAAATAATTTAATTAAAGCTCACCACATAAGCAGACATGAAGTCTATGTTTGCGATCAATATAAAAGGACTTACAAAATGATACTCCTTAATCTTGCTCTTTGAATGAAATCTCTGTCTCATCAAGTGCTAGGACAATCATTGTTGGCAGCATTAAATTGAAATGCAACATTTTCAAGCTTCACCTATCGGAGCTTACCTACCAAGTCAACATTATTGTTTGAAACGACAAGGTCTTAAAAGGTAATAACCATTGAACCAAAAATAAAAATGAACTGGAAACTTTTTTCCAATGCAGAACTGAGTATTTGCACTGCTGTTTAAATTAAATGACAACAGTACTGTACCTTTTGTGCATAATATAGCTGCAGCTTCAATGCAAATATTATATCAATAATTTGTTGAACACATATTACATCATGCTCATATACGAGTCACTCGGGACCCATCATATTTCGTTTCCCCAAAATTCAAAAACCCCCCCATTAGTTGATCAATGATGTTGTTGAACTACTATGATGATCTCTGGTCCACCGGACCCCCTTTGGTATATGACGTTAATTTTTTTGAGTGTAGTTTTTTACTCAATATAACAAGTCTATGCAGTGATTTCAATATATTGTACCATAAAATATTTTTTAGTATTGTTATGGCTCTACAGAATTTTGTATAGGACCACTGCATGTATTTGATAACTCTGATTGTTATGGGCAAGCTGAACTACTTTAAGTGTCTATCTGAATAGTGAACACTTTTCATTTTTTAAAAAAAAAATTTTAATTTGAAGTGTGAAGTTTTTAAATTGACTCAACTTAATATGCAAACAATGTGCATAATGCAGCTGATTTCAATATATTGTATGATTCTTAAAATATTCTATTTAGAGAATTCAAGTTCATTAGCCATCTGTAACAAAACATTATCTGCAATTTTACCCAATATCCATAATGCAGTGTTCATTATCCTTTTAGCGTTCTGTTTTTAAAGGAACTGACAAATCAATGACCAAACAATATTAACGTGATCCCACCCACTTTGTTACGCCACCCTTTTTTTTGGCCCGTGCTGTCAAAATGTACATGATGGTTCGTCCATTATCCCAATCAATCCTTATTTTTTCCAATCGTCATTTGGCCACCCTAAACATTTATTCCAATATAATATAAAGTAAGATATGTGATACTACAGGGTTATTAGAAGTACCCATGAAGACTGTAATTTTATTTATCGCTCCATTTACATGTTTTGCAACAAAGTAATGTGTCATTTGGTTCCAGAAGTGTAAAATAATCTGCTTTCAAATGATGTAACACAAATTTAATATGACAAGACCAGTACACTGGACTATTCTTAGTGCTTGCCAATATCAAAACCTAAGTAATTAGCAAAACAAACCTCTGATGACATTTCAAGTATAAACTAGAAAACTGTAATCATAAAGTCAAAACACTCAAACAAGGGACATAATTTGAAGTAAATTTGTACATGAGTTATCTAACCTTACTGCCTGATACCCCTGAAGTCTTAAATGAAGTTTCAAGTAATTATCAGGAGTGGTTACTGAGATATGTTGATGATAGTATGTGAAACTTTAACTAAAGCTGCAATGCTGACACTAACACACAACTGACTGTAGTAGCCCTCCTTGTTCTTCTATTAGAAGTATAGCATGTAGCATTGGCTAGTGGACTTCTACCAAGATTGTTCAAATTATGACCCTCGGGTCAAAATTGACCCCGCACCGGGGGTCACTTAGTTTTACATAAGCTTGTGTAGGGAAAACTTTTTCTGTGAAACCACAAGGCCTAGAGCTTAGATATTTGGCATGTAGCATTGCCTAGTAGACCTCTTTAAAGTTTGTTCAAATTATGCCCCTGGGGTCAAAATTGACCTTGCCCGGGGGGTATCATTTGTTTTACAAAGGCGTATATAGGAAAACTTATTTGGTATATAACATTATCTAGTAATCTTCCACCAGGCAAGTGGACTTGTATCAAGGTGAGCGATATAGGGCCATCATGGCCCTCTTGTTTGTTTTGATAGCAAATCTCTCTGAGCCTCTGCTCTGCAGTTGAACCTACTGGTCAAACTTGTCCATAGGCTTCTTTTGCTTGCTGATGTGATATCTGTAAAATAAAATACACTATTTAAGATAATGTGGAACTAGTGGGGTTGATTTTAAATCAATTTTATAAACATAATTAATTTGTTCAATGAGTTTCTGTAATTAGCAAAGATTATATCCTGTTTAACTACTATGACAAAATAGTAACTTACTTTTACATGTAACTATATGTACATAATTATAGTGCAAGGCCATACATGTACACTTTTTAGGATGGATGATTGTCTGCCATCTGTCGTACATGGTCAATCAACGTTTTGCTTTAAATGACATCTCCTCGGAAACCACTGGGCCAAAGTTGATGAAACTTGGCAGGTACAGTATATGCAAGGTGTTTTTTTCTCCATTTGTCACCCATCACCGCTATGTCTAGCCATCGTGACCATGCCAATTTGGTTACCCAAATGATGAAACTTCCTGACACCCAAAACGTTTTAATTACAATGCCGCTATCAACAACCTAACAAACTGTAGGAAGGATCAAATACCCCCCCCCACACACACAGCACATAATCCATTTAAAAACCTCATTAGGGTTAAACTTAAACCCTTTTTAGTTGGTTTGTCATCTTTCCATTCTCTGATATTAACTCTCATTTCTACTTTCCACTTAATATGTACCTGTACGTTAGGATCATTGCCGAGGCAAAATTTACATCTCAAATTTGCCATGTTTCTTGGTTGAGTGGTTATACTCTTTAAAACTACTGTGACTGTTACACTGTCTTAGAAAAAGCTGCATTCTCATTGGTCCTAACATACACAAATTTAACAATTTTTTTTGTTTTTGTGTAAATAACCTTTATCTTTTGACTTGGCTGGTCCGTGTATCCTAACAATCCAATGACATACATAAATGTTTTTGTTAAATGAAAACGTTTTCCATATCGTTTTAAATCAGCCGGTTTATCCAAACACTTTTCAAAAGCGTTATACATAACACGTTTGTCAAAAAAGACAAGGGTATTCAAATAGTATACATTTAAGTGTCCAATAATAGGCCATAACTAAAAATTGTTATTTATGCTTAAAATATTGTACTCACCTTATTCGTTATTTTAACAGCCTGTTTCAGTGTTACTTTTTGCCTTACATTTCCATTCACAATTATTAGTTTTGCAAAACAAAGCGTTTGTTACTGTTTCTTTTTCTACGAGTACACAGTCCTCTTTTTCTACTGTGACATTCTCTTTTGTAGTCCTTATTTGAACAATACTTTGTCCAAATTTGTAACGTTTTTAAAATTTCTTATGCTTCCCATAAAAAGATATAAACAATGCCAAAATTACTAGAAATTTCATGTTGAGTTTAAGTCTGGCCGAGCATGTGGTAAATGTGGCGAGATGAATGTTTGTTTTATTGTCTTCGGGTTGACATTGATTTTTGTAGGTCCATTCCATTTGTAGTATTTTGTCGGAGATAATGTGAAAGTTTTGTGGCTGCTTCATCAGATCTGAGAACATTTGAAACAGTCCTCTTTTTTCTACTGTTACATTGTCTTTTGTAGTCCTTATTTGAACAATACTTTGTCCAAATTTGTAGCAACCATTCCCTAACTTTTTAACATAGCTAATGCTTCCCATTAGAAGATATAAATAATGCAAAAATTACTAGAAATTTCATGTTGAGTTTAATAGAATTACAAGTCCAAACATGTTTGGTATATGTGTCCATTACGCAATGGTGTACGCGGTTATCACAAATTTAACAATTTTTTTTGTTTTTGTGTAAATAACTTTTATCTTTTGACTTGGCTGGTCCGTGTATCCTAACAATCCAATGTCATACATAAATATTTTTGTTGAGAAAACATTTTCCATATCGTTTTAAATCATCCGGTTTATCCAAATACTTTTCGAAAGCGTTATACATAACGCGTTTGTCAAAAAAGGCAGACGCATTCAAATAGTACACATTTAAGTGTCCAATAATAGGCCATAACTAAAAATTGGTATTTATGCTTAAAATATTGTACTCACCTTATTCGTTATTTTAACAGCCTGTTCCAGTGTTACTTTTTGCCTTACATTTCCATTCACAATTATTAGTTTTGCAAAACAAAGCATTTGTTACTGTTTCTTTTTCAATGAGTACACAGTCCTCTTTTTCTACTGTGACATTCTCTTTTGTAGTCCTTATTCGACCAATACTTTGTCCGAATTTATTTTAACAGCCTGTTCCAGTGTTACTTTTTGCCTTACATTTCCATTCACAATTATTAGTTTTGCAAAACAAAGCGTTTGTTACTGTTTCTTTTTCTACGAGTACACAGCTCTCTTTTTCTACTGTGACATTCTCTTTTGTAGTCCTTATTTGAACAATACTTTGTCCGAATTTGTAGCAACCATTCCCGTACGCTTTTAAGATAACTTATGCTTCCCATAAGAAGATATAAACAATGCCAAAATTACTAGAAATTTCATGTTGAGTTTAAGTCTGGCCGAGCATGTGGTAAATGTGGCGAGATAAATGTTTGTTTTATTGTCTTGGGTTGACATTGATTTTTGTAGGTCCATTCCATTTGTAGTATTTCGTCAGAGATAATGTGAAAGTTTTGTGGCTGCTTCATCAGATCGGAGAACATTTGAAAGTGTCCTCTTTTTCTACTTTGACATTCTCTTTTGTAGTCCTTATTTGAACAATACTTATGTTATGCAGCACCTCTTTGGGTATTTTGTTTATATGACCTTTAACCCAAATACTATGCCTATATATTGGAGAGCTGAAATAATCACAAAGACACTTTTTAATTTAGAAAATACTTGTTGTTTATTGAGTCCAATGCATGAATGATCAAACATGTACAATTCAAGAATATCATACTTATAAATTTCATGACATGTCTATTATTTTTTTAACAATATGTACAGTTGAACCTGTTTTTGTGGCCACAGCCAATATAGGTATTTTCAAATAGCTATTACATGAAATACAGCTGTTTTCTTATAGCTAAGTGTTTTAAGTAGCCAGTTTTATGAACTATGTGACTGGATATTAAATACAGATTCATCTGTATTTTATAAAACTAAATGGGGAAAATTTGCTTGCTGTGAGAGGTACAATGTATAATTTTAGTGAGCATTAAATAGCCCTTAGATATCAATAAGACAAATATACTTGAAACCTAATGTTTCAAGTAATTATTTTACAATTGAAATACATGAAGATAAAAGTACAACATAAATCAACTTTTAAACATGAAGTTAAAAGTTAAAGAACATAGATCAAATATTACAAATAAAGATGAAGTTAAAACATAACTCAAATATAAAAATGAAGATGCACATACCTGAAATAATCACAAAGACACGGTTTAATTTAGAAAATACTTGTTGTTTATTGAGTCCAATACATGACTGATGTTTGGACCCTAGAAACAAGCATTTTTAAAGGTCTTCATAATGTTTGGCTATGAAACTTTTGATTGGTCAGATACATATTTTGGCTCCGCCTGATAGCCATCTGATTTGTTCACCAATTCAGTTGTTCAGCCAATTGCTCAACCGATGCCAAAAAGATGCCATGGGTCCAAAGCTTGGTGTTAATTCATATCCTGCCTAATAAGGATTTATCCTGTAGCTTTGATCATGATTAACATTAATCAGCTTTGAAAATGTAAATGGCTTTTTGGTGATAAAATGTCTGGACTAGACAAAAGATGAAAAAGGGAGGCCATAAGGCAAAAACAACTGTGATAAAAATAAAATTCCAGAAATTCTAAACTTCAGAATATTTAAGTTTTTATAATTTTATGAATAAAGAGAAAAAGATCCAAGATCATTATTCAAAATTATGAAATTAAAAATCCTCATCAAACTACAAATCTATTGATACTAAACATGATTATGAAATATCAAGTTTTTGTTAAATATGCATTTTATGAAGTTTTAAACTACAAGTTCCTATATTATGCTGCATTATGTAATAAAAATGTATAAAAAAATGTGCATCATAATACTTTGTCCAAATTTGTAGCAACCATTCCCTAACGTTTTTAAAAGAGCTAATGCTTCCCATAAAAAGATATTAACAATGCCAAAATTACTAGAAATTTCATGTTGAGTTTAAGTCTGGCCGAGCATGTGGTAAATGTGGCGAGATAAATGTTTGTTTTATTGTCTTCGGGTGGACATTGATTTTTAAGGTCCATTCCATTTGTAGTATTTCGTCGGAGATAATGTGAAAGTTTTGTGGCTGCTTCATCAGATCGGAGAACATTTGAAAGTGTCCTCTTTTTCTACTTTGACATTCTCTTTTGTAGTCCTTATTTGAACAATACTTTGTCCCAATTTGTAGCAACCATTCCCGAACATTTTTAAGATAGCTAATGCTTCCCATAAGAAGATGTAAATAATGCCAAAATTACTAGAAATTTCATGTTGAGTTTAATAGAAATACAAGTCCAAACATGTTTCGTATATGTGTCCATTACGCAATGGTGTATGCGGTTATCACAAATTTAAAGATTTTTTTGTGTAAATAACCTTTATCTTTTGACTTGGCTGATCCGTGTATCCTAACAATCCAATGTCATATATAAATGTTTTTGTTAAATGAAAACGTTTTCCATATCGTTTTAAATCACCTGGTTTATCCAAACACTATTTGAAAGCATTATACATAACGTGTTTGTCATAAAAGACAAAAGCATTCACCTTATTCGTTATTTTAACAGCCTATTCCAGTGTTGTTGTGTTTGCCTTACATTTCCATTCACAATTATTAGTTTTGCAAAACAAAGCGTTTGTTACTGTTTCTTTTTCTACGAGTACACAGTCCTCTTTTTCTACTGTGACATTCCCTTTTGTAGTCCTTATTTGAACAATACTTTGTCCAAATTTGTAGCAACCATTCCTTAACGTTTTTAAGATAACTTATGCATCCCATAAGAAGATATAAATACTGCTAAAATTACTAGAAATTTCATGTTGAGTTTAATAGAAATACAAGTCCAAACATGTTTCGTATATGTGTCCATTACGCAATGGTGTATGCGGTTATCACAAATTTAAAAATTGTTTTGTGTAAAAAGCTTTTATCTTTTGACTCAGCTGGTCCATGTATCCTAACAATCCAATGTTGTATATAAATGTTTTTGTTAAATGAAAACGTTTTCCGTATCGTTTTAGATTATCCGGTTTATCCAAACACTTTTCGAAAGCGTTCTACATAACGCGTTTGTCCTAAAAGACAGAAGCATTCGTATTTTGTGGTTTCCTCCCAGTGGTACACTTCCTAAATTTCAAGGATTTTGTAGCCTAAACGTAATGCTGTTTGTATCTCAGGGGTACACTAGGTACCCATCAACGCCCTATCTTCTTCCAAACATGTACAAGTATCTAGACTTTCAGTGTCTGCGCAGAACTTACATAGTGGGAATTTCAGTTTTCCATTGGATCAATAAGGGAGGACTGGGTGGTATAGTCCTTTTTGTGGTATGATCATCACTCTAGCAATGCAAAAGTACTCACTAATATCTTGAAAATCTTTGTTAATGATCTTAAGATGACCCTCAGGATACTCGCAGTATTTGTTGACCCATGGGTATAAGCTGGTAAAATCGACGTAATTTTTTTCATTTTCTTGCACTTGATAATAGAGTTGACTGGCATTGGTTTGACCTCTGAGAAAACTGTCTCAGGGTCTAATCTATTTGCCAAATCTAAACTATCCACAAAGCTTATCATTTCAGCGTTTTTGTCTATTTGTTCTTGAAATTGATGTTCCCATATACAAAGGTACTTCATACCCTGGCTCTCAATGTGATGTTTCTTTTTCATTGTTAATGCATAAAGTTCGTTCATCAGTTTTTCTGTCAGGGGGTGAAACCTTTAACGTGCCTTCTCTATCCTCGGAAAAACAATCAGGGCTTCCGTGAAACACACATCCTTGAAATTTGGTCTTAGTGATTAGATTAAGATATATCACTCAAATGTGAAATCTATTTCCTAATTATAACCTCCACAATGAAATTTGTACTATGCATGGCAAAGAAAATGATATTTCTTGTTTTTTACTGACTGGTTCATAATCAACAGTAAATTTTATTACAACTCAAGAAAAATCTTCATGCAAGATTTAAATAAAGACTTTTTCAAACAGTATAATGAATTTCAAATTACATGTACAGCCAATGATAGTATGCATGAACCAATTAAGACCTTCTAAAGACAATTGCAGCAAATTAATTTTTGGCTATATCAAATCCTTTAATATATATTAATGTTGTTTATTTAAATGTCACAAACAATAATAATTACTTTTTTTTTTAAGATCATACAAAAGGGGTATTTTGAGCAGTTATATTTAATACATAAAACTATAGCAAAAAAATCAGTATATCAAGAAAATTTATTACCTCCCTTTAAAAGCACCCAAAAAGTCAGTGCTTAGCAAATGTTGACTTTTAAACTATGTTAAATGCTTTCAGAAAGATACATGTTTGTTACATATTGTATGTTTGTGATTTACAATGCACAATAAATCCAGTTAAAGTTTCATTTAGCTATATATCTGTATTAACATTTCCCCAGATAAGGCCAAGCAAATTTTAATGTTAGTCATTCTCTTTGAATTCATTCATTTTCTTCACAAATGTACTGTTCTTTTGTAAATAACACCGTCTTCAGATTTTAACACACGTTGATTTCCAAACTTCTTGATCAAAGTGTATGGAACAGTTTCATAATTAGTGTCCATTTTCCCCTTCTGTGGTTTTCTCAACAGTACTTTATCTCCAGGCATTAAATCCCTCGGTTCTACCTGCCTTTTTTTGGTCTATGTAAAGTTTATTTTTGTACTTATGCACCCTGTCAATGTCACGTGGTTCTTCATCATTAACTCTGTCTCTGCCAATTTGTGGCAATTTTGTTTTCATTTGCCTCTGAAAAAACAGTTCGCTGGGTGACTTATTTGTCACAGAATGTGGTGTTGATCTATATGACATCAGATAAGTTTGTATTTCTCTTAAACAGCTGCCATTTTTTAATACAAAATACATCAATGTTTCGGCAATTTTTACTGGTAAAATTACAGCTTCATTACATTTATTTCCGTTATATTTGTTCTCCAAATTGATCTTAACATACCCGGCTTGACAGGAACAGAAAATGTAGCTTATATTTCTCCCTTCGATGTCAAAATGAACGGCATGAGGTTTCTCGGTCTTACGTTGACTTCGGTAGCTTTTCCCAGCCACATTAATGGTGTTCATCGTCCATTAGTATTTCAGCGTCATGCAAATATCCCTCACTAAAAAATCGAAAGCCTTGCTGCTTTGCTTTCAATGATATATTCTGATCAGGTAGGTAAAATACAGAAAAATCAGATGAAATATAAGTGAAATCGCCTTTACGTTTTCCTATAGGGGCCGCCATTTTGGAAATTGGTTGTCTCGCGTAACAACAACAAGTACTTGTTGTTAAGGGGGGCGGAGCTACAATAAGGTCACGGAAAGGTCAATTAAATTAAAGTAAATACTCTAGCATGTGAAATGATAAAAAAGCATTGAAATAGCAACAAACTTATTGCTGTAGATTGTTGTAAACCACATCTGTTGTAAAGCCGGTAGGACTGGTGTTGTCCAAGTAGGTGACTTGTTTTTTGGAATTACCAATTGGTTTTCTGGACTGGGGCCAAAACCTTGTTCACGAAAGGGTCGAAAATTGTTGTTGAAATTGCCCGCACCAGATGTGGTAACCATTACCCAAAACTCATAATGGAGTTGATCCCAGGAGATTTATGTTGTCTGATTTCCTGTCCAATTTTAAAGAGAAAGTAAGATTGCTTTACATATTATCAGTATGTGATATTAGCGTAGCAAAATCTCAAAATCTACAAATTTGTTATCTAAAAATTTTTTTTCAGTTTTGAAGGTAACAAATCAATAATTATTGCAGTTGATGTACAAGCAACTTCCTGTCTTAACACCATAGGCAAGTGCTGCCTTTTTACAGAAAACATGCTATCCTCTAATTAAGTCACTATTCATATCTCCGATCTCACTGCTGTCAGTGTCCCTTTCCTAATAATGGTGTTTTGCTTTCTGGTTTGTTTGTTTCTTAACTTTACGTTTATGTGATTGTTTAGGTTGTTTTGATTGTCTTCGTGTGCCACTATTACTTATGCTAGAGGGCGATACCTCTGACACTTTACTGTCCGGTGACATTACACTTCACTGTCCGATGACATTACACTTCACTGTCCGATGACATTTCTTTTTCTTCTATTTTTATAGGACTTTATTTTCTTTATTCTTTACTTGAAAAAATAAACTTTGACAAAAATAAACAAGGAGAAAGATTATTATTATATACACTAAATTTAACAAACAATCAAATATGTTTTGACTATTTCTTCTTTTTTTTTGGTTACTGTTTATAGGACTTTTATTTTCATAGATTTTTTTTATAAAAATAGACTATATACTATAACAATATTTACAAAAACATACACTTACGGCTGTCTGTCTAAAATTCAGATTCTAGTAGTAGGGTAAGGTCTACTGTTTGAAAGGCCTGCTCGTCTTCATTGTTGAAGCCCATAACAGCCCATCTGTCCCTCCTTTCAGGGATCAATGTCTCCATTTGTTCTCTTATTGATCCAAGAACAGGCTTCTTATTAAGGCTTACAGAGAGCTGTACGATCGCTCCAAAGTCCTTGTAAAATTGCATGTTGTCTTCTAGGGTCCATACCCGGCGGGTCCGTAACTCGCCCACAGGGGCAGATCGGACGTGTGTAACTGATCCGCTTGCCGACTGAGTAGGGTCGACAGCGCTTACCCATGCTGCAACTGTCGGATTTGGCTCCTGACTCATTTGCACGTCAGTGTCTCTTACCTCTGACACGCCACAGGGGCTGGGCTCAGGTACGGTCGAGATCGGAACATTTGGAGTGGAGGGCTTTGGAATTGGATCTACAAGGTAGGTGGTAACGGTGGAAGGGTTAGGAGGTGAGTATAAATCCTGAGGCCTGATAGTGGCTGGGGTTGCGTCCAGGCTGTGGCCATCCCCCTTGGACACACAAGGGCTGTCAACTGTATGGGCCGCCTGTTCGACATTAGGTCTGAACACATTCGTACAACCGAGATAAATCATCTCAGCCGCCTCGGAAGGACCGTGTACAAGATCATAATGTCGTTTATGCGTACTTACACCGTGACGCAACTGCTTCGCCATCTTGTGGCTCAACTGCGGCGACACCTTGGCCATCACGGTGGCTAGTCGCTTACGATTTAGAGTCGCATTGAAAGAACCATACTTGGCAAAACATCCTGACGACCGCCAGGCCATGCGAAATTCAATGCATACTCTGCTTAGCTTCATCTTAGAGCCATCTTGCAGGCAAAACACTGGGGCCTTGGTACCAAATGCCGCTTGGACATTACCTTGTAAGACCTTGAGGGCCTCGTAAGCGTCTTTCTGGCATGCCACGTAATACGGTCCTAATACGGCTGTCTTATTGATTGTGGACAGGGACCACATACCAGGTCCCTCCGGAAGTCACTGTTACTGTTTCCGAGAGTTCTACCTCCTCGCAGGTCATATTATATATTACGCTTGCACGGGCACCTCCGTCGATCATTAAGGTGGCAATAAGGTATCGCCTCCCTTCTCGGTTTCGTTGACATGTCTCGGTGGGACTCACGCCGGCAGCCAATTTACTAATGGCATTGCGGACGAGGTCATTTGCATGAAAGTCTGACGTGTCCGTAAGGAGGGTTTTCGCACGCTCTTGCGTAAACTTCAGATTTCTTGTAGCAAATCTCTCTTTGTAATAGGTCGTAAATAACCCTGATATGTCAGACTTGAATCTATTGAAACGGTTTATAGACATGCGCCTCTGAAACACGAGAAATTTGCAAAACATACGCAATATACACAGATTGGACGTCAAAGTGCTCGCACTCAGTCCTGGCGCCTCCAGCAATTTCAACCAATCATCTACTTGCTGTATATTTATAAATGATTCAGGGCGTGGCACCTTAGCCAGTTCCAAGTAGCCCGAATTGTGCTACAATACTGACTGGACACCTTGGGCGCCTTCTTGCCACCCAGAGGGCCCAGCAAGTACTGGTAAAATTGCTCTTCAAAGGGAGCTGTAGATTTAGGTTGGTGCCTATGGACCTTTGGCCGCGGCAACTTAGGAGCCGGGGGTGACTTGGGTGTAGGAGGAGTCCCGAAGATTAGGATTGGGTAGTTTTTTGGCCACCTTTGACCAATCCATGACTCCAGTAACCTCAGATTGTAGTTGATCCTACGAAAAAACTCAAAAGTAATAGGGTTAAATTTTATTAGCATGTGCAGTTTTAATCCTTAAAAGATATTTACAATTCTGAATATGTGCGTTCGTCATTATCACATCACTATACAATAAATGAATGGTTTATATATTATATTTATGAAATTACTCAAACCAAATATTTCTAAGATTAGTCACTCAACTTGCCAAACAAAATTACAGGTACTGGTTTCCTGCATGGTGAAAAATACCTACTCATAGAAATATATAAAACATCTCATCATTATAGTGTCCATGATAGTGCAATTAAATATTCTACCATATATTATCTCCAGATTTGATGTGTCCTCAAGACATATTTAGCATGTTGATCATATTTAGCATTTGGCCGCCCTCCTAGAAGTTTGCATCCCCTGTTTTCATCTGGGGTATAAAGAGTTCTGAAAAGGACTGGCAGCCTTGCTAAGTTCCCCAATGCCTGTCTACTTTATTCATAAATATGAACAATTCAATAGTACTACTAAAAATTAACTGATATTACAAAATACATAACACACCATAAGTAATGAATATATGAAGACTTACCTTTGTATAATTCCTATAAAGTTGATCTTCTCTTGGTACTTCATACTGAATGATAAACAAATTCTAGAGAAAAAAATTAAAATGCATACAAACAAGTAATACAACAAACATACTCCACAGTTGGTTACTTGGCCTACTATATTGTTTAGCTGTACCACAAACCAGGTTGACACCAAGGAAATAACTCAAAAATACATGCCAATAATTATGCAATTTCTCATATTGCAACTATTGTAAAATTACGCATGGAATGCCTAAAACCTTAAATCGTGTTACTGAAATATCTTGATGTCAGAAATCTGAATTAGTAACTGCCAGATTCATTTGGGAATGGTATTGAGGCATTGGAGATTAATTTCCTGCATGATAACCAGTGTTGTAATCCTGAAAATGCACAAACCGTTCCTGTTATGATAAATACTGCACAAAACGTACCACAAGTAAACTGTCATTATGTACACCTGTAAATATGTCATTGTTTAATTACATGTATTGAATACCGGTACTTTGAATACTTAATTAAACCTGAGTCAATAATAAACTGTTCTAATATGTGTACATACGTTATATCCAAACACTTGTTGTTGGCTCTTCTGCCTTGATCCGTTCATTTGTTGAACAGCCCAAGCCGTCCTCTGGTCCAACTGTATTTTGTGCAGCCAACCTCCTTTGACATTATATTTTCTCATGGCTTTTTCCCAATCTTCATGCTCTGTGTGAACTTGGTAAGGCTGTCATTGTATGTAACGGAAGTATTCAGTTGTTATTTAGCTGACTTTTTTTACATCTTCATTCTCTAGTGTGACTATCCATTCATGACCTCTACCAAGATGTCTTTTAGACCATTTCTGTGTATTTTTTCTTGCAATAAATTCAACACATTATGTATTGAGTACTCATTTTCATACTCTCAAGCAAATCATGCAAATTCCTTAAACATGAATTTTTATAACCATGTAATTTTCATTTCCTGTTTTAACCAATCTGCCTTCTGTTTATCTGTGACTATCAGTCTTTGCTTGGTGAGTAAAAATTCCCTTCCTGTCAGTATTGTGATGTTGCACCGTCATTGAAAAATGACTCTTATTAGATCACCAAGTAAAGATCTTTCTTTAAATGACATCAAACTTTAGTAGGAATACATGTATATGATACGAATTTCAGACACAGTACAAATGTGACCCTTTCTCTTTTGGGTCGTGGTCCTCTTGTTTTAATTATGGTTAACAGAAATGATACTGGTAGTCTTAAGAGTAATTTCCTCATAAGATTTCTCTCATGTAATCACTTACATTATAAATGAAAACTTTCAAAATCTTTTATGAAAACAGTGGTCAGAAGTTGACACAAACAGAGTTGCTAAAATTACACGATAGGACTGGTGTAACCGGCACCCGTAAAATAAAATTGCCAACTGTTCAATGGGATTCAAAGTAACAGAAGATGTGTTTTCTAACAGAAGACCAATTATTTGTGTCTAGTATATATCTTGAACTTTCCAAAACATTATCTCTATGTTTGCAAAGGGTGTAAAAATTAAGTGGAGGTAACCTTTACATATAGTCAACATTAAAATCCACCCGATTCCGTTACATAAGGTTTGTTGAATTATTATGCTTCATCTTATATGATACAGAATGATGTTGCTTTTGGCAAGATAGGACTCCGGTGAGCAATTTTTGACTCAGGTGAGCTATACATGTATATGACTTGGGTGAGGAAAAGATCAAACCTTGAGAGTTAATTGTAGAAAAAAAATCTAGCACAGCATTTTGAAGCTTAACATTTTATATTGTAATCGTATACCACTATTTTTGTTCTTGTTTTCTTTGAAGGTGAAATAAAAAAAATTGCAAATGATTAATCTTGGTTCATATTTTTAGCTCACGTAAGCATGAAGTGCTCATGGTGAGATACTAGGATTGCTGGATATCCATCATCCATCCAACTACAATTGGCTTGTGATCACACCAAGTCACTTTTTCCGTTGGTGGTTGGAAAGCTTGTCTTGATCAAAGGCACACAGGCTGAGGAATTTTCAAAATAATTCCCCCCAAAAAAATCGCGACAGGGTACATGTATATAATTATTTCACTGTCACTTTGGGGGGGGGGAAATTATTTTGAAAATTCCTTACCTTGTGTACCTGTGGTCTTGATAAAACTCTTGCTCAGAATAGAAAATGGGTCATGTATGGTCAAAAGCTAGGTTACCAGCTCAAATAACAGAAAAACCTTGTGAACACTCTAGTGCCCATATTTCACATTCAGTCACCCAATCATCCTGAAAATCGGTCAGGATGTTTGTCTTTATAAACTTTAGTTCAAGTTGGAAACTAGGTCATGAACAGTCAAAAACTAGGATACAAGCAACTTTTTGCAACCAATCATCCTGAACATTAGTCAGATTGTCTCAATGAACTCGAGGTCAGATTTAAAACTGGGTTACTAGGTCAAATAATAGAAAAACCTTGCAAACACTGGAGGCCACATTTTACCCTTAATATCTCTGATCTATAGGTCATGTTGGAAACTGGGTCATGTGGAGTTAAAAACTAAGTCACCTGGTCAAGTTGTAGAAAAACACAAATAACAGTGTAAAATCTACATTTTATACCCAATTATCTTGAAAAATATTCTGAATGTCACATGGGATCAAAAACTAGGTAACCAGGTCAAATCATAGAATAACATTGAGAACGCTCTAGAAGCCTCATTTTGCTCCCAATCATCCTGAAATTTGGTCGGAATGTTTCTTGATAAACACTAGTATAGTAGATAAAGATTCTTAACTCTGTAAAATGGTGTCAAAAATTAAGTCACTGTGTACATTGATATTGACCTTTTGGCCCTCCTCTTTGTGTTTGAAGGTACAGTAAGATATTTTGACTGTATGTACAGCTATATGCAAGCAGATTACAAAATTGTCCTTTGCTGATCATGACCTTGGAGCAGTGGTTCTCGGGTGAGCAATATAGGGCCATCATGGCATTCTTGTCTTTACATCTGCTCCTGAATTAACATGCTCTTTATTTTGACCTTCAGGTTCTGGTTTTAAACAATCTTTGTAGAGGACCACTACAAAATGCTACATTCCAAACATACAAGCTCCAAGTGGTTCTAGACAAGAAGTTTTCCCTCCATAAGCAATCTAGGTAGAGGTCAATTAGGCAAGGTAACATACCAAATACATGGTATCTAAGCTCTATGCCTTACGGTTACTAAGATGAAGGTTTTTCAAGTTTTTTCCTAAATAGTAAACCAATATAAAATCCAGTGACACCAGGGTCAGTTTTGACCCGGGGTCATAATTTGAACAATCTTGGTAGACTTCCACTAGGCAATGCCACTTGCCAAATATCTAAGCTATAGGTCTTCCAAGTTTCAGAGAAGAAGTTTTCCCTCCATACACCTAGTATGTAATATGAAGTGACCCCCAGCTGGCTCAATTTTGACCCAGGGAACTTGGTAGAGGTGCGCTAGGCAATGCCACATGCTTAACATCTAAGCTCTAGGCCGTGATTCTGGGCTGGGTCAATTTTGACCGGGGGTAATAATTTGAAATATTTTGGTAGAGGTTCACTAGGCAATGCAACTTGCCAAATATCTAAGCTCTCGCCCTTCCTGTTTTTGAGAAGATTTTAAAAGTTTTTTCTTTCTGTTGCCATGGCAACCAGAGATTTGCATGGAATGGAATTAATTGAGCAACAAACAATAGAGCTTCATGCAAGGAAAATCCCTGCAAAGTTTCAATAATTTTGGCCTACTGGCAAGCAAGGAAAAGCCGATGGCAAGGAATTGTTGGCGGGTTTTTAGTTTTCCCGTTACATGCCTCTATAACAGGTCTGTTTAAAGGAAGTTTTGATCAAAATCTATCGGAGGATTTGTTTTGAAGCTGACATACAGAAATCATGAGTCAAAGTGTTAAATATTTACTAAGATATAGGTTTTTCATTTCAGCGTACTCGCAACCTTGACATATGTTGTCAACAAAGTCACGTGGGGGTCATGTGACGGCTGTCAACTTCTGATTTCTGCGCGAAAATATTACTTCAATTTTTCTTAAAACATTAGAGAATCATGTTAAAATACATTTCAACACGCAATGAAAAGGTATTGATAACATATTCAAACCATACACTAGTATATCGGGACTCTTCAATTCAAGGGAAGTAATATGCACTGATTGTATAGTATTTCCCCTTTGTTTGAGGGAGGCTCAATGCAGGGAAATCATAGGCTATATTGCCAAACAAACACACAGAAATAAATGTCGGGAGTTCTAACCAGATGTTAGCCACGAGTGGAGGCCGTGCAAGGTATTTAGCAAATGAAGTTGCAACTATTTGACTAAGTAGAAAACGGTTACTCCCGTCAACAATGACACATGTAGGTATATAGACCTACTTACCAAGCTGCAAATTAATATAATTTCTCAAACACAATTTATTGTTAAAACCCATTAGAAATAATTATTTTTAATGCTTTTCAAATATTTTTGTGTTATACACGTTATGAAGTGAATATCGTCGATAAAAGCAAGCCTCCGACATTTCCTGCTGTAATACCGATTTTTCGTGTGCTTTAAGTACCCCTTTTAAGGCCCCATATTTACGAGCATGCTCGTCAAATGTTAACAAAAATTATCTCTACCGATGGAGGTCAAGGCCAAGATTTGCAAAATAGTTAACGTTTTTATTCTGTCTAGTCTATTTCTAAAATAAACGAAAAAAAACATGCAAAATCCATCGGCTTTTCCTTGCTTGCCAGTAGTGGTTTAAGGTGTCGTTTGAAGGAAAATGTGAACATACACCGGACGTTGAGTGATCCCCAATAGCTCACTCTGGCACTTTGTGCCAGGTGAGCTTAAAAAAGGTTTGTCACCTGTAAAAATCCATTTTTCTAAGGTCAAGGTCAAAATTAGGTTAAAAGGTGAAAATAAGAAATACATGTATTTCAATTTGTCCGGACTGTTTCTTGAAGATACAACTCTTCAGGAATGTTTAACATGATGCAGTGTCTTGCACACAGAATGCAGGTCTACAGCTGAAAGATCATATCACCGATGTGATACAATATGGCCCAACGCTATGTTGTCTACAAGTAACATATACTTAATATATCTTCAACCATCTAGTACCCAGCAGGAAACTTAAGGCCATGTTGAATGTTCAAACATCTTTTTAGGTATATATTTGTTATTCGACTCTTGTGAAAAACTAACAACGAAATTGTTTCACATGTTTATTCATGCAGTTAAAAACATTTAGACATTTTTCATCAGCATTCCTTTCAGCAAGAATGTCCATTACATACTATTCATAAACGCAGAAATGTAAAATCCTACCATGTATTATGACCCTTTCAACATCTTGTCGGGACAACTTTACACAAATCTAACATGACTCATGATTATGTCTCTATTTACAATTTTGTTTTATAAGCCATACACAACGCTTGAAACGATATGCCGTCAATATGATGTCATATTGTGCCGCACGACGTTAAATAAATATCAGCATAGAAAATAATGCTTTGCATTTATTCACTTTTTGTAATGTCATGTTAGAATCATTACATCCTTTTTCAGCGTTGTTATTGTCTAATAAACAACACTTTGTCGTCCTGATGTGCAGTTATAAACCACTTGGACCCACGGCCTTCCTGGTTAATTACTGCGAATCAGACTCCAAATCAGTTTATTAGACGATAAATCAAAACATGCTGCCTAGGATTTTAGTATTGTTAGTACAGTGAGACTAAGACTTTCAACTGTGCAAACTTTATACTGGCAAGTGCAATGACTACAAATAACATGAGCGAGGGCAATAAAGTAACGTTCTAGATATAAACTAGAGCTATCACTAAATGTGATAAATACCCCCGAAAGACTGCTTTATAAACTGAGGAAGTTCGTAGTAACAGAATACCTTGCAAACAAACTAAAAAGAGATATTGTTCTTGGCAATAACTCTGTAATTTGTCAAGATAGAGTTATGGTTCTTGTACACTGCACTTCCTCTCATTGTGCTTGACCATTGCATGAAGTTGTATTGAATTCCAACCAATAGTTTTCGAATAATGCTCCGGACAAGTAAAAGTAACAAAGGGCAATAACTCTGAAATGAGTCAAGATAGAGTTATGGTTCTTGTACACTGCACTTCCTCTCATTGTGCTTCATCATTGTATGAAACTGTATTGAATTCCAACCAGTAGTTTTCAAGTTATGCTCCGGACAAGGAAAACTAACAAAGGGCAATAACTCTGTAATTAGTCAAGATGGAGTTATAGTTCTTGTGCACTGCACTTCCTCTCAATGTGCTTGATCATTGTATGAAGTTGTATTGAATTCCAACCAGTAGTTTTCAAGTTATGCTCCAGACAAGGAAAAGTAACAAAGGGCAATAACTCTGTAATTAGTCAAGATGGAGTTATAGTTCTTGAGCACTGCACTTCCTCTCAATGTGCTTGACCGTTGTATGAAGTTGTATTGAATTCCAACCAATAGTTTTCGAATAATGATCCGGACAAGTAAAAGTAACAAAGGGCAATAACTCTGAAATGAGTCAAGATAGAGTTATGGTTCTTGTACACTGCACTTCCTCTCATTGTGCTTCATCATTGTATGAAATTGTATTGAATTCCAACAAGTAGTTTTCAAGTTATGCTCCGGACAAGGAAAACTAACAAAGGGCAATAACTCTGTAATTAGTCAAGATGGAGTTATAGTTCTTGTGCACTGCACTTCCTCTCAATGTGCTTGATCTTGTATGAAGTTGTATTGAATTCCAACCAGTAGTTTTCAAGTTATGCTCCGGACAAGGAAAACTAACAAAGGGCAATAACTCTGTAATTAGTCAAGATGGAGTTATAGTTCTTGTGCACTGCACTTCCTCTCAATGTGCTTGATCATGGTATGAAGTTGTATTGAATTCCAACCAGTAGTTTTCAAGTGATGCTCCGGACAAGGAAAACTAACAAAGGGCAATAACTCTGTAATTAGTCAAGATGGAGTTATAGTTCTTGTGCACTGCACTTCCTCTCAATGTGCTTGATCATTGTATGAAGTTGTATTGAATTCCAACAAGTAGTTTTCAAGTTATGCTCCGGACAAGGAAAAGAAACAAAGGGCAATAACTCTGTAATTAGTTAAGATGGAGTTATGGTTCTTCTGCACTGCACTTCCTCTCAATGTGCTTGACCATTGTATGAAGTTGTACTGAATTCCAACCAGTAGTTTTCAAGTTATCCTCCGGACAAGGAAAACTAACAAAGGGCAATAACTCTGTAATTAGTCAAGATGGAGTTATAGTTCTTGTGCACTGCACTTCCTCTCAATGTGCTTGACCATTGTATGAAGTTGTATTGAATTCCAACCAGTAGTTTTCAAGTTATGCTCCGGACAAGGAAAACTAACAAAGGGCAATAACTCTGTAATAAGTCAAGCTGGAGTTATAGTTCTTGGGCACTGCACTTCCTCTCAATGTGCTTGATCATTGTATGAAGTTGTATTGAATTCCAACAAGTAGTTTTCAAGTTATGCTCCGGACAAGGAAAATGCAACAGACCGCCCGACCAACCGACCGACCGACCAACCACCGGGTGACTCCTATATACCCCCCTAAACTTCGTTTTGGGGGTATAACTAGAGCTATCACTAAAAGAGATAAATACCCCCGAAAGACTGCTTTATAAACTGAGGAAGTTCGCAGTAACAGAATAACTTGCATACAAACTAAAAAGACATATTGCTCTTGGCAGTAACTGTAATTTGTCAAGATAGAGTTATGGTTCTTGTACACTGCACTTCCTCTCAATGTGCTTGACCATTGTATGAAGTCGTATTGAATTCCAACCAATAGTTTTCAAGTTATGCTCCAGACAAGGAAAAGTAACAAAGGGCAATAACTCTGTAATTAGTCAAGATGGAGTTATAGTTCTTTGCACTGCACTTCCTCTCTATGTGCATGACCATTGTATGAAGTTGTATTGAATTCCAACCAGAAGTTTTCGAATAATGCTCCGGACAAGGAAAAATAAAGGGCAATAAGTCTGTAATTAGTCAAGATGGAGTTACGGTTCCTGTGCACTGCACTCCCTCTCATTGTGCTTGACCATTGTATGAAGTTGTATTGAATTCCAACTGGTACTTTTCGAATTATGCTCTGGACAAGGAAAAGTAACAAAGGGCATCTTTAAATTTGGATAGTACCATTATTTGTCAGAGGGGTGCTCACTCAATATTTACTGTCTGTATTATGACTGATGCAGATCATGATCAGACTGCATGGATGTACAGGCCAATCACTGGACACAAAGGCAAAGGTAGCTAACCAGGTAAGGGTACAGGAATCACATTTTACCCAAACATAACATTCAAAGCAAGAATTCAAATCTGGTTGATATGGCATAATACAGAATTCATGCACAAAATCAGTAACAAAAGTCTCTAAACTCTGTAACGTATATGGTCATTTCTATACAGGATCAGTTTCTTGTATGTTAATTGTTAAAAGAACTGATGAACAATCGGCTAATGGCAAATTATTTACTTCACCGGGTATCAAAAATGTCTCGGTATTTTCACATGCAGTACAAATTAAATGCCACAGTTTTCCCGACATCAATCTGAAGTGCTAGTAACTCAACGCTTGTATATAAACACTTGTCTAGCCCTTTACACAATATTTAGCAACAACCAAACATAACTTTCAAATGGAGCGATTCTATACTCCAAAAGAACAATGTGACCTTACAGCTGTAAGTTTTCAATTGTTATTTGACGATTGTATTTAACAGGACTGCTTCCAATACAGAACTTGATTTACAATTTAAGAAATTGCCTTTTTACTGACAAGAAATAGCACTGAAACAAATTTCTCGTTTTAAAATGAATAAAAAAAGGTGTTACTGTGTAATTAGATAAACACAACTGAAAACTGTTAGTTACAAAATACACACACTGTACCATCATGATTTAGGTGTAAATACAAGGTGTCGCATAGTTGTTTGACTCTTGTAACTTTTTACTTTAGAACTGAAAAGAGTCAGGTGGTATACCTAGATAACATGTATCACAATCAGTCGTATGACAATACATCAATAAATGATTCAACAAACATGCTAGATTGTTTCAAGTCTAACCAACATGTAACAAGGAAAATGATTGGTGGAACACCTGAAACAAAATTATTTGAAATACTATTTAAAGTAAAACATAAGCTAGATACAATCTTTCCAAACACAAGTCATGAATCTTCACCTCATAAAAAGACATAATATTCTAGTAATTGTGTCAATGCAATTCAACAATTCTGTATGCAAAATGGAGATATTTTTTTTAAAGCAAAAATAATCTGGTGAAGATCATTTTGTGATAAAGCAGAAACACGAGAGCAGTTCACAATAAAGAAAAACTCAGAAATGTTTGTCAAAAACATGAAAAATAATTACACACACTGATATAGACTGAAGCACAGCTTCAACACAAAATATATACATATACATATCAAAATATTCTTAGAGTTATCAACAGTATAAAATCCCTATACAACATGTTACAAATATACCAGGGTAAAAGGAAACAAAGTAAAATGGACAAGTAACCTGCATTAACCTTTGTTCAACTTAATTTTGTCAATCTTTAAATCTGAACAGACCTGTTTGTGGTTCAAAGCAGTGCTTTTTGAAAATTGACCGATTGAATAGCAAACAGATCATGATCTGAACTGGTAACAAAGACAGAATCCCCTGCATGGTAAGGGTTAAAGTGGTCTAAGTAAATCTTGTATGTTAAAAATTGTTAAATGAATCGAAGAAAGCATGATTGGAGAAAAAAGGTTTACATATATACGAGATAACTCCTTGTTCTTCAAACATGTTATAAATAAAAATATAACACAGGTAAATGATTATAATTAAAAAGTGGCTTGATAAGCTTCAACCTATCTTCCTTCCATCTCTCTTCACAACCAAACCTTAATGTAAGTTGGTGTAAATTAACCAAATCATAGACGTCTTTTGAAATGAACATGAACACTTCATAAATGCTATGGTGAAAGTGAAGAAAATGTTTCCTACATGCTCTGATTCCTGTGCAGTGTAAACAACACAATGAGTATTTACATAACGTGTAAACTATTGAAATTCTAACACATACCTAATGTCTCAATAACAATAAATGAAATATAGTATTACATAAAGTAACTATTGTGGAAAGGAATTCAATGAAAGTGGAAGTTTCACCTGCAGGAGCAGTACTCCGAGGTAGCTGTAATGAGCTTGATGTAAGATGTTCTCTTAATTCAAATTTGTGAGGCTGGTTTCTGTAAATAACCGTTCCTGTAGCCTATAAGAGATATATTGTAAGTAGCTACAGATAGAGATAGGGGACTCAGAGTATCACAGTATTACAGCACAAATGAAATCTGGTGTGTATATTTTACTAGCAATCACCTCAGCACCAAAAACATTCCAATCCATTAACACTGTCCGCAGTTACTGGCTGGACACTAACATTTGGTCAAAAACTTAAAGTTAAGTTTGACTGTAACTAATTTGACATGTATATTGTAATGAACATCCAACTTTACCTGTACTTTATTACATAAAGACCTACGGCAAAATTTTATTGAAATCATATTACTAGTTTTTACATGAAAACAAACCATCAACAGAGCACACATAATCCCTTTGTCCCGAACTTCCAGTGGAGAAAAAGGGACACAAAAGTGGTCCCAAATAATTGTATAAAATTCCAGTCACATTGTTCCCTCGACTTTGATCACTTGAATACCTCCCTTCACATAAAAGCTGTGCATATTACACCTTTGTAAAACACAGGGACGTCAAAGAGGTAGAGTGGCCGCCAATATGTAACAGTGTCTTTTAATGTTTATTTCACCTTTTCACTATTGTTAAAAACAAATAGAGGATTTCATTTAAATACTTTCACATCTCTTGAACAACAGCACTTTGATAGTTTGCTCCTCTGACTGGTAATAAACTTTGTACTGTATCATTTATAATGAAATGACCACTTCTACACATAAATTTTAAACCTGATTATCTTAAAATCCTTGCTTTAAGGAAAACAGTTGTAACGAAGAATGGTAATCCATGAAGAAAGTTATAGATATACAATTAGTACTGGGTGCCTTAATAAGTAAAACAATTTATATAACTATGCAAAGCAAACAACTTCAGCATAAATAACAAAGGTGTCATTACTTTTATTTAAAGGTAGTTCCCTCTGGATCAACAATCGAAATAACACTACCTCAAACCACTTTACCAAATATTTCACCAATCTGTTTTGTCTAAGAAAATAAAAACAAACTTTTTCCTAATCAAAGCATTTAAACAAAAACAAAAATTAAAAGCCCCCAGTTCCTTAATGTTTTATTACAAAATTAAAAATCAAGAAAGCCAGTACCCAGACCTTAGACATAACTAAAACATTTTAGTATGTTTAAGCCTTTTCTGTCAAACTTGATTATTTTCAGGCCAAATTCCTGCTTTTACTTGCCAGATTTGATTACCAAGCCGATTACAGCATTTTGACCTACCTGCTTATTCAAGACCACACTAGTAATGATTGATTAATGAAAAGATGGACCTGAAAAAGTGCAAGTGGTAAGACTGCAAGGTCTATGTGATCACAGATATAGCTGTTACCACAAAACTTTCAGTTCCACAAATCTGTCTACCAGTATATAGACTGTGCAGACACTACAACTTATTTTTACACACACTGTCTGCCATTTTGTTTTCCATTAAATCATGTGGTCATGTAAATTGACTGTGAAGGAAATATACAAGTTTATGAAATGTTTTTTTCCCACAATATCTCCTGGTCGATGTTATTCTGTAGTACATCACCAAACAACAGCAAATATCTACCAACACTAGGTGAACATGTATGATATAGCAGGCAGTAGCTGGCTGCTTTCTACATTTTCGTAACTATGTTGTATCTTCCATCTGGTCTTCAGAGTCTAGACTGTTGGTGTGTTGGGTGGGGATGCTGTATCAGATGAAGTCTTTCTTTTAGCTGCAGGTCCCTCTCCTGTGAACGAATCTCCAGACCTTTTCTTGGGCTAATAAAAACAAAACAAGAAGCTTTAACCCATACCATGCTTATTTCTAACAGACATGCTTATCTTTCAACTTGGACAGAACCATTAATTGTTCCAACTGAAAATTTACTGACGAAATAGCAAACAGTGTAGATCATGATCACACTATATAGATGTGCAGGCTGATCATGATCTACATTCATTGCAAATGCAAAATCACTTGCCACAAGTAGGGGTATGGTTAATTTACTATCAGCTCTTTCAGATGTAATTGACCTTGAAGAAAGAGACAATGTGAAAGTGGTACTGTCAGAATATAAGCCTATTAAGAACTTACAACAACTGTGGGAGGTCCCATGTTAACCTTCTCTGGATACATCAGGGCATTAGCTTGAGCTTTCATTTCATCATCCTGAAACACCAATCAACTAATTGATATAATGTGTAATTAGTACAGGGTCAAAGTATGAACTCTGTTATGCAGTATTGACCACTAAATGTAAAAATTTCAAAACTTGCCAAACTTGTGTTAAAGATTACCTCTGAATAAAGACCACCCTGCAAATAAAGACAAGCTGGGAGAAAACTGTGAACTACTTGGTTTAGTAGAAATTACTGTCAATAAAGACCACCCAAACACCAAGACCCTGTTGGTTGTCTATGTACACAAGTTTGACTGTAGATAGAAATTACAAACACATGTTTAATCTGGCAGCACATTCTCAATTAGAAGTTGCTGACTTTATACAAATCAAGCAAATCAGTGCATTTTTTTAATGCTTTCTCAATCAGTGAGAGGTTACAGGTTACAACTCAGCAAAGCCAAGACTGTGATTACCTTGAACCAGGGATGTGTGAGAGCATCAGCAAGTGTTATTCTCTTCTTGGCATCTACTGTCATCATCTTCTTGATCAAGTCTATAGCTGCAGTAGTAAAGTATAAATACATGCTCTATTAAAGATCTCCGAGCTGTATGACCTTACTTTGACCTTTGGCATGGAGTTAATTCAGGGTACAGAAGGTATACAACATAGATGCTACTGAGGCAGTACAAGGACAGCATCTTTGTCTTTTCTGTACAATCAACATGATTTTCCAAACTATCAGCAAATGCATTATTATCCTGTCTTTTTTGACACTGATGACTTTTTTTTTCAAAGTAAACATAAAGATAAACTTTACGGTAAAACTTTATGCCTACCATCACTTTACTAAGGAGGAAGATTGAAAAAGAAGGAAGTTTTTCAAAGCTGTCTTACCATCCTCTGACACACCCTTCCAGTACTGTTTAGGAAATGTATAATGACCACCCATGATCTGTTTAGGTAAGTCCATGTCCTTCCTCTCATCTGAGAATGGCGGATATCCTGCTAAACTGTTAACACAATATAAGGAATTAACAGTCATTAATGGGTAAGTTACATCTGTTATATTTCTTTTGTTGAAAATGGATAGCTTTGACAACATAGCAAATTTTCGTGAGTTTTTAAGATGAACAAAAACACAAATAATAAAATAGCAAAAATGCAGTAAAACTACCAGTGCTTTACTAATTTCTATATTCCAAAAAGCATTGTAAGGCACTAATGGGGATTAAAACTTGGACCCTGTGGTCCTTAGGAAACTTCTTACTATCAGTACTGTGTTATAACATCTCACAGGTTCAGCTGTATAGAGTATTCCATCTACAACTACTGGGTCTGTATGTTTCATTAGATCTGACAAGGATACAGTATACCCCATTTAGCTGTGGGCAACTGGATAAGTATTTCTCAGGTTTCCCATGATTGCATGTATAATAACCATTCTACCAAATGTTTCTTTATCTCACCAAAGCAGCCTCCCTCATGGCATTCCAAGTTTACATAGAAGCCAAATGAAACTAGCCTGTTGCCTCAGCAAATTGGGGTATGCTGCATGTTTGAAGGATTTTATGAAATATACAAGCCCACTACAAGCTAGTTATACAAACAATTCAAACCCCTACCAGATGGACAGTATGACTCCGAGACTCCATGCATCTATAGCCTTGGTGTAGGCACCAGACCCAGCTGTGACCAGGATCTCTGGTGCAAGGTAAGTCGGTGTGCCACAAAATGTCTGCATTAATGACCCAGCATCCACAAACTTTGACAGACCAAAATCTGTTATCTTTATTAATGTCTCTTTATCATCAGTGGATAATAAAATATTTTCAGGCTGAAAGAAAATAAACGGTTATGGTAAATATGAATCTATTTTGGTGAATATTAATCGTATTAGACAGTTACAAAGCAAACAGAGCCACAAATACGATAACAAAGTTTAACACACACTCTAACTCACCATGTCAAAGATGAGCGGGTACCTCTATTTTATTTGTTTCAAAGAGTAGAATGTGTCTTGTAATAAGTCATGTCCCTTTAAAAAGCCAAACTTTATACGGTTCTCTTATTCAGCAGATATGAAAGAAAAGGAAACTTAAGTGGGGGCATAAAAATTTCAACCAAATGACTGGCTTTAGAATAAGAGAGACCTTGACATTTGATAAGTACATGAGTGAGTCTGAGTGTTGAGCACAGCACCTCTTTTCAAACTGGTCTAAAATTCATAGAATTTTGACTGAAATCCAACAAGCAGAAACAAAGTAATGATAAAATCACACTTTGAGTAAACAGACAAACATAAAGACAATTATGGCAGTTACTGTAGTACTACATGCCTAACTCTCAGGTCATAAAAAGTCTACATAGTATTTACTTACTTTCAGATCCCTATGTGTAATACCCTGATCATGTAAATACTGAAATAAAAACAAGAAACATCACACGTGCATACATTGAATACATCTGTATAAAAAACTATTAAATGAAAATTGTAAAAATTTGAATTTTTCTGCAAATGAACACAAGTAGTGATAACAAATTTACACAATTATGAGTGATGTCTACAGTGGTTTATTTCCACCTTACATGACATTGTGAAAACATACTGAATTATTTCTATACAAAAACTTGACTTACTTTACAAGCTAGAACCATCTGGTAGAACAGTAATTTAGCAGTTGGCTCATCATACTGACTTATACTGACTACTTTATCAAACAATTCACCACCTTCAACTCTACAATGAAACAATTAATGCATTTTTATCATCTACTGTATTACCTTGCTGTAAAATGTCTGGACAATTTTTAATACATCATGTTAATCTTTCAGATCAATTTCCTTGTGCATCATGATCATGTTAAATTCCAAGGTAATTTCCTCATATCTTTGTAATCCTTAGTAACATTGTTCTTAACAAGTGCAAACATAGCAATCTTAATATTTGTATCATATACTGATCTTCTTAATCAAGGCAACAAAATTTTCACTTAAGAAAATTAAAGGTTTCATTATTCATTGCAGTCCACAGCAAAACTAGTTGTAATTGTAAAGTATTCTAGAACACTTACAACTCTAGTACAATATATAAAACTTCAGGTGTGTCTATTACATCTTCTATTCCTATAATACATGGCTGAAATTAGAAAAAAAGAAAACTTACACAATCTGTAACAAATTTTCCTAAATTTGATTTTTAAAATTTTAACAAGAAAATGTTTGCCTATGTAACAGTTTGATCAGACTTTCATCATGATTTCAGCATGTAATGTAGTTTTATGTTAAAACTATTGTCAGATCATTGTATACTATTCTATGTGATCATCATATCATATTTCCATAACAATAAAATGGATAAAGCTGTCTATATCACATGTCAGCTCCACCCAATCAGGTCGAATGAACAAATGAAGTAAAACTGCATTAAAAAGTAAATAACGAAAGTATTCACTAAAGGCTGCCAAATAAACCAGCCATTTAGCAATCGGATGTCCCCACTTGCTAGTCTATTTGACAGTTGTTGCTTACTTTATTGCCTTCGCTTAATGTATTTCTTTGACATAACCTGTTTTAAAAAGACCCCAAAACTCTTCCAACAAATTCCTTAAAATTTGCAACCCCCGCTACACAAGCTTATTACCAAATCTTCCCAAAGATTCTGCTCTAAATAACTGAGCCCAAGAGAATAAATCTACAATCCTTGATAATTTGACCGAAGCAATTCAGTCTTCAAAACTTCCCACATCTCTATGATATCCAAAGGATCAACTGGCTTGAAATGTATTGATTCTTTCACTTGGTAGGCAGTCTCCTATGCAAAAATGATGACACAATAATATTGTATCATAACTACTTTGAAAATTTTAGTTTTTCACTTTTGCAATTTCATTTATAATATATCTCTGTAATTATTATAATATCTATACACCATAAAAGTTATTTCTTTGAGTTTCCAGGAGTTCCTTTGAATGTCTTAATTACAACATTTAAATATATACTCACGTGTTTGAATACAGACTTGCATGTTTAATACATTCATGTATTTAAATATATTCATGCTTGAATTTTTCATTGACAGTTATTGCCCAATATAGCATGTAGTGATATCACTGAATTATATACATGTATGTCAAAATGGAGACCTGAATAAACCAGCTTTGCTTTCATGTACAGGCTTACAGCCACATAGTTCCATGCTGATAGATAACTTAATAAATAATTCTCCCATTTATATGGATATCTTAAGAATCATTTTAAGATTTCTAAAACAGGAAATGACCCAGCCTGTGAATATCTTATGTTGTTACATAGAAACAATGCTTCACAAAGTTCTGATTTCTTCTAAAGTTTTCAAACGTACTTAGATAATTTGACCAACTTAATTTACAGCAAGATCTGGCCCTTACTTTGTTACACTTCTTAAATAATCTTTACCATCTTTCAATTTGACAACACTTTAATCGTATCATCTTAATAGTGTTAAATGAAAATGTGCAAAACAACCAGGAACAAGAGCTGTCAGTAGGACAGCACGCTCGACTTTTTTAGTGCTTGCCAATAAAACAAAACTTTGACAGTTATGGGCACACAAGACTTTAACTTTAACTAGGAATTTCTAAACACAAATCAAGAAACTTTTTCACAGAGTTATCTTCTTTTGCTGACAGATAGGTCTTACTTGATGGTACATAAGTACTTCATCTTTCAAACTAATATCTCAAATGGTTAAGTCAAGTGGACAAGAATGAAAACTTTAACTGAGTTTCTAAGTCAAAAAGGGCCATAATTCAAATTAAAATTCTTGACAGAATTACCTTCTCCTGTCAATGTTTGGGGATCATGATGGTAAACAAGTATTCCAACTTTCAAATTAATATCTCAAACAGTTTAGTCAAAAAGTGGACTGGTACGAAAAACTTAACCAAGATTCTAAGTCCATAAAGGGCCTTAATTTTTAAAACAAATCCCTGACAGAGTAACCTTCTCTTGCCTACAGATGGGGGTTAATGATGTGAAATAGCATTAAAAGTTTCAAAGCAATATCTCAAAGGGTTAAGGCAACAGGTGGATTTTACCCATTTTCAATGTATTTTCTAAGTAAAAAAGGGGCATAATTCTGTCAAAAACCTTGACAGAGTTATGTACTCTTGTCTGTTTATGTAGGTCATGATGGTAAACAAGCATCATTACTTTCAAAGCAATAACTCTAATGGTTTTGAAATAAAGTGAAGTGGTACGAAAAACTTAACCAAGCTCAATGCACTTTCTAAGTCAAAAAAGGGCCATAATTCTGTCAAAAACCTTGACAGAGTTATGTACTCTTGTCTGTAGATGGAGGTTATGATGGTAAATAAGTATGGTAAGTTTCAAACCCATACCTCTAATACTTCTGAAATAAAGTGGGGTGGTACGAAAAACTTAACCAAGGTGTGACGCCAATGCCGACGCCAGTAGGATAGCTCCCCTTTTCATAGAAAAGTCGAGCTAAAAATTGCAGACTTACATGTTTTAATGCCTTCAAGATCTTCACTTCACTCATCACTTGTTTACTTAAATTCTGAAATACAAATATCATACACATTCATTCACATGATATGATTGGGTTTTAATTGTACACTTGTGTACATACTTGCACTCAAATACTTAATTTCTGCAAGTCAATGCTTACTTATTTATTCAGGTACCACCACCCAATACCAGGTATTCATGTCTTCATTTTAATAGAATTTCACTTTCAATCATTTTTGTAGCTACGGATTAAGTATTTCAATTGTTTTTGCTTTGATTTCACAGACTTTATGCACATCATTAAGATTCTAAAACAACATAACAAGTGTCTTATGTTTTGCTTTAAAACCTAATCTGCATTAAGCAAATGACACTGGATCCATAATCATACCGTGAGGTGGGTAATACTGGTGATTATTTTTTAAGTTGCGAAAATGCCTACTTCACAAATCTAAAAATCTTGTGAAAGATTCAATTTCACATAGATTAACCATAAGAAATTTCTCCTCTGGAAATATAAAATTCCCGATTAAGCCTGTCTGCACACAAATCATGAAATTTTATTAACGCAAAAATACTTAATTTACCTATAGTATAAAGTCAGTTCTTTCAATTAAAATCAATGAATTAGTAAACTGTGTATTTTTCAGCAGACTATGTAAATGTCATGGATAAGACTTTAATTGTGTTTCACTTTGTATGTGCATAGAATAGAACAGTACAATGCCTTATTTCTGAATGGCTGCACACTTGTTAATAAAAAAAAAATTTAAAAATAAAAAAATTAACAAAATTTTTTTTAAATTTAAAAAAAAAAAAAAAAAAAAAATTTTTTTTTTTTAAAAAAAAAAAAAAAAAAAAAAAATTTCCTGTTAACACAAGAGAGAACTGGCTGAGCGAAAGCCCCAAAATGTCTGCACTTACCACAGCATGCCGGCCACCAGTGGAGAATTTCTTCTTTGTGATGATTTTTACAGCAAATCTATCACATGACCCCTTTGAAAATGCTAGTCTCACTTCCCCACATGCTCCCCTGTTTATGAAATATTGCAGGGCTTTTTTAAAACATTTATATAACAGAGTACTGTAAATCAATTAATTTTACACCAATTAATTACGATACAAATTCATGTACATGTATATACCATTTGCTGAGTTGTACCCGAATCAGTTGGTTTGTATTCGCCTACATGAAGATTTTCTCTTTTCTTACACTTTATATAGTGCATAATGCAATGAAATAAGGATACTGTCATACCACTAATGATGTTAAAAGTTACTTATACCTGATACTGGAGGCATTTTTTGAACTTTTTAGCAAACAACTCTATCTGTCAAGAAATGTCTCATAGAGACATTTAGACAAACTAGATGCCCACGTGCAACATGTCGAGCCCGCCATATGTCAAAAGGGCTAACTCCTTACCAAGTAGAGATGGGTCAAAATACACCTAAATATTGGATGCAACATGCATGCATGTACCACAGAAAAGTGGTCTTGATTTTCCTCTTTCCCCCACGGCCAGTAATAAAAAGTTACAATATAAGCTATTTATAGTAACAACAAAGGAAGGTATTCTAAAAGCAAGGGTAGCCCATGGTGGTGAACTTTGTACAAAGTAACATCAAAATCCCTCCATGCATGAAGAAGAAATGCTCCAGACAAAGATTTCTTGACTTTGAACTTTAACCTCTAAGTGTGACCTTGACCTTAGACCTAAGGACCTGGTTCTTGCACATGACACACCGTCTCATGATGGTGAACATTTGTGCCAAGTTAAATTAAAATCCCTCCATGCACGAAAAAGATATGCTCCGGACAAAGTCATTCTTGAATTTGACCCCCTAACCCTCAACCTCAAATGTGACCTTGACCTTAGACCTAGGGACCTGGTTCTGCGACCGCACGCCACTCCGCCTCCCCCCCATGACGGTGAACTTTGTGCCAAGATACTCAAATCTCTCCATGCTGAAAAGATTGGTCCGGACAAAATCGACACCCACCCCCGCACCACTACCCACAACCCCCGCCCCAAAGTGACAAATATAGCGAGCTCACCCCCGCAAGGGGCCGAAAAACCAACAGTTACTACACATTAAACAAACCCCCCTTACCACTGGCTTCTGTGAGAAGTTGAGAACATGGAGACAATACATGTCTCACATTGCTTTTTCAGGTTTACACCCGTTTCAACCATATTTCAGACATTTTTACAGGTTGGCAGTACACCTAACCATGGTTGCTAAGAAGATCCAGTGCTTAAACTTGAAAACCCTATCCTCCTTAAGTAACAGCCAACTTTCTAAAATAAAGAGACATGGTTGGTAGCAGGGCTCACCTATGACCCTCAATCTATGAGAACATTTAGCCACTCTTAACCACTTGACCATGGAGGCGATATTATCAATTTCCATCTCAAATGAATAACTAGTTACTGATTCCTTCTCAAGTGGGCCCTGAGAGTGATCATTCAAAATTATAAGAATTTGTTTCAATCGAGAAATAATCAATTAGTTAATCAGAAAGATGAACTATTGTAAGACTATTCACTCACTGAACAAATTAAGTTAGAGAATGTACAGTGTATTACCTTCCTAGGGTTTTTGTGAGAGTGTACTTCTCCTTAATCTCTTGAGGTAGATCTGCATCATTCGCATCCATTAGATCCATGTACATAAATGCTGAAATTGGTGAAATTATTTGCAAATATGAATAGAAAAACCTGTGGAAAGTAAAATATGTGCAGGTGATAGAAAACCTTGTGAAAAGTAATAAGCTAAATAGAAAACTGTGAAAAGTACTAAACTGAAAAGAAAAACCAAGTTGCAAATTCAATAAAAAAAACCCATCTTCCATGGTCAATTTACATTCAACTAAACAATTGTTCAAGTCTGCATTGCAGAATATTAGTCTATACAACCCAGGTGAATAATAATGTAAAAATCTATTATTTATCCTAAATGGGACAGTTCTCCACCTCTGACTAATCAGAGAAACTCACACTAATTTGTTTACAACTACTGTCATAACTCAACAAAAAGTTAGCTTTCAGTTTTAGCGGAGACTTATTATATATATACTGGTTTAAGCTAATTGGCAAACTTATTTTGCTGAAAAAACAAATCAAATTGTGAATAACTTCTCACTCACCTTTGTTCTTCTTCAATGCCAGAGCAATTTCATCATTGTTATTAATTACCTGCTTGCAACCTTTCCCTGAAGTAAAAAGAAAATTTGGGTGTGACAACTTTCCAATCTTATTTCCCCTAGTGTATCCATTACATACATGGCAAAAATGTAAATGTTTGGTTGTAATAAAGACTGATTAAAACCAGTTTACAACTCTCGTCAGTACAACATTTATTTCAAGGTCTGCACCAGCAAGTCACAAAACTGCCACTGCCTTTAAAATAAAGCGCTTAGTTTCCAGAGTAACTTAACATTCTGTCTGACTTCTGGCTACTTGTTGGTGACAGCATGGCAAACTTTATTAAAACACAGACGCAACGACAGCCCTACATCCCTCATCAAAGTTCAAATGCAACTGTTGAACTTCCAACCACCTCTTTGCACCAACCTCTGAGTCTCGCCAGAAGAATATTTCTGAGAAGTTTAATTCAAATTCTCCAAGTGGTTTAGGAGGAGACAATGTCTTCAGAAAATGTAATGAGTTACAGACAACTAACAGATGATGAACAATAGCTGCTGACTGACCGGAAGAGCTCACAATTAGCGCTCTAGTAAACATTACGTTACAGTAATGTACAAAAACTAACCTACTTATTAAGGACTCAGAAGCACATGTATATAAACTCCTAAAACATCGAACAATTGCTATACCTACCAACTTTTTCTCCATTAATGAATGTGCCGTTACTCGATAAGTCTTCAAGGAATACATGTGTACCAGTTGTTGTCAATTGCTGAAAAGTGATCAATTTATGTGAACCGTATGACATTAGAGTGAATATACCTGCATTACCTTTCTTATTTTTCTTAGAGTTTAACCGTTAAAACACGATTTCAGTTATGTGTAGACATACGCTTTACATAATCACACCAGTACATTGTACTAGACACCCATCCTCCAGACAAAACTGCCAACTTTCTCATATAAAGAATCAGGCTGAAACCAGGGCTTACACCCATGACCCTAAATCAGTGAGTGGTTTAATCACTTCAAGACACTGACCACAACCACGCTATTATAGAGGAGGATTTCATTTGTATACACTGTGTTACCTTCTATGATATAAGATATTCTTGCAGCAATAAACTGATTTTGTTACTATTCTGTTATTACTTGTTCAGGCAGTGACTTTTGGAATGGAAAAATTGCATGAATACATGATTGTGTGTATCTTTGTTCATTTGATCCTATTTTGCTTGCTTTAATTCTATTAATTTGTGCTTTTCAAGTAACTGTATGTAGGCATATGTACTATTATATATTCATGTACAACATCTGCAACTTCCATATAAAATTATGCAATCTAGCAAAGCACTTCATTCAGTTCAATTTTACCTACCCTTGATATTTTGAAATGCACTTTACTGTATGCCTGAAAGCACTGATGTTTCTTGGAACCATTGTTATCAAATGGCACATCACAATTTTCTCCTCTGCCAAATGAATACTCCTCTTTGGACATATCTGCAAAGAATATTTAATCAATCCATGTTAATCATTGAAACAATCATGCCAGTACGCATAAATTAACAATGTTTAAACCGGAGCACTTCACCGTTTAGGACAAGGCCTTGGTGGCCATGGCCAGACCCCTATTTTGGCTAAGTATACTATCAGCAATACCATTTCCACCTAAACTCTTTCAGTTTCTTCTTCCATGAATTGATCAAGAGTGCCCACATACTGACAAGCTAGTTCATGCAATCATCGATAGGGCACATTTAATTGCGTGGCTACTGTCATCCATCAAATCGCCAATTGAGGTAGCAAACGCACAGCAACTTCAAACAAGTATGTTTGAACAAATTTTAGATAATAGATTTGTTTGTGCATTAAATATTTTTTCAATGGCTTTTGGGGCCGCTCGCTTGTTAATGAATTTTATTATTCTTTTTTTGAATAAGTCACTGTTACATGTACTGCCACTGTTTGCTGTCAATTTTCCACTTTAATTATGCAATCAAAGCTAAATTCACTTTAAGACTTGAATACTTGATATGGTTTAATATACATATCGTTGAACAGAATAGCGATATACAGTGGTGCCAAGTGTTGAAACAATCACAAAATAGTCTGCGTCAAGTTATGTTAATCAAGTACAATCCTAACGGCTTCCGGTTTCACTTTTGACTGCTTCCGATTTTGACAGCTTCCACGTTACTCTTTTATCACATTCGTAAGATTCGTGTAGATGTTTAAACCCAAGAACGAGAAAAACACTTGTACTGATGTTCAAAATGCACTTTAGTCCTGCCTGTAACACTCGCGAGAGGGGTTGGCAGTATTCAGAGATAGATAGATAAAATGAGATATTACAGATTATGGCACTTGCAATCCTGAGAGACATTGCCTGATCAAACCAAGAACAGTTTGGTGCCAGTTCTTACACATGTAAGTGATGAACTCATAGCCCCAGAAATGTAAAGTTGATTCAATTGATTCCAATACTCTAACTAGAACTATCGAGGACTGTCTTCTTTGCATGAACTCGTCTTCAGGGGTGCAAGTTGCCAAAATTGAAAATCCTGAAATTTAAGCTGGGGGCCTGGGGGCCGGTAGGACCCCCGGTGGGTCCAGGGCAAAGCCCTGGCAAGGGGTCCAGGGGGCCGGAGGTCCCCGGAAGCTCCTGGTTTTGAGCAATTTCTGAGGGTTTCTGAAGCATTACCTAGAAAGGAAATCTATAACAGGACAAGCAGTCTTGCCATAACGTCACAAAATGCAATCCCGAAAATGTCTGGTTTATGCAACCACTCCCCCCATTTTCCACCATTAGAATCTGTTTCGCTTCACAATTCCATTCTCCACTTATTCTTTGCTTCTCTTTCGAGTTTCTTGATATTATATCCCGGTGGTAAAAACTTCATGTTTCATATAATTACGAAAAATATCTGCTTTCAAATTTGTTCCTATCGTTTAAAGCGACTGCACTCCAAATTCTTAGTAAATTTTATTTTTTTGGTAAAATCAATATATGTTCAATTTGTCAGCATCAAGATTATTTTCTTTGTGTAAGAGCTAAAAATAAAGGTAGAAAAAAATATTTACCCAAGCCAGGTTTTGAACTCGGATCTTTGCGCTTACAAAAAATTTACAGGGGCTTAACCTACTACACTACGGAGTCAGCTGATTTGATGCGAGTTAAAAATATTGATATACCAAAGAGCCCACCCTGTTAGTCACGGGGTGATATTTTCTACAATAAAAGTAAGCAAAACAACACTTTTAATTGTTTCTTTTGTTAGAAAACTTGTCACGTTATCATAATACAATGCCCCTGATACAGTAATGACAATTGTTTTCTTGAAATTGAAAATTTTCTTTTTTTATCGTAACTTGTCCATCTGGAGTGCAGTCGCTTTAAAAATCCGCCATTACTGTATACAAGTGTTGCAATGAATCGATCATTCCTATTAGGTAAAACATCAAATTTTAAGCCAATGAAAATGCGCGATAGATTACATTACAGCGCTGATACTAAATGCCGGTCTCACGTTCCGCGTTAATTTTTCGGCGCTTTGGACTTCGGAGGTTCCGCGGATGTGTAAGCCCCCTCCCCGGACTTCGGAGGTTCCGCGGACGTGTAGCCCCCTCCCCCAATAATTCTCCTCGGTTTATACGATTGAAAAACGACCTGGATCGGCGCCGGAAATCCGGTATAATCCGAACACTTGCACCCTTGCGTCTTTGAGCAACAGTCAAGGCCAGTGTTACAAGGAGCTTGTTAAGAGCTGCGCTAGAAAACAAAGTAGTAACAAAGAACAAAAAGCTGTTAAATATACTGCTAGGGATGTCAGGGCACACACTGGGCTGAAAAAAGTTGGAGCCACTTTTTTTCGGTTGGATTGATAGGGAGGGGTATCCACTCCTGCGTTGTGGCGCGGCGAAAATTTTTCACTTCCCAAAGGCAAATGGTGATATTCTAGCTATACTTAGGGGCCTTTGAAAGACAGTGTGTATACCTTTGAAGCAAGTTTTGTATTTTAAAATGTAGACATGTATGTGTTGTTAATTTGCTAAAACCAATACAGGATTACATTTCAAATCCAATCCTTACTTTTAAAGACATACAAACTATTCTTTTTTTAAAGATGTTGCCTTGTTAATGAAAGCTTGTATACCTTGAAAGCAAGAAGTGTATTTTAAAATGTTGTCCTATGTTGGTAAGTTTCCTTCTAATCTATTGAAATTAATATTAAATTGTCCAAGATTGCCTCACTTAAACCATTTCTCCGGAAGTTTGTAACCTGATGCAAACAGATTTGATAAGAAGGCGGCGACAATGTTTGCAAAATCATCAAACCGTTCATTATTTTGTTTATTAATTGAATGATTCTCCAAAATTAAAGGCATCAAACATCTAATCAGCCGTAATTACAACCAGGAATCACATTTGAGAGTGACGTGGGTGAAATAGTCACCGTATCCCCTGCCATTTCGCCGTGATCGCATAGAAATTACTAATACAAAAGCGAAAGCAAAGTCGCTCTATTTTTCGTAAACACTGACAATGTTTTCGAGTGTCAATCTCGATACCGCACCGCCTACTCGCTACCATTTGTTACATCTGCTTTCATTTGTCAATAAAAAACTTTAAGCTAATCAAAAGCGGCCAGACAACACAGCGATTTAAAGGTTGACATGTGCGTTTTGTTATGTTTATTGTCAATTTAATAGTTGAGTAAACATCGATTATTAAACGGATTATTTGGTTGCTAATTGATTGCGAATTGCATTTCTTGCGTGTCAATATGTTTATTGAAGCAGACTGGGTATTCGTATCGATTTTTGCAATCTCGAATCAAGAGAGATACGATTTAGAACAAAACAAATACGGCGGTCTAAAATAAGGAGTTTTTATTATCTTCGCCACTCAGGATTTTCTTCGCCACTTTGATCGAAGTTTCGCCAAATGGATCGAGTGGCGAACGACAGCGTGGGCCCTGGATGTGCCCTTCTGCTTTCACAGAACACATTGCGTCCTAGAGCCGGACTACTTTTTGAAACCAACGACAGCCATGCAGGACTGCTCATCTTTAAAGCCCCTGCATTAAATTGAAATGTATATTTGCTTTTGTGGATACTTGAACATGTGCTCACAGATCAGTAATGATACAAGCACGACTGCATCATTTTCTAACCTAATGCTATGAAGCTTTCACCAAGTGGGAAAAGCCTTCCCCATGCCAAGCTTTCCTGTGACGGTTCATCCTCTTCGCTGAATTCTCCTTCCATGACATCTTGTGTTGGTAGTGTCTCCATGTTAAATACGCTGATTTAAGCTTTTTGGGTCAGCAAATTCTTCTAAAAATCGCGATTAACTTAAATTGATTAAACTTTGTTGCAACATGCACAACACTAATCCACTCACTTCACGAAGTAATGGAAATATCCGAAAAATCCGAATCGACACATCATACAACCCGTAAGGAGCTAAAGGAACGCAAAGAAATCTGTTAAGATAAATCTCGTCCTGTACCGTAGTATCCGTAAAACAAGTTAGATAGAATACATTTATTTCAGTATATCACATATGTATAAACATGGTCAAAACAAACGTGATGCATACATATACAGATAATTAGATGTATACACAAGTTTATAAACCATGATATGCACATTGATACCAAGGATATAACACAAAAAAGGGAAAAGTGATTCTCCCTTATTTCCATTACATGGTCCTTGACATTGATGGCACACCACGGAAAGACATGATTATGTACTTCAAATGAATCAATGGTATCACATTTGTATGATATCACAGATCTAGGTTATTACAACATTATTGTATGCATGTGATCAAAGTATTGTATGTCATTTCATAGCGACAAAGAGGAAATTTGCTACAAATGTCCAGACAGTTTTTTTTTATGAGCTCAGTAGGAAAACGCCTCTAACAGGAATATATTTCAATTTGCAGGTGATCTGACACTATAAGACATCATCGAAGAAGCAACCGAGGAAAACAATTAATCTTTTAAATGGCTCATCCAAAATAAAACTCGAAAAATTACAACAAAGGTTGCCAATTATGGTTTAAAAATAAAATGACACAGTCACTAAAACGCGTTCTGAGAGATATAACAAGCCTACTCAGAAAGCATTGTAGTTTGTAACGAATGCCAGAAGAAAGCACCTACGACACAATTAAGTCTGACAAGAGGTTTGAATCCAGAAGTAAGAGGAGTTTAGCATAACTACAGCGCAGACAAAAAAATCCACTACAGAGACTGGATCGTGCCGGAAAGAAACAATGGCACATCCAAAGCTGACAGGGGACTTTTCACTGTGTTTTGGGAGCACGGTGTTGCCATCGGATTTAGCGCAATGCTTGCTTGTGAGTCTCCTCAAGTACCATTTTCCCTATTAACTATGCGTTTTCAGCGCCCACCGTCCGTTATAGTGCATTATAATGCTTGCAAACTGCATTCTTATGCATGAAACAGGAAACATGCTCGGTACCAGAGATCAAGATTTTATATTGACCGCTTGCATTTCCGCCAAGGACACAAAGAATGCAGCTTGGTTTATTAGGTTTGAATTCTCAGGCAAACGAGCAGGCAAATAGTGACCTTCGAAGAATTCAGACGCAGCTTACGTACATGAAGCCTGCTAATTTCATGCACCTTACAGCTCTGTTCCTTGCTTTAAAGAACATGGACAAAACTTGTCAAATATCCGAAATGGGTTAAAGTTTGTACTGTATCTGATAGGTGATTTGTCCCTGTTACATCAAGGGGTAATTCAATGCTCTTTTCTCGGTCCATTACTTTTACTTATAAATGACCGCCTAGATACCGTTACACCCAAGGTTCGCTTCTTTGCAGTCAACATCATACTAGACTGCACTTTGCTTCAAAACGACTTAGAGTTCAATCGCAGTAAATGTGCTGTCTTAATATAACTAAAAGAAAGCAAAACATTTCCTTCATTACATGGACGCACTCTAGAAACGGTTGACAGTGCAAAATATAACAGAAGATATTTCGTGGAGCAGATAATATCTACTGCTAATAAAATTCCTAGAGAAGTTGCTTACAAGACCTAATAAGTAAGACCACAGGCACAGCTTCATCCGTCTGGAATCCTCACACAAAAAAACCCAACAAAGAGCAGTCTGTTTGGTAAAAAAACCACTTTTTATTTGCAAACCACATGGTCTAGAGCTTAGATATTTAGTATGTAACAGCGTTTAGTGGACCTCTACTAAGTTTATTAAAATATTGCGCCTGTGTCAATATTTGCCATTCCCGGGAGTCATTTGTTTTACACAGACTTTAATACGAAAACGTTGACTCTCGGTCAAAATTGTCACCGTCCTGAGCTCACTTTTTTACATAGCATATTTGGGATTGACTCTGTCGAGACTCAGAGCCCTGATGGAACCTTAAAGATCCAGCGCCAGACCGATGTACTCTAGATGACTTGAAGACATTGTGGAAATTAATTATTCCATGGTTTGTTGGAGAGCGCCAAACTGGCCGTGCACATCTGACTTCAGCTCCCTGGTTTTTTAGGGTTACTCCACGTTTAGTTTCTGGTGTAAACACCTTTCCTAGAAACAAAGGAGGGGACTTAATAGGGAAACCGCTCCAACTAATTGCCCACAGCTTGGAGTCTGTTCATGGGACTCGGGACCTGTCCGCACACCGATTGGACTTGAATACCACATGTCTCGGGCTAGACTATATATATCTCAATATTGCCTAAACTCCCCTTTCATGTTTTACTGTCAGGTGTGCGTCAGTGCAAGAATAAAATAATTAAAAGCAGTGAAAGGAGACTTCACAGTTTAAAGTGAGAAAGAATAAAAGTATGACAGTGTTATTGTCAAGTTCAAAATATCTATAGGTCAAACGCTGGTAAAAGTATCTGCTTTGTTGACTCAGGGGTGGTGGATGGTCTGGGAATGGTTAAAAATTTAGACTTTTCTTAAATACCTCAATGTCCGTTAATAAAACAGTAAGTGCAGGCAGTGCAAAAGTTTCATTAACATTGACCTAATGATTTCAGAGGAGATGTCATTTTAAGCAAACGTGAACGACGGACCATCCTAAAAGTTAACAATGAGCACGTGCTCTCTTGCCCAGGTCAAGGTAAGTATTTGAAAGACGTTGCTCAGGTGAACTAAACGTTATTTTGAAAATTATTATATATTTATCTCACAATTTATTATCAGCAATACAAATGGCCAAACCATGAATAGACAATTGCCAAGATTCCACTGTTTAGTCAATTAGAACATTATAAGTGGAGTTTCATAACCCTGTAATATACGGACCCTGATTAGAAACTTATAGATAAAAAATACATCAAATTACTTCATGACTCTTCTCAAAAAGGCATACCTTATGACACATATTTATTGAACACATGTTTATAAACATCCTTTTTAAAAGATGCATAATGATTAATATCTTTTATTGGTTCTGGCAGAGAGTCGCGAGTATTTGCACGGTAAAAGTAAGTAAGTATTTGCATCCATGTTATTTATGTCACCTAAGCAGAACACCGGTTCCATCAAATAAATGGGTCCATTTTCAAAGTTGGCAACTGCGAGGGGAAGTAACTATGGGTAAGATACACTTGATACCGTATACTGGACCGTAGCATAGCTCAGTAGCTGGTTCCATTTCTGACTAGTGTGAGAATGCTAAGCGCTCTTAAAATGAAGAACCACAAAGTTTTGACACGAAAACAGCAGTTTTGTTTTGACATATTTGTTTTGAGATGGTAAATACATGTTAATTCTTGTTAAATCACCATCATTTTTATCATTTTGTTTCATACATTAACTATTCTCTTTTGACAAATATTGATTCAATTACTCAACACATCGTTATAAGGTAACGGGTAAGCAAAACTATTTCATAAACACTGTTAAAGAAACCGGTGCACAGATTTCTTATATTTCTACAGGGATCTTACAAACAATAATTTAATGAATCCTGATTTCTTTCTATCTATTGATACTGTACTCGCTCAGATTGAAGCATTAGAAGTTCATAGTTACAGTATTGTTCCGAAGTACCTCCAGAGGCATTATCCCGTTGTTTGTACCGCGGTACAAATAAATACTGACCATAAATACAGTACTTCAGATTCGCATTTCTTGACTGATTCGCTTTATTCCGTAATTTCTCACATTTTGACTGGTTAGCTTTATTCCGTCAGTGTTTACAGACGCTTGGTTATATTTCCATTTCACCTTATGATCACGTGGAAGACCCGTACTATTTTTAGAGTTTCACCTGTCTGTATATTATACTCCTGTTGTTTGTTCCGGTACAAAAGACCGGAGTATATATAAGGAGAGAGCATTCTCAATTTATAACAAACTATAATGCCTTGCAAGGGGAAGGTTTCCCCGGGAAAAGGGTTTTCTTTGGGGGATAAATATATAAAAAATGGGGCTCGGAAAATTTTTGGGGGAGGTATGATTCTGAAAAAAGAACGATATGACAAAAAGATAGCAATTTTTTAGAGAGGTACAAAAGACCGGAGTATAATAGGCGACGAAAAAGTTATTTGTACCGGGCTTTTAAAGTCTCTAAAAGTATAAATATTTGTTCCGAATCTACTCTATGCTAAATAAATTTAGATTCTGCGTACATGTTGTAGTAAACTTTCAATTGTTAACCCCTCTTAATTGCTCTCTCTGGACGCATAATCATCAATTAGTTGCGTTCCAGGCAGGTTGTAGAAATAGTTTGTGTAAAGTGATGGAGCGAAGTAGAAATCGAACAATTTATGAATTGTAGAGGTTAATACAGGAAATAATTGTGGCCACACAAAATAAGACCTCTTTTTGACACTAAACATTAAACATTTTGATAGGATTATTCTAGCAACATTTGTTTACGTCAATGGATTAAACCCAGAGACTAAATCGGCAAGGTAAAAAGGGTAAGTTTGATTTCAGTTACGCTTGAATTTATTTGTCCCGGTACAAAAGACCGGAGTATATATAAGGAGAGAGAGAGGAATTTAACAAACTAACATGCCTTGCAAGGGGAAGTTTTCCCCGGGAAAAGGGTTTTCTTTGGGGGATAGATATATAAAAAATGGGGCTTGGAAACATTTTGGGGGAGGTATGATTCTTAAAGGTATACAATATGAGATTTTCAGAGCGGTACAAAAGACCGGAGTATAATAGGCGACGAAGATTTTATTTGTTCCGGTACAAAGACCGGAGTATATATAAGAAGAGAGCATTCTCGAAATATAACAAACTATAATGCCTTGCAAGGGGAAGTTTTCCCCGGGAAAAGGGTTTTCTTTGGGGGATAAATATTTAAAAAATGGGGCTTGGAAAGATTTTGGGGGAGGTATGACTCTTAAAAAGTTTTAAAATATGAAAAAATTCGCCATTTTAAGAGGCGGTACAAAAGACTGGAGTATAATAGGCGACGAAGAACTTATTTGTTCCGGTACAAAAGACCGGAGTATATATAAGGAGAGAGCATTCTCGAAATATAACAAACTATAATGCCTTGCAAGGGGAAGTTTTCCCCGGGAAAAGGGTTTTCTTTGGGGGGAAAAATATTTTAAAAATGGGGCTTGGAAAGATTTTGGGAGAGGTGTGATTCTTAAAAAGTTTTAAAATATGAAAAAATTCGCCATTTTAAGAGGCGGTACAAAAGACCGGAGTATAATAGGCGACGAATTAGGTCAGCGAGATGCTGCTAATGTAAACAAATTAAGCTTGGACCAACACTGTCTGGCATTAACGGTCTTCTGGCATTAACGGAATAAAGCTAAACAATTGTACCTGCTACAATTACATGAGAGTCTGTAAACATATTAAGCCTGTCATTCCCAGTAACATGTACATTAATGTGCGTGTCGGGTAATTTTAATTTTAGTAACATGCGTTTAGCTGACACAGATTACAGTACACGCAAGGTGTTTTTTCCAATTGTCACCCATCACCGCGATCTCCAATCATCGTGACCACGCAAATTTGGTCACCCAAATGCCCCCCTGAGTCACCCGTCACCGCGAATTAGCGTGTCCGGTCGCGGTGACCATCGTCACCGCGAATCGCGGTGACCATCGTCACCGCGAATCGCGGTGACTGGTCACGGTGTTTCGCGGTGTCCACATTCGGGTCGAGACTTGAATATTTGTTATGTTTTTTTACTGATTAACTTTAAATTGTCAATAAAAAATAGAAAAATAATTGTAATTTGATGTTTTTCGAAACTTTCCGTCGCCCAAATCGTTTTAATTACATGCCGCTATCAACAAACTAACATACTTTAGGATCAAGTAAAACAACCCCGGCAACACAATAAATCTAAAAAACAAACTTACTTTAACTATTCCAAACTTATGATCTAATAATCCAAAATATCAATCTATTGTCAATGTCTCAAACTTTTTCTTTTTAATACCACGTGCTCACTAAGATCAAAGAAACCGGCCATCGCGGCGGCATTCTTTGATCTCGTATCACCTGCTGCTTTACGTTTGATATAGAAAACACTTTGCAGTAAAAATAACTTTATTTGGCAAAATGAAAAAAAAATAACTGGGAAAGCATGGACGTTGGCAGAAACTGAAAAATTAGAGGCAGTCGTAAATGACAAAACAAAAAGTACGCTGCGAACACGAACGTAGAATATACAGATTCTACGTTCCTGCTGCGAACAAGCAACTCGTTTTGATATTCAAGATTTCGTCATTAATAATGTGCATTTCCGTAATATTCCGGTTGTTTGTGTTATCCGTACAAAATAATAAAATTAAATATAAAAGAAAGCATAATACGCAACAAAGAGAGGTCTCACAACTGAACCTTGTGGTACACCAAATATAGCAGACGGCAATTGTGTTTCGGGTACACAACATTCGGAACTTTTTGATATAAATCTAGATCATTTTTTTGCATTTGAGAAATTCGAACATTGGACAATATAATTATTACAATAATTTAAATATTTACGCACTTTCGATGCATTGTCTGTCGACTTTCGTAAGACAGCGATACTCAATATCTCCGCAGACAAATATGCGTATTCACTCAACATTGACAGTTATCTTTCAGAAGTAATTGTGTCAAATAGCTTGGGTTTGCAAACAATTTTTTTAGTTAAATATGTCATCCTTTATTACAGGCGATATTTTTCACACCCACCGTGATTGACAAAAGGCAAGTTGGGATTAAAAAGATTGACCAATTACGGCACATTGTTTACGTGAATTATTATTTTAAATCTACATAAACGTGATAAATATAAGTTCAGGAAGGAAAGAAAACGTTTTGAAACAATTATACATGTATCTTAAAATGATGATTTTTTATGCAGTAATACTCGAGCGGCAATTCGGAACAGAAATACCGCGGCGACGATGTGCTAATAATAGAGACCGTAGATGAAAAATAAAAAGTATTTACAGAAATCGATGTATTCTGCATTTTGTATACCAATAAATATGATAAAATAATTGTAAAATACTTTATTTCAGTCGAGTTGGTCACCGCGATTCACCGCGACCGGCCACCGTGAATCACCGCGACCGAATATCTCAGCGCATCGTAAATGGTCGCGGTGGCCGTTTGGGTGACCAAAACTTTTTTAGGGTGACCTCGTCACCGTGACTGGTCACCCAGAATGAATTTCTGTCGCGGTGACTGGGTGACATTTGGAAAAAACACCTTGCGTGTACTGTATTATGTTTTATGACACAGTCTAGCTGTCAGCTTTCAACGGAATAAAGCTGGTATTAATTTATAAGAAAAAAATCACGTGTACCGCGGTACAAACAACAGGATAATGCCTCATTTTTATCATTTTGTTTCATACATTAACTATTCTCTTTTGACAAATATTGATTCAATTACTCAACACATCGTTATAAGGTAACGGGTAAGCAAAACTATTTCATAAACACTGTTAAAGAAACCGGTGCACAGATTTCTTATATTTCTACAGGGATCTTACAAACAATAATTTAATGAATCCTGATTTCTTTCTATCTATTGATACTGTACTCGCTCAAATTGAAGCATTAGAAGTTCATAGTTACAGTATTGTTCCGAAGTACTTCCAGAGGAGAAAAGTCTGAAGTCCCGGGCTGGGATTGAACCCTGACCGCCAGCATGGGAAGCAGACACCACAACCACCTCATTAAAGGGTTAATCCAACAGCAAGGCTGTTGGAAGTTACCTATAACCACTACACTCCTCCCCTCTTTATCAATTTGGAGCCGAGCATCAACTGCACATTCCCTGCAATTTCTAGCTTGTTACCGCTCCCTGGTGTCTTCTACCCGCTCATTGAATTATCCTTGTCGCCAATGAAGTAATTCCAGAAGAGCAAAGTCTCAAGTCCCCAGCTGGGATTGAAACCTGACTGCCAATATTGAAGCCAATACCACGACCATGTTGCTAAAGGGTTAACCCAACAGCACGGCTGTTGGAAGTGACCTATAATCACTACAGTTCGTTGATCTGTGTTGGATTCTTACCATAGGCAAAAGTGTTAGCCCAATGCAGTTGCAATGAGTTTGACGCACACACTACAAAGAGCCTGTACTGGGACAGAACCCATTCTCATGGTTTTGTATCTTGCACTAAAGTAACTAACCTCTTTTGAGAGTGTTGGTAATATGGATTATCTGTTACGAACAATAAAACTCGAAAATACATACATGTGCATACTTTATCATTATATTAGAATAGGGGGTGAAATGACGACTGTAGGGGTGAAACGTCTAGGGGATGAAAAAGACTTGATACTGCTTAACATGGCCTATTTCGCTATACTAAAACCCAGGCTAGCTCTAGCAGTAGCCAATTCCAAAATAGGCTACAAAAACTTGAAAAAGTTAAATTGGCCCAAAAAGATTTAGTTGTCTACAGCCAATTACTATGTACAGACTACAGAATGTTTACATGAACAGCTTTAAGTGGGGAAAAATGTTCTTGATGCTTGAACTCAAACATGCGTTTTTTTCTAAAATACAGAGTTTACAGTTATGCATCAACAGCTCAGACAGGTTAACCTTCAAGTATTACTACATACATAAAAATAGCTGTTTATATGACATGTACAGACAGACCTCTATCATTTTTCCAGGTGCAGGAGCGTGTGTTAAGCTTGCCGATCCATGCTGTAAATGGAGCCTTATGATCTGAAACTACAGCAGCTTACCTTCACGGACGACCAGTTACAGGTAAATTAATTTTCTGTTGCCAAGGAAATAAAAGCCAGAAAGAACAACCTGAAGCTGAAGAAGAATAGATCAACCTGCCCTGACTGTAACAGTACAAGAGAAAATTATCAGACTAGGTCCGCCTCCATGGTCAAGTGGTGAGAGTGACTGGCTTCAAATCACTGTTACCTCTCACTGAATGACAGTCATCGATTTGAGTACTGCTACTGACCATGTTTAGAGCACCATTTCTGATTATGAAGTTGACAAGCACACAAGAAAGTGCCTTGTCTCTAACTCAAAGTTGCCTGTCCCTTTGATTGGGAGCCATTTTTTAACAGTCAAAATCCCTGTATAACTTTCTGAGTTTGCATAATTTACAATAAAGATAATTATATATATTCAATGTGACTGTTGCAGGATGGAAGCCTGGATGCCTTCAGCAATGTAATACACTACGACTCAGCTCTCTTAGACCAGAATACTGGCAAGAAGCAAAGCTTCAAAGAAGTAGAGAACTCCACTCAGTTTGCTTGTAAGTACATTGTACTGTTTATTGCTGTGAAGCATGAAAGGTGCATGTTGATGGGGTAACTGGAAAACACAGAGGGATGGCTCACTGAAGTGATTGTTAGTTTTGAAATTTTACTTTTAAAGCATAAATTTTACTGTTGTAATACAATGTGTACATAGTTTCATTCTACTTGTTAATGAAATTAATGTAGAATATTCATTGACAAAAAGAAAAATTGATTGTTTCACATTAAGGACTATGTAATTTCATTTGAAAATATTGTTTAGACATTTATTGTAATATAATCTCTGTTACATGTTGAACTTCTAAGAAAAGGTGGAAAGTACTTCTTTTACTGTCTCTTCAGTTGTATTGTTGTTGTTTTAAATTTGAATGCCCAGAATTATTTCTAGGCTTCTCTAGTTCAGGAGAAAAGCCAATGTGGGCAGACCAATTGGTTCTGTCTGGCAAACAGACAGACAGCAGAAGAACTTTCACCTTTTCTGGAGGTTTCACAGTGTATCTTGTTTTGCTTTTCACTACATATATCACGCTGTTGTATTTTGTTTCTCTGCATGTTTCGGGTGTAGGGTTAAATTCAAAGCAAGCACAAAATTACCAGAAGCATATCCTACCACTACCATTTCAACAAGGGCAGACAACCCTACCTGCTTCAACAGATAGTTTTCTCCCTCCCCCTTTCCAAGGCAAGCCTCCTATCCCAGCTTCCCACGCTTGTCAGAGTACTGAATCAGCAGCTGATAAAAAGTCTGACAAAAAAGCTGACGATTTTGCTACAGAACTTAATCAGCTGATCAAGGACGTATATTCAGAAGTTGAGGTTCCATTTAATCCACTTCAAGAGCAGAGATCCGTTCCGGACTGGATATTTCTTCAGCATAGCTTAAACCAAGGTGATGGTTATGTTTAGCTTTAGAACTGCATGAAGTTAGCAAGTTATGTTATGAGTTTATATTACAGGAGATGTTCCAGGAACGATTTAAGACTTATACTAAATGTTTCACAAATTGGTTTAGAGAAGTGTCAGTACTGTTGTTGGTCTAATAGTAGTATACAGTTTGCACTACAAAATGTAAACATACAGAAACAGTAATGTATGTCTGTGGGTAAACTAATTGTTCATTATTTAGTATGAATGTGCCCACGGTAGTGTCTGAAATGTTTCATATACACAGACCAGTTTACACCTGTGTAAGTAACAATACTTCACAGTTTTTAGTAAAAGAATCTGGTAGATTTAGATTTCCTGTCTGTGGGAAATGTGTGGCTATGTTTTTGAAAGACTTTCTTAATTGAATATTGCTATCAGTAGAACAGGGATAAGACTACAGGTTCTTGCTCTCCACACATTTCTGTTTCTATATGCCAACCATTTTTTCAAAGTTACCAGTAAAAAGTCTGATTCATTCTGGAACGCTCCTGTTATATGAACCAAGTCAGATGAAAAAGTACCTTATGAGGCAAGGTAATGATAACATTAAGTATTCTTGCATTCATCAACTGTCAACAGAGTTCGATATGCTACTGGTATATAAATGTCCAAAAACCATTGACATAATGCTGTCTGAGCCCTTTAATACAAAGTATAATATCATCAACATATTTACATTTATTGTTGTCGGTATAGTCAGTTTTTTACTGGTTTTCAAATCCTGTGATTGACATATAGCTTTTAAATTTAGTAGAAATTGTAGTAAGGTACTTTTACATCAGACTGGAGAATGGAATGCATTTCTTCAGTTGCAATTTTCAGACTTTATTTTAAAACATTAGGTTTTACTTAGTTTTACTATAATTGTGTTTTCATCCACTTAATTAAGTTAAATGTACATGTATTAAATTAAAGTTGTATATAATCATGATGCAGTGAATGTATTTTATTTAGAAAGTTTTAGATTCAATTATATAATGTATGGACTGCTGTTACTCTTTGTACATTACTGTTAATGTTTTTTTTAAAAACAATTTACATCTTATCATTGATGCAGGCATTGCCTATAGTATTGACTTTATACAACAAGAATAAACAGCTGTATACATCATGTATAATACTGAAGAATTTTTCATCTTCTCAGTTTTTGTAATTGAATGTTTAAAATGTTCAGCAGTATATTCTGCACAGTAATTAGCTAATAGTTCATATCTCCAAAACTCTGTGCCAATGTTTGGCTGTCAAAAACTATCAAGTTAACTTGGCCCCCAGTAAATATGTGTCTACAGTATCTGTATTTTTCAAAATAGATACAATTAAAGTAAATGAAGTCTTACCATTAAAAACAAGGGATACCAAATGAAGTAAACATAAAATACACATTTCATGACCATGGATGTTGTGTTAAACACTGTAATTGACTGGAGTTTTCAACATGTTATGATTCAACAGACCGCAATACAAGCAGAGAAGTAGAACATTTTATTGCACAGCCAAGCCGTGTGAAAGTAACACACGTGTACAACCAGACGGTCTGGTCCCAGGTCCCAGCCACAGCTTCTTATGATACACAATACATCAATAAACCACAGGCAAAGCTGTCACAAGGGGATATTGTGGTTAAGGGAACAGATCTAAGCACTCTACAGCAGGTGTGTATATATGGCTTGTTTATTATTCTGCTTACCTCGGGAGATTTTGGTGGTGGTTTTGAGACAGCTGTATAGTTATGTTAGTTATTGACATTACAACATGCATCAGTTTACTAGTTTCTTGTTTAATAGTTTGTCACTTTAGTACCCCATGTGCAGAAATTGATCTTTTTGTATTTAATACAATCATTGTAAAATATAGGTTGATCAGCACTTTCTGTACTTTACTTTTGAGTCTGTTTCTTATTAGTTTCTTATATGAGCACGAGGTTCAGAATGAAATATCCATCACTGAGGGTAACTGTTTTTGCGGGAACAAGGCTCTGCCGAGTTCCCACGAAACAGTTACCCGAAGTGACGGTTATTTCCATCTGAACCAGGTATCTCATGGAAGAAACTTTCTTGCATACCGTCTTGCACTTTGAAATAGATATTCAAAAACAAACTTATCGAAATGATGCATTTTAGTATGTAAACAAACGTTCTTTAGATGCTATGTTTGGGAAAGTGACGTCCCATTGTTTATAACGTTACGTCACAAGTAATGCACGTAAGTCGTCTTACACCGAGGGGTGTAAGATGAGATTTTCCAGCACTGGTAAAAACTGCAGATATCCCCATCTGGTATGCAAGAAGAACCCATGTTAGATGACCAAGTTCCATCTATGAATAAATGTATTGATCTGGACACATTCTAAAAAATTGGATTTCTTACTGCATAATTCTGGTCACATTTCTAAATGGAAAATTAATAATGTATAGTTTACCGGTAGAAAAAGTCTTGCAGTAGGTGTGCGTCTGAATGAACTAAAAGGTCTCAAAATAACTATCAGAAGTCTTGCAGTAGGTGTGCGTCTGAATGAACTAAAAGGTCTCAAAATAACTATCAGCATCTGTATGAGTTTAGAGCATGTTTTGTTTTATTAAGCTAGATTGCACTTTTGATAGACTGAATTACCTACACACATATTCATTTATATTTCCTTAGCCATACACAGCAATTGAATTGTGATTTGACACAAGCAAAATATAGAACCTCTATAATTATAATAACAAAGGACAGTATTTACAGCTATAAGACTATTGTTTTCCTGGTATTTAGGTTAGGTCATTCTTTCCAGGCAGACTGATATAATGTTTTTAAAAATGAGATCCAATGATTGTGTCAAGCACAACTTAGACATGGCATTTCTTAGAATACGTGTCACTGTCACTGACCCTTTTCATCTACTGAGGTAGATACTGAAAGGAACAAAAAGGATTTTAACACACTACCAATGTCATGGTTACGGACTTAATTACAAATAGGGGAGAAGATGCGTATTCACCCAGATAGCTCAGTCAGTAGAGCATTTGCCCTGTAAACAAAGAGACCCAAGTTTGAGTCCCAGTCAGGCTGCACATTCTCCCCTATACAGGGTTGTCACTGGCCCTCAATTGTTTTGGGCAACAATTATTATATACAGCAGTATGCAAGGGGGAGAGTCCGGGATATATATATAATTAAGTTCATAACCATGACAAATAACGCTTATTCAACAATTAAATACTGCACTATCATTGACATTCCATCCAAATACAAAAGCTATATTTCATATTTGCACACACTGTGTGTTATAAAAATGATTCACAGTTCAGATATTTGCGATATCGTATTCAGAAATAAAGGGTTCTAAAGATTTTAAGTTATTTCAGTTTACACCATCACCATTGTAATTTTGAACCATTAGAAACAAATGTACACTCACAGATATCAGATTTACAGACATTTGACCATACATTTATATTAATTAGAGTGAAACAAGTAGCATGTGTTTTGTTGCAGATTTCATCTAACACAACTGCATTAAGACGGTACAACCAAAGATTACAGACAATGGCAGAGAAAGCAGCTGATGCAGAAGATGGGAACAAATCACAACCATTCGAGTCTGTAGCTGAGGCCCTACATCTACAACAGTCTGTCATAGGTATGGCTACAGTTGTACAGTTTTTATCTAGTATGTGGGTTGCATTTAATTTCATTTATACAAATTGCTTTCGAGACTCATTCTAGATAGAATCAACCTTGAAGAATGAGAGACAATTATTAGAGGCCACTATTGTACTGCTGGGGATTGAAGCTGGGACCACTTAGGCAAACATGTTACCACTGTGCCATGGCAATGCTTTATTTTTGCATTATTTTTCAGAAGTTTTCTGATGTATATCAGTTTGTTGTTGCTGATACAGTTAAGGACAGATATTGATTCTTCCTGTTGATATATTGCAGGAAACAGCACAGGTTTAACCCCTGTGTCCCCTGAGATTGTAGCTCAGATTGTCGCTGAAGCAGAACGTAAGATAAAGCTTGGTCAGGTTGTTACACCAACGCCATTTGATGCCACAACTCAAGTAATGAATTGTTTACTATTAGTGCGAATCTTGATTGTCAACACATGATGTAATTTTTTCATGAAAAAAATCATCTGAAAAAGCAGTCACTCTTAGAAAACAGTTTACTATGCAAGCCGTGTAAATTTCTGGTCAGAGAGTAAGATTTCAGGCATTTTTAATAAAATTCTAAAAACAATTGGCACTTTAATTTATAGATTTCATTTCTTTTATTGAAAATCTTTATATATGTCATTTGTTCATTGGAATTTTGACCAACCCACCCATGAAAAAGAGTGCTCAACAAATATTGGTAGTGTCACAGTACTGGGTCATTACCTTCAATACTTGAAAATTGACTCTCTTTTGATTGAATTAAGAATGTCATTCAGTCCATACATAATACTTTAAATTCCTGTGAGGTGACCTTCAGTAGAGTGGCTGCATAAATGATGTACTAGTAAATGACATCTGAGTAACACTACCATTAGTTGATCCGATACTAGTAAAAGTACGTAAGTAGAGATGAATATTTTTACTCTGAGTTGTTGTTGTTGTAGGAGTTTAACACCCATTCCAACCGTGTTTTTGGTCATTTTAACAGGCGGACTGTTTACCTAACAGTTGTTCCTGGGAAGAACCAGTACCAGTCTCCTATCCTTCGTAAGAAACTGCCAACTTTCTCACGTAAAGAGACATGTTTGGCTCAAACCCATGACCCTCAATCTATGAGAGGTGACACTGATTTTAAGTCGGTGACTCTAACCACTCAGACTTGGAGGTGGATTTATTGTGAGTCAATGTGTTTTCTGAAGATACACATTCCATTTGTAAGAGTGATATAAAGATATGCTAGAAAAACTGGAAATGTTGAATTGTTGATTTCATTGCACTAAAGGATTTCCTTTTAAGTTAAACTCCGAAAATGTTTACTCACAACCATAATTAATGACTCAGTTTTACTATTGAAAGAATATTCTTTCATTACAGTGTGACATTTACCTTTTTAAATTGCAGAATTCGCTGTATGAGGCACCACAACAAAAAGGTTACATAGTGGGAGCACCTGCTGAACAGGTACCCTTCAGTCTACCTCCAGCGCCGAGACTTCCTGATACTGCAACAACACGGGAACTTATCCGAATACACTCACTGGATATTACACGTTCTTCTGGAGGAACAGCTCAACAGAAAGAACCTGTATCTCTTCCACAGCATTCGGCTGATTTACCCAGTTTACAAACGAGAAATGCAAGTGATCCATCAGGTAGTATGTCATTGCCAGCTGAAACTGCAGGAACTAGATATGAACATATGCCTAACATGTCTCAGACAGCAGCAGCACCAAACACACAACAGATACCACAGCAGGTCTTGGACAGTCTTCCAGATGACAGTCAAAGTGTTGCAAGCACCAATAGTGAGCTAGAAGCATTCTCAGAGACTGGTACTGATAATTTCTTACAGTCACTTCCACCATTTAGACATGTCAATCTTAAGGATATAATGCCTGAACCTACAGTGCAGGACATTAGGCATTCTCCCCCTGTGAAAGAGACTTCTTTTAGACCAGTCAATCTTATCACTGACCCTGTGCAAAATGTTGCTATGCAACAAAGCCCAGCAGTGCAATCATTTGTGACAGACAGTGGTGTGTTTTCACCAGAATCAGATGGAGTTATTTCCCCTGCTTCGGATAGTGTTCAAATGAAAACCAGATTTGTTGTTCCCAAACCAGGACCACTTTTTCAGAGCACACCAAGAAAGACCATTAATGTTAGAGAACATTTGAAAATGCCAGTCCATTCTGGTAGTACTGAAAGTAGCACACAGATTGAAGAAGTACGAAGAGAAAAGGCAAAACTTGAAGGTCAGCTAGAAATGTTGTCCATTGAAGCTCAGGCAACTTTACAAGAAAGGGCTGAGCTGCAGGCACAAGTAGCTTCCCTTAAACTTAAACTGATGAGTCAGAAGACACAGAAAAACGATGCAGAAAAAGACATGCTTAAAGCCGATCTTGGAAGTCTGAAACATTTGAGAATCTCTTTGGAAAAGTCAGTATCTGACTTACAAAGACAGCTTGAAGAAAGATCTGAAGAGGGCCGTAATCTGCAAGAAGATCTGAACCAGTCACAACTACAGTGTGACAAACTCAACTTGAGAATAACTGAAATCCGAGATGAACTTAGGACAAAGGAAGTCACTGTGCAGGCTCTAAAGAATAAAGTGGCAGAACTGTATGTTGAAGTTCAGACTTCTATGCATACTAAAATGGAGGCTGATAATGAAGCTAGGTCAGCCAAGAGTGAGCTTGTGTCCCTACAGAGTACAAAAGACTGGTATCAGCAACAGCTAGAGATAGCAAGCAAGGCCAGGTCTGAGCTTCAGAAGGAATTGACCGTGTTACAAGCACAAGCAGTGTCCCAGTCCAGCATTATTGATAGACTGAAATCTGAAAATAACAGACTGCGGCAACAGTTTGCAGATATACAGAATAAAGCTCTGAAAGAGAAAGAACTGCTTGCGAAGCATTTAGAAGCTATTGAAAGTGATATGATGGACAGGGAATCAGCATTTCAAGAAATCCAAAGAGAAAGGTCATTTTTGGAAGATACATTTAACTCCAAAATCCAGACAGCTGAAGATGAGAAGAGCAGGATTGGTTTACTTATGCAGGTGACAAGTGATCTAGAGAACCAACTTGATAAAGCACATAATGACTTAAAGAAAAAACAGAATCAAATTAATCAGTTGGAGAATGACAATATTGAGTTAATGAAAAAACTTAGTCTCTCGCAGGAAACAGTTAGTGAGAAAGAAACTCAGATTGAAGATTTAAAGCACAATTTGATTGAGTTAGATGCTAGACTGAAAGCTTTTCAGAATAGTATGGTGAATAAAGACACTGAAATATTGAGACTTAAAGAAGATAAAGCAAAGACTGAGATAGCCCTAAATGCTGCATTGCTGGAGAAATCTTCAGTGGATAAAGTTCTGGATGGTCTGAAAGCTGATATGGGGAAGGTAGAGTCAAGTTTTAAACTAATGAGACAAGAACTGAATACTAAATCCTTGGAGATGGGTAAAATAAGATCTGATAGTAAAGGTTCTGAAGAACAGATCGACTTTTTAAGGAATGAACTTGAAAATGAAAGAAGAACTTATGAACTTGCGAAATCTGACTTTGAAAATAAGTCAGAGCAAATTAATGAATTACAGGATTCAAAACTAAAATTGGAGAGTGAAGTTTTGGTGCTAAGGGAGAAGTTGACTTCTATGGAAATGTCTCATGGAGAAGCTATAAGAGAAAAGCAGTTTCTGGATTCTGAACTAGGTGCTACTAGAGAAAAACTTGAAGAAGTTAAACAGGAACTGCTAAATGAAAATGAAATGGAAAAAGAAAAGATGCAGAAATCTAGTGTTAATGATAGTGAGTTTCAGAGAGTGCAAGATGAATGTGTTCAATTGAAAGACAAATTTGAAGAAATGAATAAACATAGTAAGAAGGACTTGATGAAACAGAAAGCAAAGTCTGCTAAATTAAGTCAAGATCTGAATGCAGTGAAAACGGAACTGATGGAACGTCAGAAAACATTTGATGAGAATATTGAATTACTCAGTGGAAAGCTTAGAGAGCTAGCGGCAGAGAAGGAGAAGTTGGAGACTGAACTTACGATGGTACATAGGAAATATGAGTTCAGTATGCTGGAACAGAAGGATCAAATTGGTTCAGAACTACAGGTAATATTCTAGATTTTCAGATACTAGGTGTGTGTAGAACAAATAACATAGCATTATTAAGATAAGTCTGTATACTATGTTATAAATTAAATAAATATAATGTAGTATTTTTTGTTTAAAAGAGTGTTCAATAAAAAGCCATTAAGTTTTTCATATGTTGGCCAATTCCTACTGCAGCAAAATGCACCAAATTTTAGCGTATAAAAAGGTGATCAATATCTTGTTACGTGCTGTTGGAAAACAATGCGTGGATGATTGAACTAGTTCCGTGCTGGAGTAAACTATTCTGTAGAAAATCTAAGTGAAATACTTCAGTTCCAATGCACTGGCAAATAAAGGTTATTTTAGGGCTAAAACTATTGTGTGGTGAAAATATTGATATCAACTGGTAAGCATGATAAAAAATAAATGACAGCTGCAATAAAACATTATTCACTCTAAAACATTGGTAGAGGTAATGACAGCATTTCTATATCCCTGTGGTAAGATAAATGTTGATATTTTATCAATTATTTGACAGAACTTGGCATCAGAGCTGCAGCATGTCCGACTGGAGAAACAGGCACTGGAGTCCCAGTATGTGGAACTCCAGCATGCCCGAGATTCTGACCTCAACCAGTATCATCAGCAGTTATCTGCCCTTGAAGAAGATCTACGTCTAGCACTAGAGTCTCAGAAAGAGACAGCTGTTACTGAAGAGACCAATCAGGAATTGATGTTGGAACTTGAGAAAGAAAAAGGAAGACTGGCAGGTGAGTTGATGTTAGAATGGCATTTGTATTGAAGTGTCTTGATTTATAGTTAGAGAGGGCAAGAACAGATGAATGGATGATTTGCAGATGATATGAAGTTACTGTTGAATCAAGAGGGCAGAATATTAGCAGGTAAGTTAGAAATAGAAAAAATGGTCGGGTGAGTTGATGCCAGAACTGAAGAAAGAGAGAGAGTGATCTGGAAACTGGAAGGCGAGTTTAGAATAGGATAAACAGGAATATTGCATACAGGTTGGAAAAGAAAATGGGAATATTGATATGTGAGTTGATGGTAGAACAGGAGAAAGTAAAGCGAAGATTTGCAGACGACTCTATTCAAACGTTCAAGTATAAACTATGTTTGAATGCATGGTCATGTTTCCCAGTGTTTCTAATGAATAATTTATGAATATTATCTTAGGGTTAATGCAAAGTAATGCAACACTGAAGCATCATGTTGCACAACTTGAGGAGGCACTGGCTTCACGTGAGTCTACCCTGGTCGACATGCAGACCCAGTGGACACAGAATATGAGAGAGAAAGAAATGGAAGCACATGAAAGCATCAAAAGAGTTCAGGCCCTGGAAGAAAACCTTCAGAAAGAGAAAGATGAACAGAGAGAAGTTAGGAAACAGGCAAGTCACTGAAAACAACCCTTTTGTTGTAAAGAGTTTCTCACTGATAATCTGTTAAGTGCTTAAGCAGCTTTGTGTATTTCTTTTGATAAGGATGAATTTTATCTTCATATGATTTAGCAATGAATTTCAGAAGGAAGTATTTAAAAAAAAAAAAGAGATATAAACATGTGGAAAACAGTTTCTTTCTTATTGGTGTTTTTACTGAAGAAATAAGAATAAGCATTGGAACAAACACAATGTACTGTAATTTGAAATACAATGTACTGTAATTTGAAACACAATGTACTGTAACTTGAAACACAATGTACTGTAATTTGAAACACAATGTACTGTAATTTGAAACAATTTACTGTAATTTGAAACACAATGTACTGTTATTTGAAACACAATGTACTGTAATTAGAAACACAATGAACTGTAATTTGAAACGCAGTGTACTGTAATTTGAAACACAATGTACTGTAATTAGAAACACAATGTTCTGTAATTTGAAACACAGTGTACTGTAATTTGAAACACAGTGTACTGTAATTTGAAACACAATGTACTGTAATTTGAAACACAATGTACTGTAATTAGAAACACAATGTACTGTAATTTGAAACACAATGTACTGTTATTTGAAATAAGTTTGTTTTTAGTGCTGTGTAAGATTATACTTCTTGTATCACCACTTGTGTTATTGAGCTTTTATTAACTTGTAAAAATATTTATTTAGATTGGCCAGAAAATTACAGAAAACAAGAAACTAAAGCGTCAGAACGATGCACTCAAACTTGATCAGGATCAGGTGAAGCAGGATTTATCCCTGCGGGAACAGGAAATATCCATGCTACAGACTGAGCTGGAAACCAGCAAAGAGGAAGTGATAACCAGACAAGCAGAGATTTCTACACTGGAGACTGAGAACAAGTCTGTACAGAGAGAGCTGGATCGTGCACAGCAACAGTTGTATGACAATCTAGCCAGGGAACCAGTCATTCAAGAACAGATTAAGGTTTTGCGTACATTCTACTTTAAAATTTATAAGTCTTTAAAACCATCTAATCATGTCTAATCTAGCATGGGATAATATAAACAATTTGCATTTTTTCTGAAAACTCTTTGGTGAAATTAAAAGAGTCTGGAAAACTGAAAACATTGATTGTTTATTCAGCAGGTCACGATTTCATTAAATGCACTGTAGATATTTTGGGATATTTATAAAAAATAGAAATATTACAAAGTGGAAATGATGAGAGTGTAATAACTACAAAACAATAAAATGGTTTTCATATTTAACTTTTTAGTCACAACACCGCAGGTTTATTTGAAGATACATTTCACGACCTTACAAATATGCCAAAGGCTGTCTATGAGGATAGAAATATTTAACCTTCATTATGATAATGTGAATCTTTTGATTTCAGAGTTTGGAATGGCAGTTAGAACTGAAGGGTAAGGAGCTTGAAGCCATGCAGTCTCAGGTGAAACATTCAGAAGAGAGACACATGGCTGAGACAGAGGGCATGAAACGGTTGCTGCAGGTAAGTCTTTAAGTTCCTTCAGTCTTTGAATACCCATGCTTTGGTAAGGCATATTGTACAGACATTTTGGTAAGTGCACTTTTATCATTGTGAACTCTGTAAAGTTGAATTCCTGTTTATCTTTAAGTAATTTCTTTGTCCTGCCAATGTATTTGTCAATGAGTAAATTAATGCTGTTCAAAAACAAATTCCATTCAAGTTGAATATTTTCTACTGGTCCCTACAGAATTCGACTTGGCCAAAGGGGACTGTAGTTACTGCACTTTTTTGTGCAAGAACTAATCATATTGTATAAAAATAGATTGGTTTGCAGTGTTTAATTCCGCAGTATTCACATTTTATTTATAATTTTGCTTGCTGTTCAGGGCAATAAAAGTTAACAAGTAAACGCTAGACATGATTCTCATCTACTTGTTCCGTATATTCTAGGAGAAGACAAGTGAGATAGAGAGTCTGAAGCTGGATGTGGTAAACATGAAACATGATAAACAGCTACAGCAGGCCAAAGTCTCCGAGCTCAGGAGTGCCCTAAAATCTTCCATACAATACCATAAGGTATGTCTGAAAAACTGGCTTCTGCTCAATCATTCTATATGGCTTTTGCTAGGATGCTGAAATGAGGACTTAACTCATTGTTTTCTGAATCTGCGATCTAAAATCTTGAGCTTTATTATGATTATGTGATTGTCAGTGACCTTAGTGACACTTGATTGGAAAATAAAGAGTAATCTAACCATTAGATGACCAATATTGATTTTGGGATCAGAAGTTGAAAGGTCAATATTCAGCCGAGGTTTAGTTGAAAAACACTTTCCACATAAAACTCAAGATTATTATGGTCTATGAGACTCAAACTTTTGGAGCAAATTAATAATGAGAAATCTGTACAAACTTTAATGTCAAGTTTGTAGCTACCTTTGGTTTTGTAGTACATTGTAATTCCTTTGTAATACTTGAGAGCATCTTGACCTAAATTCCTTAAATTTTGGGAGCATGTTGATCAATGTAAGTAAATAAGATTATTCAATTTGAGAATTGCTGGTGAGAGGCCAAGAAGACTAAAAAGAAAAGAAGGTGCAGAAAATATTGTCTGTTGAGAAACATTTTTCTAATGATGCATAAATCTCAGCAAAGTATTCAAACAACAGTGTCTTTGAAATGTATTCTTGTATTTCAGTTAATACAAAAAATGAGTAAACTTCAATCTATAAGTGGCACTGGAGATGCAGGTACTCAAGAGTTACCTCCCTTACCTTTTGATATGGCTGAAATGGATCAACTGCTGCAAGAAACTACAGTCAGAGCACTGGAAAGCAAGTAAGTTGTTATTCCTGTTCTCCACCTCCGGTTATTATTTCTATGGTGAAACTGTGTATTTTATACTGCTCTATTAACTCATTAGCCCATCAAAAAAATAACATTAGTAACTTTTAGTAGGTCAGAGGTTGACCATTTCTCAAATGATTGTAAGAATAAGCTCAGATCAAAGACAGGGCCAAAATGACCTGTTAATTTACATATTTGATTCATACCAATTGAGTTGATTCATACCAATTGAGTAAACTGTAGCAGCTTTTGTTGTGCCCAACTTAAAGTTGCCACAGTGATAGTTGTAAATCTGAATGCCACAAAAGTTCAAAGATGGGTAGCATCTTGCAAAAAATCTTTACTGAAAGTGCTGCTATATCTGTGAGAATGAGTGTAGCAATGTGCAGATTTAGTTGTTAGAATGTGTGTAACAATGTACCAATATAACTGCAAGAATGAGTGATACAATGTGCAGATTTAGTTGCGAGAATGTGTGTAACAATGTGACAATATAACTGCAAGAATGAGTGTAACAATGTGCCAATATAGTTGTGAGAATGAGTGTAACAATGTGCTAGTAAAACTGCAAGAATGAGTGTAACAATGTGCCGATATAGTTGTGAGAATGAGTGTAACAATGTGTCAATATAACTGCAAGAATGAGTGTAACAATGTGCCGATATAGTTGGGAGAATGAATGTAACAATGTGCCAATATAGCTGTGAGAATGAGTGTAACAATGTGCTGATTTAATTGTGAGAATGAGTGTAACAATGTGCCAATATATCTGTGAGAATGAGTGTAACAGTGTGCAGATATATGTAAGAATGAGTGTAACAATGTGCCAATATAGCTGTGAGAATGAGCATAACAATGTGCCAATATAGCTGTGAGAAATGGTGTAACAATGTGCCATTATATCCATGAGAATGAGTGTAACACTGTGCCAATATAGCTTTGAGAATGAGTGTAACAATGTGCCAATATATCTGCAAGAATGGGTGTAACAATGTGCTTATATAGCTGTGAGAATGAGTGTAACAATGTGCCAATATGTCAGCAAGAATGAGTGTAACAATGTGCTGATTTAATTGTGGGAATGAGTGTAACAATGTGCCAATATATCTGCAAGAATGAGTGTAACAATGTGCAGATAGATGTAAGACTGAGTGTAACAATGTGCCAATATAGCTGTGAGAATGAGTGTAACAATGTGCTGATATATCTGTTACAGACCCTTGGACAATCTTAAGAACTGTTTACTGAATCTACGATCTGAAATCTCCGGGCTACAGACACAGATGGATGTACATAACAGCACACTGGAAACCTCTACTCATACCTGGAGGTTTGATAGATATTACATTTTATTTGATAACTTCATTAAATACAAAACAAGCTTTCATTTCACAGATAGGCATTTTGATAACAGCATTAAAGCTACTCGTATAATGATTTACGCTTTCTGTGAAGTTGTCATCAAATAGTTTGTAATGACAGTCATTTAAAGGTACATGATTGTGTTAAATTTTTGCATGCCAACAAAAAAAGCATTGGGACAGGATACAGCAGGATTTCAATGAAGTTCTAGATTCTAGTTAAAGAGCAGAGGAAATGCATTACCCTGCTGACCAACTTTTATTGCTTCAGAGCATTAATTTAGAGCTTTTGTTTGCAGTTAGTAAATGAACAATTCTTTAGCATCTGATCCTCTGGAAAGTAAATGAACAATTCTTTAGCATCTGATCCTCTGGAATCTTAGGTATGCAGCTTATAATAAGTACAGGTAGAGACCCCATACTAGTATGATTTTAACAAATCAAAGGTTAAAGTGGCAGCTACCTAAACATGATATTGTGAATGGTGATTATGTCTTTGCTATGCAGATCTTGTTTGTAAGAAGTTTAACTTATGATAGTCAAGATAGATATGATGTATTTCAGCACGATAGAGGAGCAGGTGAAGGAGCTAACACAAGCAGTACAGACAATCAGTAACACCAGCATGAATACATCAACTACAGCATCACTCGCAGCCGCAGCTGTCGACATGGCAGACAAGTCCATGGGAATCATTGATGTATAATTCACAGATGTTAAAAGTAGCCATTATACTGCAGTGTATTACATCTCTTGTGTGGTAAACTTCTGTACATGACCAGTGTAGGGACATACAAGGTTGACTTAGTAAAGCAGGTTAGCACACAGAATACAGTCTTGGTGTTCATATGTACCCATGCGTTCACTAGAATGAAACTGGTAGTTAACACTAAATAACACAATGCCAAATGATGCGATAACCTCACCCCTTTTCATGATGTCAAACAAATCCATTCATTTAGACAAGCTTTTTTTTTTATCTATCATCTTGTTAATAGTCCAGGGATCAAAATGCATTGTTAATAATCATTATGATTGAAGAAAGACTACAGTAAACTTTGTACGCATCTAATCTGTTAATTTTAGTTATATTATCTGTAAAATTTAGTTATGCATTTAAATGTTAAATGTAATAGTGCCAATAAAACATAATCTGTATTTTCTTTTATTTAATCTTGCTTTGGGTTCTTAATTTTATTCTTAACATTACATTTAATTTGTGTATTATCAAAGACTAATGGCTTGGGCGACATACAGTGCAAACAAGGTACATGTTCAGATATACAGGCAAAAACCTGTATAACTGGTATGGATTAGGAAACTGTTGTAACATTTGTGAGATTCCATATTGTATCAAGTTTTATTTGTATCTGTCTTGCGGTATTTCAATACAAGGAGGTTTATATACAATGTGTAATTAAACTTATGATATTTCACAACTACAGCAACCGAAGTAAACTGTTGTCATTTGGGTACGTAACAGTTTTGGTCTGTATTATTATTTTATTTATTTCAGTTATTTGCACATGTGTTAAATACTATGTAAACACAACTTTGTAACTTATGATGTGGTCATATTTTCCAGTTTAACGTTGAATCTCTGTATTGCCAAACTTTCATAATGTTGAAAAATAACGTCCACACTATACTTCATGTATTTTTTTCTGATTTGAAGATTTTCCTCCACATTTTTCCAACACATTTTTTCATTGAATCCATGTACTTTATAATGTTCACATAATTATATCATTACATTTATATATCAACCTCTTAAAAGTATTTCTTGTCTGCAAGATGTTGCGATAGTTTTTAGCTCGACTTTTCTATGAAAAGGGGAGCTATCCTACCCTGCTGCCATCGGCGTTAGCGTCACACCTTGGTTAAGTTTTTCCCCACCCCCACTTTATTTCAAAAGTATTAGAGGTATGGCTTTGAAACTTACCATACTTGTTTACCATCATAACCTCCATCTACAGACAAGAGTACATAACTCTGTCAAGGTTTTTGACAGAATTATGGCCTTTTTGACTTAGAAAGTGTATTGAGCTTGGTTAAGTTTTTCGCATACCACCTCACTTTATTTCAAAACCACTGGAGGTATTGCTTTGAAACTAACACTTGTTTACCATCACGACCTTCATCAACAGACAAGAGGACATAACTCTGTCAAGGTTTTGACAGAATTATGCCCCTTTTTGACTTAGAAAATACATTGAATATGGGTAAAATCCACTTATTACCTTAACCCTTTGAGATATTGCTTTGAAACTTTTAATGCTATTTCACATCATTACCCCCATCTGTAGCAAGAGAAGGTAACTCTGTCAGGGATTTGTTTTAAAAATTAAGGCCTTTTATCAACTTAGAATCTTGGTTAATTTTTCTTACCAGTCCACTTTTTGACTGAACTGTTTGAGATATTAATTTGAAAGTTGGAATACTTGTTTACCATCATGATTCCCAAACATGGGGAGGAGAAGGTAATTCTGTCAAGGATTTTATTTGAATTATGGCCCTTTTGACTTAGAAACTCAGTTAAAATTTCCACTTGTTAACTTAACCAATGGAGATATTACTTTGAAAGTTGGAGTACTTATGTACCATCGTAAGACCTATCTGTAAGCAAAAGAAGATAACTCTTCTTGATTTGTACTTATAAATTCCTAGTTGAAGTCTTGTGTGCTATTAACTGTCAAAGTTTTGTTTTATTGGCAAGTACTAAAAAAGTCGAGCACGCTGTCCTACTGACAGCTCTTGTTGGTAATGCTTTAAAAAAGCAAATAGCAGCAGGGGAAGCACAAGATTTTCAAGTTTATAAACAGCAAGTTATGTTATTTATGTACATTTGTACAGAACGGCATGATTTCAACACTCGCGTCTTAATAAATTTACATTATATGAACTATAGAAGACAACCTTTTGTTTTCTCAGAATTTGCATAAAACTTGACAAGAATGTGTATCTAATGAAATTTCAACATGTGTCAGTCTAGACCAGGTGGGTCAGAAACTAGGTCACTTGGATCAGAAAGGAACTTTTTTTAAACTAAAGAAGTACTAGGGCCAAATCTATTTTTGGTTTAAATGGCATAAAAAAACACCTACATCAGCAGGATGTAAAGGTCCAAGAAAAAAGTAGACCAGATGTTTTATGACGATGCTGATTTCAAGCTACTGATTGGCAATGTGGATGTGTATGTACATGCATAAAAATTATGGAACATTAACACAATGCATGATGAAAAATGGATAGAAGTTAGAATAGGACCTTGCATTATTTCACTAGTATTACAAATTAAAACAATCTAGGTGCATTGTTTACACTTGTGTCCATCTTGTATCTTCATTACAAAGACAGTGTTGTGGGACAAATAATCACCGTATAGGATTGTATAGTCGAATTGAGCACAATTAGTAATAGACATGTCAGAGTGTATTTATTTAACGTGTAGAAACCTGAAGAGATCCGTGTAGAAATCCAGAGCTTTTGCAATGTATGGTGCAATTATATTGCCTAGTCAACATTTCTATCTACTTAACCCGTCTCAATACTTTACATCGCATTTATTTATCCATCTATCAATTTTAATTTGATTTATCTATCAATTTTAATTTATTCCATTAAGCTTATAGACTCGATGTTTAGCTTTCTCTGGTTATGCAACAATATTTCCTGTGTAAAACATTTTCCTCCATGTAAAATCTGATTATTGTTTGCCAAGAGCATCTTTATTAACACATTGGTTGAGCTGTAGTACCTAACTATTGTAATAATCCTTTAAGCTTCTAGGTATTTAATTTATAAAATAATAAATATTGACTCAATATCTTGGAGGAAAAAGTACAAGGAACAAGGTCAGAGAAAGCAAGTTTTATTTTTAGTGAACTTCAGTCATTACCATAGTCATATTATGTACTCTACTTAATTGCAATATTAGGTTAGTTTACAAGTTTTGTGTAATATTTATTTACTACCCGAGTGTATCTTGCCTTAAATTAAATGGTCCCCTACCAGTCAGTGAGTGGGGAACTGTAGAATTGTTTGGTTCCCTCGGTCTATCTTTGTGTGCACACTGTAACAGCAAACATGTTTGGTCAGATTTTCAAATGACTTCACTCAGTTGTAGTTAGTAATAGTCTGTGTGTCAGACATAACATATAGGAGTTTAAAATAATTTTACAAAATGTTTTCAACAGGAAGGCCATTTTCACTTGCAAGAGGGAGATTAGTGTGACTTTAGGCTCAGAATTGTAACTTAACGTCAGGAGTGTAACTGCACTGTTCTAATATTTTAATGATTGTTAGGGATTTTGGAAGAATGTCACAAAAATGTAAACCACGGCAAGATGATAGGTTTGGTACAATAACCATTTCCCAAACTTGAAGGCTATGGTTAAATTATTCTGTGTTCATTATGAAGGTTTACTCTGGTTAACAGAGGAGCCAGGTTGAAATATATATACAAGGTTGCACTAGAGGCTTACATTCATTAAATGTGGTTATATATATTTAGCAGAACATGACATTCCTTTTCCAACTACATGTTGCTACTAGATTAATTCATGTTGCAAAACAATACTTCTCTCACTTGTTTACTACTTGTTTGTTTACTTTCATTTTTATTTATCAGGTTCTGCAGAAATGGCCTGTAAAGTAGTCCTCAAGCTTTTACCGACATGAAATTTGGTTAATTGATGTACTTTATTTTTACTACAGTAACTGTGGATGCACTTTTAATAACCCTTTCATGCAAAATACATGTGCATTTATGTGCTGTATTTGGGTTGTATGCTTATTTCAAAAGTATGCATTTTAAATTATCATATTTTGTTAAAGAAATGAATGAAATCAATGTTGTTCCCATAGAAACAGGAGGTTAGCAACAGAAACACAAGTGGTTGTTCCAATTTGTTTACTTGTGTGTTTAACCAGTATAACAACAAATGTGTCTAAATGTAGCTGTTGTTCTCTTAACTGCCTATTGTTGGTGTAAATATTGTTATTTATTTCGTTCCATTTTTTAGTCTTTAACAAGTTCGGTCATTTGATAGTTTTGGACAATACAGTAAGAAAGTGATATTATACCCAAGTCGTTACTGATAAAATGGCGTTCAAGATCTTGTTAAATATTGGTTGTATAATTCATGAGGGAATAAAAACATTCTAACAAGACAATGTGTATGTTATATGTTGTTCTGTTTAATGGAATACGAGTACAAAATGATACATTTACATGACATGAACACAGTCGTGGGTTTCCAATATCTTGTATGTTTGTTGCCTATCCGTCATGTCCCTCTGCCTGTAAAATAAAATAGAAAGGCAAGCTGTATGACACACACACACAAACTTGCTAAGTTAACTGATGGCTTTTTAAAGTCATTTACAAGCTTTCAGGACACATAAAAGCTGCACAAAAAAAAAGTTTAACACCCTTCATAGAACATGTATGCCAAGAAATTTTCAATATAATTTTCAACTCCACTATGTTATGTGTACCATTGCTATTCAACTGTAAGCAGGTCACACTGGTTCCAATTTACATCAGACAAATATCGATAAATATTTGCTGTATGTACACATTTCTACATGTATACTACTCTACATACAGAATTCTTGGGTTACACACCATATGTAACCACCATTCAGTAGTAGTTCGGTTATGTACAGGAATGCAGATCATGTATCCATCTTTCCTTTGACAGAATCAGTATCAAGCTCAGACCTTGCATAAAATCTGCCAACTTCTCACATTAGGATTCTGGTTGATACTACAGCACACACCAGGACACTTCTAGCGAGAAGTTCCAATGATGGAGGCAGGTTTTTTCAAACACAAGGAAAGTATATGTATTAATGACCTTACTATAGTAGTACTAATTCTCTTGCACTGTTTTCTCAGGTTCAATAAAGGACCAGTAACTATCTGCTACCAGAAAGACCTAAGTATAATTGTTTCTCACTACCAAACCCTGACCTTGTTCTGAAAGTTACATTTCACATTTTAGACTTTGTGCAATGACTTCATTTCCAAAGTATACATTTAAGACAATGGGCTAGCTAGATCAAAATGAATTGGTTTCATTTAAGCACAGTTTTATGTCAATATGTTTAAGTTACATGTTCATTGTCGTGCAAGAAGTATGTATCCAGTAGTTCATGTGCTTTAGTTGAGATGGTCGTGTTGCTATGGTATTCTAGACCTTCCAGACGGGCCACACCCTCAAACTTCTCAAACACATTGTTGCCCTGCAAATACAAAACATACACTACATAAAACAATCATACTTTGTACACATCAGTTTTCCTCCTAGAGCATCTCTAACTTCCTGCCATTTAAATGTCATTACTGCCAAAATTGACCATCACAATTATAGTTGACTCTCAGTATCTCAAACTCGCTTACCTCTAATTTCCGAAGTCGAAGAAATTCTAAAGTCCCGTCAAATTTCCTTTTTATTTATGTGCTTTAACTCCTTTTAAGACAAAATTTGACATACTGAGACTCAGGATGTGTCAAAGGGATTTTTTGGTCCCGTCAATCAAATTCCAGTGTATTGTCAACTCGTTAAGTCGAAGTGCGAAAGTCACTGCGGATCAAAGGTGAGACGTTGTCATGCCAATTCACACGTGTCGTAATGATTGTTGTTTGTTTTTCATGTATTTACTTTAATTGCCGGTGACTACGTGTAATTAATGATGAAAAATGCGGTAATTACTTTAAAGACTTAATTTATTTGAGAGGTTAAATGATAATAGTGATTGGGTCTTATCAAAAAATATGTTTTCTGAACGAATGTATCAGTCTGTAAAAATTTTGTTTTGTAGTTAGATGCTATTCTTATGTTTCGAATATACGAATATTCTGACTTCCGGTTCAAGAAAAGCTTCTTTCACTTTCGCCCGATGTGTACTTTCGTTTTCGCTCGGGCCGATACTAGTATGTAGATGTGCTTGATATTTATTATTGAATGCTAATCGTGTATAATTATGCAAAAATAAAATGTAATTGAATTTGTGTTCCGATGTTTTAGGGAAAATTTGCATCAACAGAATAAATTGTCTGTCTTGAAAACAGGGAATTTTTAGCACTATTCATCCATATACGTCCATATACAGAAAAAAAACCAACTAAAAGCCCCTCCTCTTACCTCAAACTTCGTTTACCTCGAAGTAAAACACCTGGTCCCTTGAAATTCGAGATAACGAGAGTCAACTGTATATGAAAAGCTTTTATCACTAATTTATACTCCTAGAAAATGGAATATTTCCAAAGTTATAATCAAAGTTTGTGAATATGTTTCATTTTTAATGAATGAAGTGGAAGTCTGTAAAACTATTTCTGGAATCCGAGGCATATTGATAGGTATCATTTCATTTCTATGTGTGAAACACATAAATAACTTGGTATGTCTTATTTTGTCTTAACCATGATTCAGTACGGTAAATTTTGAAAGCTGGTAACACTTCATTAGGACATGATATTGAGACAAGGTTCTTACCGCCTCTGGTAATACTTCATTAGGACATGATATTGAGACAAGGTCCTTACCGCCTCTGGTAACACTACATTAGGACATGATATTGAGACAAGGTCCTTACCGCCTCTGGTAACACTACATTAGGACATGATATTGAGACAAGGTCCTTACCGCCTCTGGTAACACTACATTAGGACATGATATTGAGACAAGGTCCTTACCGCCTCTGGTAACACTACATTAGGACATGATATTGAGACAAGGTCCTTACCGCCTCTGGTAACACTACATTAGGACATGATATTGAGACAAGGTCCTTACCGCCTCTGGTAACACTACATTGGACATGATTTGAGACAAGGTCCTTACGCCTCTGGATAAAAACACCCCCCCCCCCCCCCCCAGGCGTTGGACAAGGTCCTTCACCGCCTCTGGAAACTACATTAGGACATGATATTGAGACAAGGTCCTTACCGCCTCTGGTAACACTACATTAGGACATGATATTGAGACAAGGTCCTTACCGCCTCTGGTAACACTACATTAGGACATGATATTGAGACAAGGTCCTTACCGCCTCTGGTAACACTACATTAGGACATGATATTGAGACAAGGTCCTTACCGCCTCTGTAAGTCTCAGGATCATTTCACAGAAAGCCAGACTGAGGTTTAACAACTCAACATCATGTGACTTCAGGATGGGTATGACACTTTGTAACAAATGGTGCTCCAACAAATAGTCGCATGCATCTTGGCCATGGTACGCCATGTTGTTTAAAACATGCAATGCCTGAAATTGACAATATCATCTTTAAAAGAAATCGACTATATTCAAACAACAAAGTTATCAAGAAAAAATGCCATTTTATAAACAAACAGAGAGTACATGTAACATAAACTGCAAAGTATATTCATTCATAAATTTGTTTTTAAAAATTACATCATTGAAAAACATTTCAGTTCAGTTTACAAACCGATTGTTTTTTACATATGGCTTAAAACATATTTTGTAGCTATTAAACAAAACCTCATGGTACGTATTGTGGTACATATTTTAAATTACCTCAAGTTTAATATCATGCCCTGCTGTCAGTTTAACTATGATCTTCTCAAGTAGTGGGCCATATGCTATAGATGTTGCTATGGTGGGCTCACCTGTCAAGATAAGATAAGCTGTCAAACCACTGAGTGTTGAAACTACCAATCTTTCATCATTTTATTACGGTAATACAGATTTCTATATCACTCTTATATTAGAACCAGATTATTACAAGTTACTGAGAAGGAATATATGTAGAACTTGATTCTTGTCACTAGGTGTTTACTTAACTCTTACCCAGCTAAATGTTAACTGTTTTCAATGAATTTACCTAGAATTCATGCTAATTCAACTGTTCAAGAGGATGTTTAAAGAAAATTTACAGACCATAGCAGGGTAGATCAATGATCCTACAGGCCCAATGACTTGCCATCAGCACAGTTAGAGTTGACCTGTCTCAGTTTATTACATTACCATGCTCATTTTAAAAAGAACACCTCAGCTAAATTTTTAAGCAAATCCTGTAATTTTCAACACTATTGCAGAATATTTCATGAAGTTAAGAGATGTTTTTGTCATTAACAGGCACTGACAGAACCCTTTTATTTCACTCGCATGAAAAATAGAAAGAAACAAACCAGCAATATTTGAGAAGACCCACAGTGTTTCCTTGACGATATAGTTAATACTGGAGTCAAGATACACTCCCAGTGAGTGAAGCAGTCTAGGATTGTCCACAGCTGCAAGAGAGTTCTCATCTGGTCCACTACAGATGTTGCCAAGGCAACGCAAAAGGGGAGTAACTACCTGGAAAAATATTGAGCACAGCTCATATGTATAAAGTGTAGTTTGACAAATTTTGACAAGCAGTATACAAAATAACTTAACAGTATGCCAAATCTACATAACTACAGAAATTAATTTCTCAATTTCACTGCCGATGTAATAATGTATACATGTACATGTACACAGAAGCATTTCCAAAACCTCAGACATCTACATATATATGCAGATGATGTTATGCTTACATTAGAATAGTACTTGCATATTAAATCTAATGCTTTTACTTGCTATAAAAATCAAATTATTTTTGTACAACAAACATCACTCTTACCTGAAACATTACCAACTGTTAAATGCTAACATTTTTAATTGAGCCTTGTACTGGTACCTGTATTTCTTACACTAGTTCCTACTACAGAAACTAGGAACCAGTTTACCTTTTTAGCAGTTCTGTTTACTGCTTGCAAATCTCTATGACTATGTATACTGTGGTTAGGCATGCAATCTGCACTTTTTCATGCTACATGTAGTTGAGCCAGGAACTACATGTACATGCAGAACACGATCTTCTATACTGTATGTTAGCAGATATAGGGAGCATGTAATAATCTGTTCATACTATTATATCTTACCTGTACATCCTGGGGGTCCTCACTAGCCAGTTTCACTAACACATCAACCACTGATGCCAAAATATTCTTCTCTATCAATGTTGCAACATGTTCTCCACTGTACACAAGAAAATAGTAATAAGCTATCAGCTGCTACATAAAAGCTTCTGTTAAGCAAAAATCAATTCTGATAATTAAGAAATGTTACCATGGTAGGTCAGTCAGCATATAACAACATGGAAACACTAAAATTACTAAAAAAATTAATTAAAATTCATGACCTGAAACTGGTCTGAGATTAGAAACAACACATACTCATGTAATGATTAAGTCTCCAGTTCAGACACTGCTGAGTTCTAAAAATACATTTCTTGACAAGGTCAATGACAATGACAATGACAAATAGTTTATTTGATATTGGCCACCGGCCCATTACAAAATATATGTTACAATTTTGTATCAATTTCTTAGACTGGTAACTGTTATTGACAACAATGTGTAAATAATTATACTGGTTAAATACCAACAATATGTAACTAATACTGGCTAAAGTACACAGCTCTTACTTGTAATATTCTATCAAAATGGTTCACATGGCAATATTACAGTTCATACATCTATTATATATTCTGTTATATATCTAGCATTGCTTTGCGTTTTTGAAATGCATAGTACATATACATTGCTAGACCTATAATGACCTTTTCAGAATTACAGCTCATGAGAATCCTAAACTTATGAACGTTAGTATTTTCAAAGTATTTTCGAGGAATATATTTTTCTCTAATATACGAAAAGCTGGACAGACTAAAACAAAATGGTATTCTGTCTCTATTGCATAGTTACATAGTTTACAAATTCTATTTTCTTTTGGTGTGTTATTATACCTTCCTCTCTCTATTTCAAGAGTATGCGATGAAGACCTTAGTGTTGCTAGAGCATACCTAAATTTACGTACTTTTACATAATTTAAATATGCTTCGTGTTTGAATTTGAGCTTATAATAAATATAAGAACTTAGTTTAGAGCTATCTCTTACTGTCCCGACCCACTCTTGAATATATTGATCTTTTAGACGTTGTACAAATTTAAATAAAAATGACTTTTTCTTGATTTACACATTGATCAAACCAAAGATACCCAAACCATTTTTACATAACAGATTTCGCATACTTGTAACCCAGTTGCTTTGTCCTAAATCATCTAGATATTTCATCATCAAATAACTTTTCTTAACATATCTGTCATCTCTCATTTTCAATATTTTACACTAATATTTCATACTTCTCTTGGCTGCGTTTATAAACATTGGGTACCTCCCACAGTCGCCTAACACCGCAGCATTAATAGTTTTTTGACTTACACACATATATCTTTTACAGGCATAAGAATGTACAATTTCTGTAGAATTTTGCCTTTGTGTACCCCAAATTTCTGACCCGTATAGTAGAATAGGACTGATTTTTGTATCAAATATATTAAACAAGAGCTGTCAGTAGGACAGCGTGCTCGACTTTTTTAGTGCTTGCCAATAAAACAAAACTTTGACAGTTAAGGGCACACAAGACTTTAACTAGGAATTTCTAAGTACAAATCAAGAAAATTTTTCACAGAGTTATCTTCTCTTGCTTACAGATAGGTCTTACGATGGTACATAAGTACTCCAACTTTCAAAGTAATATCTCAAATGGTTAAGTTAACAAGTGGACAAGAATGAAAATTTTAACTGAGTTTCTAAGTCAAAAAGGGCCATAATTCAAATAAAATCCTTGACAGAATTACCTTCTCCTGCCCATGTTTGGGAATCATGATGGTAAACAAGTATTCCAACTTTCAAATTAATATCTCAAACAGTTCAGTCAAAAAGTGGACTGGTACAAAAACTTAACCAAGATTCTAAGTCGATAAAAGGCCTTAATTTTTAAAACAAATCCCTGACAGAGTTACCTTCTCTTGCGTACAGATGGGGGTAATGATGTGAAATAGCATTAAAAGTTTCAAAGCAATATCTCAAAGGGTTAAGGCAATAAGTGGATTTTACCCATATTCAATGTATTTTCTAAGTAAAAAGGGGCATAATTCTGTCAAAAACCTTGACGAGTTATGTCCTCTTGTCTGTTGATGAAGGTCGTGATGGTAAACAAGTATGGTTAGTTTCAAAGCAATACCTCCAATGGTTTTGAAATAAAGTGAGGTGGTACGAAAAACTTAACCAAGCTCAATACACTTTCTAAGTAAAAAAGGGCCATAATTCTGTCAAAAACCTTGACAGAGTTATGTACTCTTGTCTGTAGATGGAGGTTATGATGGTAAACAAGTATGGTAAGTTTCAAAGCCATACCTCTAATACTTCTGAAATAAAGTGGGGTGGTACGAAAAACTTAACCAAGGTGTGACGCCAACGCCGACACCGACGCCCGACGCCGGGGCGAGTAGGATAGCTCCCCTTTTCATAGAAAAGTCGAGCTAAAAATACATTTCTTGGTATCTGTCCATAATCGTATAATTTTCCCAGTACTGAGATTAGTACTCTTTTAGCCTTCAATGCTTGATCCCTTGCCATACTAATATAAGATAGTTGCTGTGTCAAAGTTACTCCAACATAACAAAAACTCTTAACTGTTTCAATAGCTTCACCATTATAAAACCATTTCTCATGTTTAGATAGTATCCCACCCTTTTTAAATACCATAATTTTCGATTTTTGTGTATTAATCTTTACCCCCTTTTCACTACAAAACTTATGCAATGAATTTAAAAGTTTTTGGAGACCTATAACTGTATCTGCAGTAAGTGCCAGATCGTCTGCAAACAAAAGTGACAGTATTTCGGTTGTGTCAGGAAATAGCTGTATCCCTCTTACACCACTTTCTTCAATATATTTAGTCTTGCAAGAGCAAAGCTGTTCTGACCTTTTGACATCCACACAAATAGCAACAATGACAAAATTTGAACAAAACTGGAGCAAAACCAAAAGTTGTCGGTTCAAATTAAAACAGTCTTTAGACTCTCCTTATTTCTCTTATAAATTACAGTCAATTATCTTATGAACACGTCTGGAGAAAGTCCTCTTTATTATCTTTCAACTGACACATTGACAAGTTAGTAATAACCACAGTTCAATTGACAAAAAGGCTTTGATAAGCTCATGTCTGCCGCTCATCCCAGAGGTTGCGGGTTGGAGTCCCACTGGGGTCACGATCGTTACTCCTCATATGACACCAGTACTGGTTTTTCTAGGAAGTGGACTCTAGAATGACTTGATAAGCTTCAAGCTTTCTCCACAATCCAGCTAAAACTAGAACTGTCACAAGAGTGACGAATTATACCCCCACAATACAGCTTTGTCACAGAAGTATGGCAACCATAAGAAAGGAATGGCCACAAGGACATACATTTCAGTTATTATACAATAAGTTGTGTAAATGTATTGTTTTAATAGCACACAAAATATGCAAGGTTGGAAAGTATGGATTATTATTAAATTTAATAGGTTTATTTCAAACATGTTAATATCACTAACCTTCCTATCAAATTTCATGATCCTAGCCCCAAGCGTTTTTAAGTTATAATCCGGAAACCGTTTAACTGTTCCGAGTCATGTGACCTTGACCTACAGACCTCAAAGTCAAACCTGACCTGTATTTCATGATGTTACACCTGTGTACCAAAAATTATTTCAATAGGTCAAGCCTTTCATGAGTTATCATCCGGAAACAGTTTTACTGTTCAGGATCACTGTGACCTTGACCTTTGGCCTACTGACCCCAAAGTCGAACTTGACCTGTATTTCATGATGTTACAGCTGTGTACCAAAAATAATATAAATCGGTCAAGTCGTTCAGGAGTTATCATCCGGAAACCGTTTTACCATTCCGAGTTACTGTGACCTTGACCTACAGACCTCAAAGTCAAACTTGACCTGTATTTCATGATGTAACACCTGTGTACCAAAAATTATTTAAATCGGTCAAGTCTTTCATGAGCTATCATCCGGAAACCGTTTAACTGTTCCGAGTCATGTGACCTTGACCTACAGACCTCAAAGTCAAACCTGACCTGTATTTCATGATGTTACACCTGTGTACCAAAAATTATTTCAATAGGTCAAGCCTTTCATGAGTTATCATCCGGAAACAGTTTTACTGTTCAGGATCACTGTGACCTTGACCTTTGGCCTACTGACCCCAAAGTCGAACTTGACCTGTATTTCATGATGTTAAGCTGTGTACCAAAAATAATATAAATCGGTCAAGTCGTTCAGGAGTTATCATCCGGAAACCGTTTTACCATTCCGAGTTACTGTGACCTTGACCTACAGACCTCAAAGTCAAACTTGACCTGTATTTCATGATGTAACACCTGGGTACCAAAAATTATTTAAATCGGTCAAGTCTTTCATGAGTTATCATCCGGAAACCGTTTTACTGTTCAGGGTCACTGTGTCCTTGACCTTTGACCTACTGACCCCAAAGTCGAACTTGACCTGTATTTTCTGATGATGCACCTGTGTACCAAAAATTATTTAAATCGGTCAAGTCGTTCATGAGTTACCATCCGGAAACCGTTTTACTGTTCAAGGTCACTGTGACCTTGACCTTTGGCCTACTGACCCCAAAGTCAAACTTGACCTGTATTTCATGATGTTACAGTGGTGTACCAAAAATTATTTAAATTGGTCCAGTCGTTCATGAGTTATCATCCGGAAACTATTTTACTGTTCAGGGTCACTGTGACCTTGACCTTTGACCTACTGACCCCAAAGTCGAACTTGACCTGTATTTTTTTATGTTGCACCTGTGTACTAAATATTATTTAAATCGGTCAAGTCGTTCATGAGTTATCATCCGGAAACCATAAAACCAACAGACCGACCGACCAACCGACAAGCTCACTCCTATATACCCCCCACAAACTTCGTATTGTGGGGGTATAATAAATTAGTATAAACTAAACTATGCTAACAGAATCCCGTGTCTGACTGTTGTGCATGAAGATTTACCTACCTTGTGGTGATGTACGTTAGTATCCAGGCAATCTCTGCCAGTGTGCCGCGGTTCTCCCGCCCATTGTTAAGGAACGGTGGCATCGCTTCTATTACACCTGCCTCAACTAGATCTCTGTATATAAAACCAAATACTGTAGTTTTAAATTATGTCACCAATATCAATCTAACTTAAAATTTAATATTTTATAACAAGGCTGTGCTAAAACACATGACATTGCATGTAGGGCTACAGTAACAAATCAATGCTAAGAGTTAGCTCAACTATTATATATTCAATACTTTGATTAAATAAACAGTACACATATATCAGTTTCATTGAAAAATTGATGTATTTTAAAATCAGAAAATTCAACTGTCAAGTCACACTTAGATGAAACTGACTGAAACATTTACCTGGTGATCTCCGCCGACTCTCGTGTAATGTTTGACAGAGCGAATGCGGAAGACTGTATTACTGCTGGACTCTGGGACTGTAACAGGTGAGGTATCAGGTGAGGTATCATTAGAATGATGTAACATATTAGACTGAACAAAAGGATGGGTGATTACAAAAACAAATACATGGAAAAACAGTGTCAATGGGCAATACATGTATGGGTTTATTACTGTATTTAATTTCAAAGTTTTCTCCCAAATTACAATAAACTTCTAAGACTGTCCTTCCTCTTTGATTACGCCAGCTAAAATATTTACATTACAGACCCTCTTGATATGGTAAATATTTGTACTTAATTCTTTCAAAATCTTACAATGGTCCTAAACATGCAGTTTGGACACAAAATATAACAAAATGCACATTACCAAGATTGATAGATAGGGCAAGAAAATAGCAACAATGCATAAAGGAGAGAGCCACCTGATACATGTATGAAAACCTACCTGTAACAGTTTGACCAATGGACCAACAATACCCTGGTCATGCAACAGATTTCTACACTCTGTACTGTCCCCTGCTAAATTTCCCAATGCCCATGCACACTGGTCCTGAAAACATTGTAACAAGTGTTAGGTATGAAATAAACTTATAACAAGAGAGTAATGATGGTCGTATAGCGCTAATCCATGTTCCACTGCAGCTCCCAGGCATATGTTATCCCACTGGATTGTCATACTTTGAGAGACAGTTTATTTTTTAACATGGTATAGAGTCACTTAACAAAATCTAGCAAGTTGCAACTGATATTTCAGAAGATCTACAGTTCTACATCTGCTTTTGACAAGTCGTAACAGCCAAAATATAGTATTTTGACATTCTAGATACTTAATACTGGATAGTTTCAATTGGGCTGACTCATTAAAGGTCACCCAGCTATAAGCCCAACTGAACTTTATAGTAGAAGCATTGAGAGATACTTAAACATGTATACTGTCTCAGTGTCCACCTGTTGATATTGCTCGTATGTAAAGTTGCGCTACTCACTTTTGCCATTTGACCTACAATTCAAAAGCTCTAGGATATGACATTGTCAGATACCCATGTCCCCCTCTTTACGCTATGCTTCATCGGTGGAATACAGGAGTGGCAATGAAATATTTAACGGGGGTTCCGACGATGGGATATGCCAGAGTTAATGCAAATGACATATATAGAGTTATAAACTATCATTTTAATGAATTTGCATATTAAATATATAACAGGCTTGTTATGATGTTTAGGTGGAATTATAGAAGCACACTATTTAAAATGCCACACTTTCAATTTGGTCTGTTGTTATAAGTATTATGTGTCACTGCTACCCTGACGTTGAGTCTATCTGAGGAAAACCACTGTGATAAAAACAGTAATAAGGCATATCTATTTTTTTTATAACAACATTTTGGCATTTATTTGACTGCTTTCATTTTCTCTTTGAGATTTTATATACTAGATTTTTACAAGTATACTTAGTGCTACATCTGTCAAAAACATGGCTTTCCATTCACATTGCATTAAACTTTAAAGTTTACCTGAAAACTATATGTAATTGACAGAATGTATACCTGTAGTGAAGGGGTGTTAGAACTGAGAAATGTGATCAGGTATGGGGCTGCCATTTTGGCCACAGCCATAGCATGTTCATTATTCCCTGCCGATACGTTGGTAAGACACCATGCCGCTTCATGCTGCAAATCAACATCACTTCCAGTCAGAAATCCCACAATGCACTGCAAGCTGTTCTCAACTCTAGAAATGAAAGGATATTAAAGCATTTATGTTCACCCGAATGAAATTACAAATTTAGCCAGCTGTAAATTCAATTCAGTTCTTTCTATTCACAAAATAATGTAATGTGAAGCCTCCAAAGTTTTAAATGGTATACTATATGTTTGATTACTACTTGGTAGTAGCTAATGGTGTACTATATGTTTGATTACTACTTGGTAGTAGCTAATGGTGTACTATATGTCTGATTACTACTTGGTAGTAGCTAATGGTGTACTATATGTCTGATTACTACTTGGTAGTAGCTAATGGTGTACTATTGTCTGATTCTACTTGGTGTAGCTATGGTGTACTTATGTCTGATTCTCTTGGTAGAGCTAATGGTGTACTAATGTCTGATTACTACTTGGTAGTCTAATGGTGTCTTTGTTTGATTCTCGAATGGTGTACTATATGTTTGATTACTACTTGTGAGCTAATGGTGTACTATATGTTTGATTACACTTGGTAGTCTATGTACTATATGTTTGATTACTACTTGGTGTGCTATGTGTACTATATGTTTGATTACTACTTGGTAGTAGCTAATGCTAATTTATAACAAGAACTGTGCCTAAGGCAATGTGCTTGACAATATATATCCAATGCACTTCATTTGTTAAGTTAGAAATTCAGGGTATGAATTTGGCAAACACATATAACAAAAATTTAATAGGGACTTGTTTCTATGAGCATTCATGTCCACAACAAATACTTGTGTGAAGTTTCATTCTATTATTTAATTAGTTTTGAATGGAGCAATTTGCACACAAAACCTAGCAAGATTTTCACTTTAAGAAAGATTTTCTACATTAAAAAGGGACATAATTTTGCAAAAATTAATGCAAGAGTTATTAAACTTGGTGTCATGACCTTGTTCATTAACCTCAAAGACCTGTTTCATTTTCAACCCAATATCTGATCTACTACTTGCATGCAAACACTTAAACTAGGAATTAGGAGTTGATAAAGGGCCGTAATTTAATCAAATTCAGTCCAAAGTTATCTAACTTGATAGTCTGATACCCCTGAAGACTTCAATGAAGTTTAAATCCAATACATGCTTTGCTACTAAGTTATGGTCATTGTAATAGTAATTTGCATGCAAAACTTTAATCAAGCTAAGGTATAATGCATATGACACCATAAGGGGGAAAAGAATAACTTACACTAAGTCAGAGCTTAGTAGAGCTATTGCTAAAAATGTGAATATTTAATCCTTAGAAATGAGTATGAAAAGATAAATAAGCCATTTGAAGTAATATATCCAATACAAATAGGCATTTTATCAATAGATCTATATGTAATGCAGTTTGATATTCAGCTCAACTTTCTCGTAGTAGGTTCTTTACTCCTCGACCTGAATCTTGTTTATACATAAAACTTACTTGAAAAATGCATCAATGAACTGTGTTCCCTGGGCACAGGCCTGTCTCAGTGACTTCAAGTTTGTCTGTCTGTCTGAATCACTGTGCTGTAGTTTTTTCGTTAACTCAGTCACCTGTTAAGTACACATTTAAGATACTGACTTTACCAGAATACAAAGAACCCACTGCTGACCCCGTGTGAATTGTCATCTCAGTTAAGAAACTACTGCTGACCCTGTGTAAAACTGCCTCAGTTAAGAAACTATACTGCTGACCCCGTTTGAATGGTCACCTCAGTTAAGAAGCTACTGCTGACCCCATTGATTTATTACAAATGAAACACAGACGTAAAATCCAGCTGCACACAAGTAAAACATTGAACTTAGAAATCAATTAACACACGTTAACACTAATCAGTACTGTAAAGATTAATAAAATCATCAACTCACTCGTTCTTCAGTGAAACAATGGTCACCACCCTCATTGTGGGTATCATCAAATCTAAACCTCTTAGAACTGAGTATCTTCTCTCTTTTCTCTTTACGTAAAGCTGAAATAAGACACACAGGATAACCGTTGTGCTCAGACGCTCATTGCTTAGCCTATAAAGTACACACTGATTTTTTATTTGAGAAACCAAGTAAATGGAGGCAGCTCTTCCAATAGCCCAAGGTCTTTGACGCTATTATTCCTATTTCTCATTATAGCCAACTGACACAATAAAAAGACCAATTTAGTTATGGAAGCCAGAACTACTCTTCCAAGTAAACTTCAACAGGCTGAGCATATTTCCCGATCACTTTAAATAGCCCATTCCAGCTAAAATAGCCTGACCAAACTAAAACATTAACAATAAGAAGTACAATTTTTTAAATAACTTTTTTTCTACGACAATTGCAAGTTCAGTTCAACACTGATAAAATCCTTTTTTTTATTTTCCACCTTGTAGGAAAAGATCCGTCTCTTTACCGTGAGATGCTCTTGCAGACCTTTTAGAGTTGTTTGCCTTTTAAGGTATGGCAGTTATGAAATGTCAGGTAACACCCCAACACCAAATTAAGCTAGGTACGACTCTGCTAAGGTACGAGTTACGTGATATAATCTGATAATCATCTTGAAAGAACTTCTTTATAATTTGGAAAGGTTAATTTGCTGTTGCTTCAAGTAACATACAAACTACTTCCAGGCTTCTTTTTTCTTTGATTTGACTGACAGAGTCTGTCTTGTGCTTAAATTTGTCTTTGTGGTCCATGCTGGGTCCGAATGTTTTTAGAGTGATGTGCCCTTGAATACTCTTCAGTCCATCGTGTTGAAGAAAAATGTAAGATTATTTTACAGAATTTTACTCTTTTAAATGAATTTCTTTCCATTGTTTTAAATAGATATAAACTAAATTGAATATTTTATTTTAAATAATTGATAATTTCTCATCTAGGTACCGTATTTAGGGCCTAAATTATCTTTGTATTTAGTTTTCGCGATGTACAAACATAGAATAGTAACAGAATGGTTACTACGCGTACCAAGCCATTTCTAAACAAACCCACACTTTAGATATACGATATAAATATAGTAAAGGCAAATACCTAAAAATATGCAGACTTGTTACACGCTCACTTCAACATTGTTCAAAGTTCTCTATTTAATCACTAAATACAGTCAATTAACCAGTTCCGACATTCAACCAGTTCCGTCACACTTTCGCAAAATCAGTGTAAACATTCTAGGTCAGTAGACGCTTCATTTTTTAAACAGCTACCCGCCCACCCTCCCCCGATAATATTCCCCCCCCCCCCCCGCGACTTCCACCCCGCGCCATACACCTCCCATGCCGTGGTTAAATCATTAACGGGAGATTTGTGAAAAATCGCCGGGTTTTTGGACATCACAACAGGGTAAAAACGAAAACTAAAAAACATGCGTTTCTGATGTCATACATGATACTTTATTCAACATATAATGTAAACACATGCAGTCGCCATTTTAAGCACATTTAAACCTTGATTCTTATATGCAAAATTATTACTCAAACAAAATTCTCTGAATTTTAATGAAACAAGAATAATGTCGTACTTACGTTTGATCTGGATACAAAGCAAACAATTTTATTTCTTTCAACTGGCGGTACATAATCTTTAATCAACTACTTGAACTAGTACATTAGAAGTATCATATAATCATATTTAATAATCCTGATGTGTCATCAATTACGTCAATCAGGCGCTAAGTATTACCCCGGGCAATGACCAGATGTTACTGACAATTACCTGCCAACGCCCCCACCCCCGCGTAATAAAGAGCTGACTTTCGTCACCTAATCAACCAATTATCGATCTCGCGTGTCAAGGTTTTGACTTTTGTATATTCAAACTTGGACTTAAGTGGGTATTTAACGAATTTTATGGATTTCCTTTCAAAACAAATTTTTTTTTTTTTGGGGGGTTTTTTTTTTTTTCCCGAGCTTCAAAACAAAACCCCCCCCCCCCCGCCGGGTAAGGGTCTAAATATCGGGAGAACCCGGCGAGTAACGGGAGAACGGCATGTATGTCCAGCGGACACAAAACTTTTGACAACGATTTCTATACAAAATAACAAGGTAAGAAAGGCACATTTGGTACTAAAATGTGCGTAAATATGTTGTCCTTACTTGTGTGCCTTCATTAAGAATGACACTGTGTATTTATAGAGGAGAGCTGATTTATTATAATGGAAGTTATCAACCACTTCCGGTCCACCGAGCGTGTTTTGGGGCCGTTTGAAGTGTTCATGAACTGTCAAATATTGTACTCGGAAGGTAGTATCTGTCGACTGGACATGCTCAGCTAGATATTCAAAGAATAAATAATATTATTTTTTTACTTTTAACTTTTTTTTTATAAAAAAATTCCATTACTGAAAATTATCATTTAAAGCTTTATATTCTTTTTTTTCAAAGCAATTAATTGCATCAAATGTTTTGGCCATGAATGTTGACATAATGCTTTTTATGTTCTGTTTACAGCTAAAATTACCAGTTACACTAGATTAAGTCTACATAGTCTAGACTACAAGCAAATAGGATAGCCTGATCAGAGTGCAAGGTGTGCGACTAATATGGACTAATATGGATCCATACCTGTCATAAACACACTAGTTGTCTTCTTGTGGGATGGCTCAATTAAGGTGTTCAGGGAGAATACTATACTACGTCTTTATATATTTGCCACATACATGATAATCTATGGGAATAATATTATATATAATAAAGTGTTCAGGCAGAATACTGAGTTATAAGATGTTGTTGTTTTTCTTTTCTCCATCCTTTACCTCTACCAAATATTCAGATTCTAATTTAGTTTGGTAAAAATAATCCCATTGCTTTTGACAGTTACAAAACGTGAAAATGAAGCGGCGACTAGTAGCAGGGTCATTTACATTCTCAAAAATACCCTACACTATGTCCTGGAATAAGGCATCAATACACAGAGGCGAAATGTTACAAGAATTTTCCAATGAAACGCATGTATACTACACTGCTACTGCTAGGAACAGTAGATCCTACTTCACCTGCTATATGCTATCTGATCAACCCGGGGATATGCCTTGACATAACTGTATTTCAATGGTTGTTTTTTACCCCCCCCCCCCCCCCCCTGCGAAGTGGGAGGGGGGTATAGGAATGGCCTCCGTCCGTAACAATTCCTGTATCCTTATCAAAGGTCAAAGGTTCGAGTCAAACATTTCTTTGACTACTTGAACAGATCAGTAACTTTATTTGCCTTTTGGAAATCCGCAGTGTGCACCTCTGAGAGAAAACCACACTCAGTAACATTAATTCCTTCATTGTTCTTATTTGCAACAGAGGATATAGCTGTCTTTTAGACTGCCATGTTCCATGTAACATCAGGTTTGATTTATCATTCAATTCAATATTTTTGGAGCATAAATTCATTAGATCTCCCATTGTGCAATTTACATTTCAATTTCCGTGATATTAAACATGTTGTATATATTGCCAAGTGCAAGATCTTAATTTTTTTATTGAAATGTTGCACTATCAGATTGACTTTTCTTGCAAAGAAGATTGTACAGAGGTTTAATGATATTAAACTATTATACTGGTCTTTCCCAGCTTAACAGATGGGTAGGTATTAACTTGACATGCTCATGTACAGGTTGCAATGGATCAAGAAAGGCGGCCATTTCAATACACTTTTAATAAGGAAAGTGTGGCATAGATTAAGCCTTCAACTAATTTAAAGTGTAAATACTTGATGCAGTTTGCAAATTTGTCCACTTTCCAAAAAGTTATTCAATTTAAAAATCTAAAACTATTTATTATTTTTGCTTTCCCAAAGCTCCTTTGTTCAGTCTCCCATCAAACTGTTGGCTATCTTGCAAGCTGATATACGTATACCTGATTGAAGAAGCATATTGTTGCAATAACAAAATGATTGAGGGTCAAGGGTTTAAGCCCAGTTACTGTCTCCTTGTGTGAACAAGTTAGCAGTTCCTTATGGGTGATGATAATCTAGTACACATTTATTTTTGTCGAATTTGACTGAAAATCCTCTATTTTGGCACAAATAGTTGAAATACTGATCAGAGTATGTGGTTGACATACTATAAGAGCTTGAGCCTATAATGAATGTAGTAAAATGTTTTTCAAATTCTGTTGAACAGTTCAAGACCTGATACATGGATCCTTTAACAGAAGAAAAATTACTTGAAGAGCCAACTATGGAAGACGAGGACATGAAGCAAAGTGATGAACAGGAGACAGGAAATGAGGGAGATGTGACAAAAGATGTTAGTGAATGTGATAATGTGGCAAATTCTCTAGACAGTACAGGGGATAAACAGGAAGAAAATGTAATGAATGTGGAAAATCATGATGCAGAAACATCAGATGTGAAAACTGAACAAAATGATGGTGAAATTAGAGAGTCAGCATCTGGGAAAGGGGAACCAGATGAATACATGTACACAAAGAGAGATGAGTTTACATCAGAAATCTACAAAATTCAGATTTCTAATCTTCCTAAGAGATTTGGATTTGCTGTAAGTTATCTTTTGTTATATAAGAAGCGGTATTAAAGCTGTAACGTGATAGCCAGAACTTTTCTATGACACCATTGTGGGGCTAGCATAGGAATAATCAAAAAGTCAAAAACCTTTATTTCACTCATATCATGCAAGCATGTATACATGACAAAAAGAGGTAATACACGAGAAAAGTTTCATACATCAGGCTCATTCAAACATGAATAATGTAATGATATAATTTATCATTTTACACATGTGGAAAAAATATATAGCTTGTTTTACATAATACTTAATTAAAATTTTACAATATAAAGCCCCACAGCTGTTTGTGTTTTACAATACTTACTGTATTATTGAATTCTTTATTGCACGTCTTAGATTAGATAAAAATTGTAACAAAATGGATTAACACAGTCATACTAATATGCATAATTATGTACAATTACTTTTTCAGGAATTGAAAAAGAAGTTCACACAACTTGATTTAAAACCTGTCAAGATGAAAGTTTGGAAAGACATATGTTTTGTAACGTTTAGGTAAATTTCAAATTGTACAGTTTTATTTTAGAATACAGTTATCCTAATTTTGCTGATCAGTCAGTTAATTCTCAGTGATCACCATTTAGAACGATGTCATGTCTAAACTGAAAAATAGACAAGTTCATGTAATAAATACTGTTAAGAAGTTGCTGTAAATTACTAAGTTATAGTACAGTGTTTGAGTGTATAACAGATGCATTTCTCCTTCTAGATGTGAGCAAGATAGGGAAGATGCATTGAAAACAGTGAATGGCCTCAAGTTCAGAAATTGTGAACTCAAAGCTGCAGTAAGTAACACAGTAAAGCTGAAAATTAAATGATGGATTTTAAAAAAAGTCATGCTCGTTTGTATGAAACTGTTAAAAAGAAATTCTTTTTGTTCTGCTAGCATGACATGCAGTGTATTTATGTAATATTGGTTTCATTTTCAAACCAAATATACATATATAATTAACAGTGCACCTGTCTAAAGCACTATGGCTTTATATTAATTAACTTGTTTCTGTGTCTTGCATTCTTGTTTATACACTTTGTTTTGTCCAAGGAATAGCAGCCACCAAGGCACCATTAAACTACAGTTATGTAAAGACAGTTCTGGCCTATGGTCACTTTATGATATAAGATTTATGTTTTGTGTAGGTTGCACGGCCAGCTGCAGACCCACTGATGCGGAAGAGGAAACAAGAGGAGGCAGGAAGAACACAGGACAAGAAGGCAAAATCGGCAGATGATGGTTTGTCTGCTAGTGAAAAACTGAAAAATTCTGTCACACCATTGTGGAAATTAGAATACAAAGACCAGTTGAAGGTTAGCTGTATTCATTATAGCCCAAATACCAGCAGGTTTATTCTTATTGTAGAAGTGTTCTGCATTATACTACAATAATAACAGTTTCGTTCCAAAAGTGTCCAATGACTTCTGGGCTGAAACAAACTTATGTTTTTTGTACAAATATCATCATACGCATCTATTGGAATGTTACGTTGAAGTTTTCTGGAAGGCTCATTGTAACTTAGGAGTGTAATATTACTGCTACATTTGTATTGCAATCTTGTTTTTCTGTTTTGTGATTGCAGAAGAAAGAAGAAGAAATGCGAGGCTTTTTCAAAAGATTACATCGTCAGCTGGAGAAAAATAGTCCCGATCTTAAGCGTTGGTTGTCAGAGAAGAAAAAAGAATATGGGGCTATTCCATGTGAACTTCAGGATATTGTTCCATCTGTAAATAGATTTTGTTAACATTATGTGAGCGCTGTGTTATATGGTATTGCTTTTATACACTTTCAATCTCATGGTACTAGGTTTTCTTTTAATAGAAGTCTTCAACTTACTACTTTTTTTGTGACTATACTAAAGCAGCAAACATGCAAATACATACATACATGTTTTCCTTCCCAAAGAAGAAATTTATTTTATATTGTAGCCAATAACTGAAGGTTACAGAAACAAATGTGAGTTTACCATAGGCCCAGGCATGGATGGCAAGGATTGTGTGGGATTTAGGTACGGCACCTATGCTCAGGGTTCAGTGTTTGTTGGCTCACCCGAGGAGGTCAGCTTTCTTCCTGATACAATGAAGACTGTTGTGAAAGTAAGTATATACTGATACAAGCATCTCATAAGGGGAAAGGAGGCAAGTTTCTTCCATAAGCCGCATTCCACTTCCACGGAGACATTTTACAAATCTTTCACAATTCAGACAGAAAACCATGTTTCATTTTATACATGTATCGGTAGTTTGAAACTTGTTGAAACCATGACATTTAATAACCAGCAGTTAACACCACCTTGTATTTAACTTCTCCCTGTTAAATTTTTAAAATGGACTTACCTATTTTTCTGTTCCATTAATTGTTCAAAGGAATGCACAGTAAACATAAACTGACTTGATAGCCAACAGATCATGGATCTGTTCAGGTCACAGAGGCAAAATCACATACTATCACCAGGGTAAGAGTTGCTCAGTGCTGTACAATTACAGAAGTTGAGTTCTATACAAATGTATATAGTTTTACGGACCTGTTGAAAAGTGATATTGACCGAGGACAAAGTCAGAAGTCTATATCATTTTTTGACAGGTCTGCAAAACTATATATAGACTAAAACATTAGTCTAGTGGTAGTTTATGGTATACTTCATAAAAAGTAGTGAAAACATGCAAAAGTATAGCAGAAATGACATGTTGAAATTAGTTTAGGTCTACACATTATTTTCTAGGTCTACACATACTTTTGCGGACCTGTCACATGATCGCTATAAGCCAATCAGGATTAAGTATTATGATAGTTATACGTTACCACAGTTTAAAATGTAGCTCCAGACATATATTAAATGCAATTAGAACCTGAACATCGTTATGGAATTATTCAAAGTAAAAGCTTTTCAGACAAATGGGAAATTATACAGCTGTAGCATGTAAATAGGATGTCATAGTACATGACTGTCTCAATGGGTATGTTAACAAAGACAATTGCTTTTTTAAACACCAAATTAATGTTGAATCAATCTAAAGTTTGTGTCTTTGTTCTTACTCCAGGGATTTCAGAGATATGTATCCTCATCAACATACACAGCCTTTAACCCTGAGGATCACACAGGACACTGGAGACAGCTGGCAGTGAGGACCAGCAGACTGGGTCACATCATGGTCATGATAGACTTCCATCCACAGAATCTAACACAGGTATGTACCTGGTACCAAATATGATGCCAGTCTGGCCTTTTTTGAGAACTTTGGGGTTAATGAATGTTTAAACTTCCATTTGAAATTCTAGTGGCCTTTCTTGATTTTCCTCTTCAAGCTACTTTTAGACAGTTCCATCATTACAGGTCAAAACAACACAAAGATATGTAACCAAAATATACTCGAAAAATGGTCCAGTTTAGTATAAACACTAAAGAAAGGTCTAATTTTGTATGCCAGCATAAAGCAAATATTGGTAAAAGTAATAAAGATTCAGTAATAGGAATGGTCATTAGTTGAAACATTTGAAAATTGTGTAAATTAAAGCATTGGGAAACCTTAAAGTTGTGTTTTGTAGTACTGTACCAATGTTATGTTTGTTTCAAGGATGATTTAGACAAGGAGATGGACAGTATCAAAACCTACTTCATCACCGGAGATGGCAAGGATTGTGGGGTGACCAGTTGTTACTTCAGATCTCATACTGAGAAGTAAGACTTCATTTCTGTAGTTCCTTGTTGGACTTGTATATTTAGGCCTGAACTGTCAGAATGCAGAACAAGTTGCATTTGCTTACAGCTTTATAGTTTAGAGTTATGTAAAATTTGATAATTTTTACGTGATGACATTTTTTTTTGTGCAGACTGCAGACAGACTTACCGTTAGGAGAATTCTCTAAGAGTAAATCTATGTGAAATGAATCTTTTGCGAAAATTTGCAAAACTAGCGAAAATGAAATCACCACAAATATTAAATAATTTACATATCTCACAATTATCTTTGTTAAGTTTCTTATTACACATCTTACTTTATGGATTGCAAATTTCAAGCCTGACATTGGAAATACTGCCTGCCATTGCATTATATCAGTAATTGCTTACTCATAAACTAGAGCTTAAGTTATAGTTACTTAGTGGTTTATGTTAATGACTTGAAATCACTAAACTTTTTACTGGTAGAGGATAATGGGTTTGAGCCCCACATCTGACCTTTTTTTTGCAAAGGAAGCATATTTTGTAGCGGTCCTTCACAGAAAAGATAGTTAGACCAACTACCTGTCTGTAAGTAACTGAAATGTTGTCGAAACAGGCATTAAACCCTAGCTGGAAAAGAAAAACGACATTTGTTTATATTTACTTTTTTCTGTATACATGTACACAAGGACATGTTTACGCTAATTGCTTTCAAAGTGAATGGTTGCATTGTGTGGCTAAGGATGACTGTTGCTTTGTTTATGGTTGTAAGTTCTAACATATCTGGCCATTTAGATTGATGATGAGGGGGAGGAGATCAGCAGTTGATAATTGATAAATATGCCAATGATACAAGACATGAAATATGTGTTTACAATATTTTACAGAATGACAGGTGCAGCATCAGATGCACCGTACAGACTTGTGTTTGGAGATGAGGTTTGTATGCCTACACTCATTTTGAATTCCTATATGCATTTTTTTACAGTGTGTACCATTTTATCGAGAGTAGATAGTACTGGCAGACATACTTTTGTCAGATTTGCAACAAGTCTAGAGGGTAATGGGTTCGAGACTAATAAAATCCGTAGTTTAGTGGTAACATGACGGGTAATCCAGGGATCATAAATTCATCCCACCCACCTTCTCTAACATCATTAATGGTCTTTCATACTGCACCTTAAACTGACGTCTTATGTGTAGGTGCTATATACAGGAAATGTAAAAGAACCAAGGGTTGTCTCTAAAACTCAAATACTTTCTGTATATTGCACTAGCCCCTGAAACTTGGACTTACTGACCTCTTTAGGGCGTTGGCCTTGAGGATTATCTGATACCATTTATAAACATCTAAAATCTGGTTAGATAATAGCACTAGATGTTTATATGTAAATTATCAAATAATTATGTTCTATTGTGTATGAAATATAACTACATGTAAACTTACTCTTAGATGTGAGAAATAGTTAAATGTGAGTTCAATACAATTTGTACTATAGATTTTTATTATTTACCTATACACATTATGTTAAATAAAAAGTCTTTATTCAACCGTATAATACGGCCCGACAGAAAAAAAATCATATTGTGTCTATGTGCATTCAGTTGGCACATAGAAGATTCATTCATACACATGACGTTAAAATCGCCGCTGTTGATTGGGTTGTTACAATTTGTTTATATGATGATGTCAATAAAATGACGTCGCACACAACTCTTTTTTTGTGCTTAAGTTTTTCTTCAATTTTGTTTTTAAAATGTCATTTTAATTCAGTTTATTCATGCAGTCAAGTTTGCAAAAGTATATGGTAAAAGCGTCATTATCATAGTACATTTTATAATGTGATCCAAAAGCCTGATTGGCTCTCATCGCATTCAGTTCTTACTCATCCCCCGCACTCATATGATCCTACACACAATTCTAGCAAATCAGGCATTCTGGATCACATTACTATACTAATAACCCTATAGTATTCATAATGGTATTGGTAATGAAATGTTACATGGCTATCTATGATATGTATGTTAATTGGTAAGTGATTTTATACCCAAGAGGGTCATTGATTGGAATAAAATATATTCTATTCTATTTGACACTTAATTTCAGCACATTACAGAGGAATTACTTGGAATGAAGTTTCAGATATCCCCCAGTGCTTTCTTTCAGGGTAAGTCACCAGTGATGTATAACATATCTTTCATGTAACTGTTGTTTTCTGAATTACAAAATGGTTTTACTAACCCCCCTTCCTCCACACTTCTTTAAAGATTTATTCATTTGATACCTTAGTTGCAGTTAGGAATATCAGTTTTTTCATCTTCGTATAAAACACTTATAAAACACTAATCATCGCTATCTAACAGTTGTGACTTACATGATAATTAGTCCGGCTCGATGATCAAAAGCAAGAACATTTATTTACATTTGTATACAGGTAAATGTATACAGGTATTTCAGTTGTTAAAGTTTATCAGATATTTATCTATCAAGCATTTACAGAAAAACAAATGTTTCTTACTAAAACACTTAGATTTCAGACCCTTTAAAATCTCAACACACGATTTAGAAAGGGTAACTGCCATATCATTTGTACTTTACAAATTGATGTAATCTTCTCTTCTTTTGGTTTTCAGTAAACACATCAGCTGCAGAAGTGCTATATAAAACTGTTTCTGATTGGTGCAATGTGTCATGTGACACCACTGTACTTGATGTCTGCTGTGGAACTGGTACCATAGGACTCACTGTTGCCAAGGTAACTACTTACTTTGTCTCCCTGATCAATATCTGAGGAAAGGTTGGTCCTGAAATTTTGAGGTCAAAGGTCAATTCTACTTCTGCTTAGACCATGATTACTAGGCTAATCAGAAGAGAATATAATCCAGACAAAATAACATATTAGAAAAGTCTCTGCTCATTTTATATAGAGAGATTAAGTCACTTCAGAATCAATTTATTAAATGTCTCTCATTTAAATTGAATATGGAGAATTAAAACAAAGGATTGTCTTTGGTAGTGATATACACTGTATATTTAATATGTCATGGCCTTTAATAAAAGAATATAAGAAAGAGGGCGGGAGATGTGTCACTGGTGTTAACTTTCTTAGTGAAAAAAATAGGCACTCATTTAGTGCAAATTTTCATAAAATTCAAATCTGAGCAAGCTGTTTGCAGTTACATGTGTTTTTTTTTTTTCAGCAAGTGAAAAGTGTCATTGGTGTAGAAATGTGTTCACAAGCTATAGAAGATGCCAGAGTAAACGCAAAGTTAAATGGTGAGTTTAAAATAATGATTGGAACAAATATAGAAATTGGCATTGAATAGAATACTGTACATTGGGTAATATTTGCAATGATTTACTTTTCACAAATACTCCGCTCTGCTTATTAAAAATCTCTTATTTTGTACTAATTCATTTTGAGCTCGATTGTGAAGAAAGCTTGTAGCTTATCCAGTCACTCTCGAGTCTGCTTCCTGGAAAACCCAGTACTGGTGTCATATGAGGAAGTATGGTCGTGACCCCATTGGGGCTCGAACCACCACTCACTTGTAGAAAAATCTCTTGAAAGATTCAATTCACATAGATTTACCTTTACCGAATTAAATATTTGCGAACCAGTCTGTCTGCTCCACAAATAAGAAATTTTCTTCACAAAAAAATTACTTAATTTACAATAGCTACAGAAATGAATACAGCGAGATGCTTGATAATGTTTTTATCTGATGAGTCACATTACCAAATTTTACCAAACTGCCACATCCTTTTTATACATAAATGAACATCTTTGTAACAGCTTGATGGGTTTTCTAGATTCAATACTTTCACCATCCTCTCCAGTTTGGTACTGAGTCATTGCACAAACTTACATAGCTGAAGTTTTCTGTGAATAAAACATGAAATCATGGTCACATGTTTATTTCAATATCAATAGACTAAGTACATGTACATGTTAGAATAGCATGCATGACCATGAAGTTTTTAGTTTCAAATGATCTGAAAGCTTTTTGATTATGATACATACCTGTAAATAAATGCTTTCTACTGATCACAGGTATATCAAATGTAAAGTTCCACTGTGCTAAAGCTGAAGACGTAATGAAGGACATTACACGATCTGTCCTTGGTTCATCCGATGTTGTTGCCATTGTGGACCCACCTAGAGGAGGGCTTCGTAAGTACTTTACTTTGTGACAGACTTGATGTTTCCACAAGGACATTTTGAGCATTAATAGTGTAGGGAATGAACCTAAGCAAGTGTGATCTTATGAAATACAGCAGTATCTTTTTCATAGAATAAATGTTTAACTCGACCTTAAGACCCCTTAACATTATATGAATCAGGTGACTCTGGCAGAGTAAGAGTTAAGGTCCCTGCTACACATAAAATCAGATCACTGAGAGACACAGTTAGACAAGCCTAACATAAAATAGCTTCTATTATCTGTTTAATACATGTAAGTGATCATCCATACTGTTCTACAGAAAAAAGAAAGATCAGCCAGAGCCTAGCAGCAGGAGGCTTTCATAGTGGGAATTTGTCTATACTGTAAAGTGGGTAATTTTTATGTGATGAAAATTTCATGAATTGTAAGCGGACAGACCTATTCATGAATTTTAAATTTGAAAAAGGATAATTCTCTAATAGTCAATCTCATTTCATTCAATTCATTTGCTAGACTTTTAGATATGCGATTTGGGAGATTAGAGAAATTAAATCACCATAGAAATCACCCAATTTACAGTAATTTCGTGAACATGCCATGTTTCTACCAATTTATCAGTCAGTCACACTGTTACTGACATAGTGAAGAACTATAAACAGATTTTAACTTAGTACATGTTTATAGTCATTCTGTGACATTATGAATGAAGAATATAGGATGATAAATAAAACTGCCTTAAAATCCCATCTCTAGGTTTATAACTCATACATATACAACTGATTTCATTGCAGTGTGCAAAATTGATCCATTTTATCAGTATATAGGATGAATCTTCAGTTTTTGCAAAAGAATTTGTAATGCATCATATTTTATATTTTCTAAATACATTTTAGATGAAATAACAGTTACATGTATTAAAAGTAATCCTTTATTTTGTAGATTCCAGTGTTGTGGTTGCAATTAGAAACTGTAGAAGTATTAGTCGTCTAGTCTATGTTTCCTGCAATGCTAACGGAGCATTGAATAATATAATAGAGTAAGTTCAGTGTTTATATTTGTAATGCTTTATATAGCAGAAGAAGGGAAAAGAATGATAAATTGGAGTGTTGTTCAACATTTCTACCAATTTATCAGTCAGTCCTAAATAATGGTGCTTATGTTTGAATGATTTATCATGCACTTCTACCCAGAACATGTAAAATTCTTAAATGGTTAGTTTATTGTCCAATGCTGCCAGCTGTAATATAAATAACCTAATTTATGAATGATTTAATCTCACTAAAACCTGATTTTGTTTTCTTTCATTTCAGTTTAGTTCGACCAGTATCAAAGCGATTACGTGGACTGAGGTTTTTTCCTGTGAAAGCTGTACCAGTTGACCTATTTCCATCTACAAATCATTGTGAACTTGTTATGCTCTTTGAACGTGAAAAAAATGAAGACCAGACAGATGCGGATGTAGACTGATTCTAACCATTGTGTATTCCTTTTTAAGATGTTCTGTTTTGAATTTACATGTTAATAAAATGCTTTCTTAAAATTTTGCATTTTGTCTACATCCTTATAATTATGTATCGTTCTTCCATTTGAAGGATTTTGAAATAATTTGTTGGTAATGTTTGCAATATCAAGACAGTGTGGGGAACACATGTATTGGCCATCATGTTTTGAACTGAAGTGGGCAGTGAGATAACAGGTTTACAACTGACTTAGCCCTTTCCAATCTTTAACCCTTTTGCTGCAGCCTGAAAATTCAAAAGTTGCCAATTTACAATACATATAATTGCGAAGAATTCAACATCAGCGGTAATGTTTTAAAGAATGAGAAAGCTATATCTGACAATTCATCTGTGATAAATATTACAAGCTATGCTGTTGGATCTTCATTTCATTTTGTTTTCTTTGAAATTAACCATTGCCTTGGTATGGTCTGTTTCATTTGTCTTGCAATCTTTGACACCGCTGTATGCTGATCCCATGTTCTGGGAAGGCCAGATCATTCTAAAATCGAGTGATGCAGCATCAGAATTGATCCAAATGTCTGCCTTTTTGGGTTTCTTTCACATTTTGTATCCCTGTTAGTGTCTGTGCATGTCCTCATTTGACCTGTCTGTCTCCCATCGCATAATGGTAAGGAGATCTACTGATTTTGTCTGGACAACGCTTTACCCCTTGTTGGATTTTCATAAAACATGTGACTCATCAGTATAAAGTCATAGTTGTGCTATTTTAATTTGGTGTCCCTACTTGACCCTAGTGACCTCCAATGCAACCCCATGCTTCCTTTCTATTCAAGCTACCTACACACCAAGTTTCATTGCATTTGGCCACTCTTAACTTGAGTTATTAGCAGAAACCATTATCTATTTTTAGTAACAGTGACCTTGACCCAAGGCGGTTGTTACATGGGCTCTGCAAATTGTGACACTATGGTGAACATTTGTGGTGAGTTATTCTAAAACCCTTCAAGGGGTTCAATAGATATGGAGCAGACACAAAATAGTCATATGACCTTTGATCTCTAATTGTGACCTTGAGCCGGCACGGTTGGTTCACAGGTTCTGCAAATCGCGTAAAGTTGAACATCTGACCCAAGTTTCATGAAAATCCATTAAGGGGTTTAGGGGATACAGAGCGGGAATGAAATGCAAGGCTCGAACCTTTGACCTTGAGCTATGACCTTATCCTTGAGTGGGCGCGTTTTGTTCATGGGTTATATGCACATCATGTAGTTGAGGCAAACATCTGACTCAAGTTTCATGAAAATCCTTCCAGGGGTTTAGGGGATATGGAGCGGACACGATTTTGCTGGATGGACGGACAAACAGACACACATGACAAAAACAATATAGCTCCCCCAATTCTACGGGGGAGACATAATAAGTCTGAAGGATTGGGAAGAGATACTTGAAGTGGAAAAGAAACAAAAGGAATAATTCAAACATATACAATATAAAGTTCTTTATTGCTAACTGTAATTGTAGCCGTAGCAAACTGAGAATCTACTTACATGTACATGTATCAGTTTGTGTAACAAAAACGACTGCAACTCTTTCAATCCCACGAGCCCTTAAACCAGTTACTTCCATGAAATATTGGGGTAGTCATTTGAACGACAATATCATTCTTAGCTCTGTGTGAAGAGGATTATTTTACAGTTTTGACTAGTGCCATAGCATCCAGAGTTCTGCGTGGAATTGAATTCTGTTGACAAACTTTGTACATATTGACCAGCTAAACACAGTGGCTTTAAGTGACTTAGTTTGTTACAACGAGACGGAAACAACACAGAGTCTATTCGTCAGCTTTTTCTAGGCGTAATAGACAACAACAACAACAACAATTTAACAAGCCTCAAATCAAGGTATTTGTCGTTGCATTGTCATCTTTATCTTAATAAACTATGTGATAAAGGTACCTAGACTGATTAACAAAAATACGACTGTCAACTTCAGACTAAGTCGCTGCGGCTGTCATTCTATTTGCACGATATTTCATTCTCATACTGCAGTTCATACCCCACCCACCTTCTATTACCTATATCATGTGTATATTTAGTATTGCTTTGACGTAGAAACTATTTTAAATTGTTTGAAAACTTGACCCATAAAGAAACTTCCGTTTGCATAGAAAGCTGTTAAAACTAAAACAATAATGATTATATACAGTAACTCTTATATAAAGAAGGCGTCCCAATTCCAGAGACACCCCTGGTTCTTGTACATGCCAGATCCAGGTGTATAGCACCCATACATGGGACCTCGGTTTTAGCCTCATCCGAAAGACTGTTAGTTATTTTAGTTGGTCAGCCCCGTGAATCGAACCCGCTACCCCGAGATTACAAGTCTCGTGCTCTACCGATTGAGCTAATCGGGCTGACTTATATTGCAAGTTCATCAAGGTTTTGTAAAGATAACAACAGGATTTCACACCTACTTAAGGGTAATTACTCAAATAATAAATCATGGTTCATGCACTTATGTATTCTATGTAATTGTTTTGTGCCTTTACAAATAATTGATTAAATTATATATTTTGAATGCATATTTTTTTTTTATTCATGCTGATGATTAATGTCCTAAACCATTTCAAACTTAACTAATTACTTAATTTGGATGAAAGAAATTGTTCATAATACCCTGATTCGTCTTAAAATTACGTCTAACAACAACGTTAATTGGTTCGTTTATACCTTGTTATAACCTTGACGAAACTACAGCCTCTTTTGAACACAAAATCCTTATTGACAAAATGGGAGATTGATGAAACCACTACCTCCCGCTAGAGTTACGGTAACATCAATATTTTGACTGCAAAAACAACCCATTCTACAAACTGACTAGATATATGTCTTAAAGGTGCAGTAAGGGATTTTCACAAAAAAATTAAATTGAAATATTGTTTTCCCCATCTAAAAGTGTTCCAAAAATAACACTGTTCCACATTAACTCTTTGAAGAAAAAAAAAGTGTGCATCTGATACTTTTCTTCTATATGATTTATTGCTGTATCTAATTTTTGGGTGTACCAGAAATTAAATGACGGGAAAATAAGTATATATATGTATGCATAAATGTTGCTCAGAAACAATAACGAGTTGGACTTTTTCACATAAGTTAAACATCAATCCTTTTTAAACACTCGAAAGTAAATCCTGCAATATATATTTTCAGGTTGGAAATCTTTTTTAAATCACTAACTGCACGTTTAAGGCCAGCTGCTGTATAATGCAAAAGCCCTTGCGTCCAATTATTTGGGATAGAGTTACCGTATCTTAACTCTAGCCTCTGGATCTGGAGTTATGGAAGTTTGTATCTCTAGAAAATCCAATCCAAGTTTATAAATGCATATAATATATTATATATGTTGCTTTAAATGTACATAGTGAATATGTATTGTAAAGTTAATTTTCACCAGTAATAGTGAATAAACCGTTCTGTAAATGCTGCGATTCCAAAGCCGCCATTTTAACGGTCATTGCTGAAATATCGTGATAATCTTCGTTCAATTGTAGTTGAACAATTATCACAGTTTTTGCCATACATGCAGTACGGTACCGTTACTCTAGCCACTGCCTTAAAGTTAATACCAACTCTACACAGACCAAGTAAGTATGGTAAGACTAATAAAGTAACCATTCAATTAATAGAAATTTGCCCAGAAAGTGTAGATCATTCAAACATGCTTGAAAAATAATTTTGCATGTTTTCAACACCTGTATGGAACAATATGTATGAGTAATTATACCGGTAAATATAATCAACAAATTATTGATGCAATAATGAGATGGTATAATTGAGTTTAATTTGTATATAAAGATCCGCACAGAAATTGAAATAGGACATTTTTAGTTATGTTCTGAGAAGATTATTTATTTCACTGCCAGAACTAAAATAGTTATAAACAATAGAATTACAGTTTTGATTCCCACTGTTACGGCGCTGTACAGAGCATGAACAACGTGGTCGGCCCCGTGAAAATATTAGGGATTTACAAAGTTTGACTGTTGACTGCCATCAAATGCCAAACATTTAGTTAGGGTTGAGGGGAAAAATTAGTGTTGGTCGGGTTACTGGAACAACATTATTAATTTGTTTTGACTTTATGTTTCTATACTTACATGTAGATGCATGTTCATAAGTGAACATCACATGTCATATAGCACTGTCATGAAAATATCGGTGACATCCTGAGGACCATATAAGAATGATTCTATTAATATAGATGAAAAATATACTTCGCATTTTGTTGTTTTCAGACAGCTTCCTGAGAGAGGCCAATAAAACAGCAAGCACAGAGATTTAAGGTCACTGTCACTATTTGTAGTGCTTATAGATGTCATTCTGGAAGACACTGAGTGCTTCTGAAACTAGATCAGTATTAACAAGGTAGAGAGAAAAAAAAACAGAAATTCAATTGCATAGAGCATGTAGAGTGAGACCACACTTCCATTTTTACGAATCAGTTTTTTTTATATCAAAAATAGAAGAGTTGAAATATTTTGTAAGAAAATAAAGAGATATCATTATACATGTAAAATAGATAGTCACTTCTTCTGTTTATGTAGAGGTACTTCGTAACCCTGTAAACAGCTTTCATGACATTGGGTTGTTATATCAGCTGGTTCCTGAATACTAAAATATCTGATAGTGAGAACTACAGTTCTTTTAAATTATTGACTACTCCTGGTAGTTAAGTTTTGAGCAATTAAATCTGTCTATTTTTAAATATACATGTTATATTGATAGACTGCAGACTATTGTTCCTGTATTGTCTCGGCATATA